>BSBK01000213.1:1417500-1830000 GCA_027943335.1 Chamaecyparis obtusa | reverse complement strand
CTTCAGGTGTTTTTTTCAATATTCCATATTTGGTCAAAATTTTGACTAACCTTAGTCGAAACCCTCACCAAGTCTGGTCTACATATCGACCATTTTGTTTCAAAATTTAGTGTTGTGGGTTTGGCATCCTGGTCGAATGAGCCAAACATTTCGACCAATATTGGTCTAAATTTTGACTAATTTTGGTCGAAACCCTCACCGAGACTGATGTACATATTGACCATTCTATGTCAAAATTTAGCATCATGGGTTTGGCATCCTGGTCAAGTGGGCCAAACATTTCGATCAAGAGTGGTCGCAAGTTCAATGAATAAAGTTGCCAATTGTAGATGTCAATTTTGACCAATATTGGCATAGAACATTCTATGTTAACAATGATATGTCAAAAGTTTGACTAGGAAAATAGTGACAAGACCATTCGACCAATCTAGGTAGAAATTTTTACCATTTGTTCATCGAAAATAGGTGCCAATTGTACTAGTGACTGCAATGGCTATAATGCAAATAACATACAGGTACAAAAAAAAGGAAATTTTTTTGGTTGATGCAAGATTGCTCAAAACCCAAGATTCTCTTGCATCACATTTCCTTCACAAGGCCATCACAAAAATACCATTCCTTTTATTTTCCATATACAAGTAATAACCGTTATGAACCCCAAATACGTAGATAACAAAATAATGGAAACATGGAGCCCATACATCCATGTCTTATCCCCTTCCTCCATGAGGAATAAATCTACACTAAATGGGCATTCCAAAATGAATTCCTTCACCCTCAAGGATCTCTTCCCTCCCAAGGTTGATTTTAGCCCTTACTCACCCCAACAAAACAAAGGAACAACAAAACAAAACCAGCAAACTACACATATGCAAAAAGTCATGAAAGACCAACTAGAAGCTTTACATAACCATTTACAACACCACATAAAAATTTTCATACACATACAAGTAAATAAAATAAGTCTTCCATGAAAGGGCATCGACCTTTCTCCAAGCTATGGCAATGAGGGTTGAGAGGAGCTCCCTTCCTACAAGATTTCCTTTGCTAAGTCCACTAAAAATTGTTAGAAAGTAAAGTTCACCAAGATAATTGAGAGGGGGGGGGGGGGGGGGGGGGGGTGGGGGGGCGGGGTGAATCAGTTATCTGATAATTATAACTTTTATCAACTTCAACAACATTAAACCATGTAAGCAATATAATTACCAACCATAGAAAGATATTCATATACAATAACACAATGACACAAGATATGTTGACTAGGGAACCTCTTGATCAAAGAGTAAACCTCGGTGGGAATGATGCCCACAAAAGATGCACTAATATGAATATTCCTTGTGAAAGGATGGACTTTGTTAGGAGTCTTATGAAATACATTTAGTACATATGAATCCCTATTAGGAGATTTTGAATCCCTGTTAAAAGATTCTAACCCTATTAAGAGTTATGGAAGATGGACCCACTGCCCAAACAACTTCAATGGCAAGATCATTAAACACACTATCCAACTGATCTCTAGATTATTCAATAGAATAATAGAAAATATGTTACTTCCTTCCTTACTATGCCAAACCGCACTCTCTGCTTCACCAGATCTCAATCTCAAATCTTCACATGTCTTCCTTCACAAATTCACTTTCACAACTACTTTAGCTCTTTTCTTCACTTCATGCATACATCATCACATCCAACCATATTACAACAAGGAAAAACATTCCTTCCTTTATACCACACTGAAAGTAATTACAAATGAGTCAGCATCCCAATTACAAAATAAAAATTTCCACACGCTTCATCAAAATTACACAAAACTGTCAGCTTCCAAATACAATAATTCTTCACATCGTGCAACCTTGAAGTTTTCACTATCATCCACATCACTATCAATGTGTCTTCAACTTCCCTTTAACTATGCAAAACCAGATTCCATCTCGATTAGGAGATATTATCTGATTTCCACAAACCGCTACTTAGGAACACTACCTGAATATTGCTTCCACCAAAATGCTCATAACTTCCATGAATAAATGAATTACTATCTGTGCTCTTAACCATAAACATATATCATATCAATGAGTCTATCCTCAACATTGCATAGCTCCAACTACAATATCCCACATGCACTAATCCAAACACTGTCTGCTTCTCTGCAAGTCTCTGGTAGATTACTGTGTTGACATCAATGACAATCATAGTAATGAATGCAACAACAACTGCTACATAATGGCTGCCAAACATTCAAAATTCTTTCCTAACAATCTCCCCCATTGGAATTTATGGCAACATAGATGGGAAAACATCCAATGTTCCAAAAATCCAATACTGCAATACTGTTGCTCTAGAAAAACATTTCAAATCCTCTTCATCAATCAAATCTTGCTTCATTTTCCTGTTTAGATAGTACAAATGGTTTTTTCATGTACACTTCTCCCCCATTGAAATCAATGATAGAAATATTATCATTATGTCAACAACAACTCCAATGTCAAAAGACACTATTCAAAAAATACATTCACTAGAGTCCTCGTGACTCAGCTCAGATACACATACTCCCCCATAGAGGAAGTACCAACATCCAGTCCAAAAGAAAGATAAGGCTCATATACCACTGGATGGATGCAATCAACTACATCACTTCTCAATAGTAGGCTAGGGCATAACCCCAAGCATACCTCTCAGATACTCAAATGTATCCTTAGGCAAAGGATTTGTAAATATGTCTTCTATCTGCTCCTTTGTACTTATGTACTCAAGTCTGACTTCTTTCTCTCTTACTACATGATACTTAATCTCTATATGTTTTGTCTTAGAATTTAATACAGGGTTCTTAGACATACTAATGTGCTGGTGTTGTCACAATGTATGAAAATAGGTTGAACAAACTTTATTCCAATATCCTTTAGCATTTGCTTCATCCAAATTATCTTGTTACAATTGTTTGCTGCTGCTACATATTCTACTTCTACTGTGCTATGTGAGATAAAATTCTGCTTCTTGCTTAGTCAAGAAACTAATCTTCCTACAAGGAAAAATGCTCCAGCATTGGTGCTCTTCTTATCATCAACACTAGCCCTCCCCAATCAGCATCTTTATATGCACATAGGGTAAAATCATCAAATTCTTCATACCACAATCCATAGTCCATTGTGCCTCTTAAATATCTCAGTATCCTCTTTACTGCTACATAATGTGATACTCTAGGTTCAACTTGAAATATTGCTACAATTCCAACTGAATGTGTTATATCAGGTCTTGTATGAGTCAAGTACTACAATCCTCCAATCATAGATCTGTATTTCTTCTGTTCAACTATCAGTGTTTCATTTGTGCTAGATAATTTAAGTCCAGTTACCATAGGTGTTCCAACTGGTTTATAGTTCTCCATTCCAAATCTTTTCAACAAGTCATTTAGGTACTTTGTTTGACTTATAAAGATACCATCATTATTCTGTGTTATCTGTAATCCCAAAAAGTATTTCATTTTACCAATCATACTCATTTCAAATTCAGTCTTCATTTCATCAGCAAATTTGTCACTAGCTTCATCTTCTCCTCCAAAAATAATGTCATAAAAAAGAAAAACTATAATCAACAAACCATTTTTAATTTCTTTTGTGTATAGATTGCTATCAGCTATTTCTTTGTAAATCTGAACTTTAACAAATATTTGTCCAATCTTGCATACCAAGTTCTAGGTGCTTGCTTTAGTCCATATAAGGCTTTCTTTAGTTTACATACCATGTCTCCTTCTTGAGTCAAAGGAAAACCTTTAGGCTGCTCAATGTAGACTTCTTCCTCCAATTCTCCATTCAGATATGCTAACTTTACATCCATCTGATATACTTTGAATTTCTTATAAGCTGCATAAGCCAAAAACATTCTTACTACTTCAATTCTTGCTATAGGTGCAAATGTTTCTTCATAGTCAATTCCTTCTTGCTGTGAGTATCCCGTACATACCAATCTTGCTTTGATTCTTACTACTTCTCCTTGTTCATTCATCTTATTTCTGAATACCCATTTAGTTCCAATAACATTCTTGTCTTTAGGTCTAGGGACCAGTTCACATGTCTTGTTCTTTTCAATCTGATCTAGTTCTTCTTTCATAGCATTAATCCAATTTTCATCTTCACAAGCTTCACTAGTAGTTTTAGGTTTAATTTGAGAAATCAAACATAACTATTCTTGTACCTTATTCTGAGTTAGAACTCCTCTTTTAATGCTTCCAATAATTTTCCCAATATGATGATTTCTTGATAAACTCTTGTTATGTGTCACTATCTTAGATCTCACTTTAGGTGTAGGTTCTTCAATGACTTCACTGTGGCTTTCATTCAACAAATCACTGTCAGTCTCATAAAATAATTCAGTAGATCCAATGTTAGGTTTAGGATGAGCTTCTTCATCTAATTTATAATCAAGCATTCTTTCCTAAATTTTGAACTTTTCATCAACTTTAATATTTGTGCTCTCAACAATAGTCTTAGTTATTTTATTGTAACATCTATAGGCTTTTCTTTTCAAAGAGTATCCAAGAAATATACCTTCATCACTTTTGGGATCAAACTTTCCAATATCATCATCTCTTTTTATATAACATTTTCTTCCAAAAATTCTAAAATACTTAATTGAGGGTGCATGTCCAAACCATAATTCATAGGGTTTCTTTCCCGTGTCTCCTCTGATTTGTACTCTATTCATTGTATACACTACTGTGTTCACTGCTTCTCTCCAGAATATCTTCACCAAATCATTCTCAAATAACATAGCTCTTGCTACTTCAGTCACTGATCTATTTCTTCTTTCTGCAATACCATTTTGTTTAGGTGTCCTAGGGGTTGAAAACTATCTCTTAATGCCATTTTATTCACAAAAGGTGTTAAACTCTCTAGAAGTAAATTCTCCACCTCTATTAGATCTCAAACATTTAATCTTCATTCCAGATTCATTCTCAACTTTATTCTTAACGATCTTAAACTTATCAAATGCTTCAGACTTTTCTTTAAGAAATGCAATCCACATCATTCTTGTAAAATCATCAACAAGAATCATAAAATACCTTTCTCCATAGAATCCTTTAGTCCTGGTAGGACCGCTCAAATTAGTATGAACAATCTCCAAATTTTCAGTAGATGTAAACTTCTTATTGGGAAAATAACTTCTCTTCTATTTAGCCATCACACATTTTTTGCAAATCATGTTAGTAGGCTTCATAATTTTAGGAAAATCCCTTACTACAAGTGTAGCACTCACTTTCACAATGTTGTCAAAGTTTATATGAAAAAACCTTCTATGCCATAACCAACTATCATCAATCTTAGTAATCAAACATGTCATCTCAGTAGGATTCAACTGAAATACATTACCTCTGGTTCTAGATCCAGTTCCAATTAGATTTCCATCTTTGTCCTTTATCACACAAGTTTTCTCAGTAAACCAAACTTGATATCCCTTATCAACTAACTATCCAACACTTAACAGATTATGTTTCAATCCATCCACAAAATAAAAATCATCAGTATTAGTCTTTCCATCAAGAGTAATAGATCCTATACCTTTAATCAAGAAAGGTGAATTGTTTCCAACTCTAAAAACTCCTCCATCATAACCGTTAAACTTTATGAACTTTTTCATGTCTCCAGTCATATGATGTGAATAACCACTATCTATAATCCATTTAGATTTCTTTTCAACTTGTGAAACTAAGGATTTTTCTTCCTTAACATTAGTTTTAGGATTCTCTTCTTTAATTGCTACAAATCCTATGTCATCATTATAATCAGTATCACTTTCACTTAGAGTTCTCTCTATACTAGTTTCAAGATCTTCATCATTAGCATTATAACATTCCATATATATTCTAGGTTTGAAATTGTTTATGTACTTTTTAACTCTCTTAGGAAAGTTAGATGCAAAATGACCATATTCTTGACAAGTCCAACATTTAAAAATTTTCTTACCATCTGGTTCTCTCTTCACAAGAAAGGCAATACCTTCTTCAATCTTCCCATCTTCTTCATTTCTAGATCAACTGCTACCAACATAATCACTTCTCACACTGATGCTTCTTGACAAAGTAGGGCAAACACTAAGAGCACTGAATGCTATCTCCATTCTAGGCAAGTTTCCTGATAACCTCAGGTTCATCTCTGCTGCTTGCAATCTTCCAAGAAGAGTCTCTCTTGTAAAGTTTGTAGTACAATGTATAAATTTTTCAATCATCTATGTTGTCTGCTTAAATACAGGAGTCAATGTCCTCAGAATTTTCTATATCACTTCATTCTCTGTCTTTGTTCCTCCACAAGATTTTATGCATGTAACAATTTCTGACATTCTACCAATATAGCTTCTAAAAGATTCATCTTCCATCATTATTATATCTTCAAATGCACATATCCAATTATGTAATCTAACTTTCTTTGCATGTTCATCACCTTCAAAAGTAGAATGTAAAGCTTTCCAAATTTCATAAGATTTTTTCAAACATTTTACTTGACTGTTCTCATTCATTGGAAGGGCTGTCAAAAGTGCTTCTCTTGCAAGTATGTTACACATGAATAGATCTCTCTCATCACCAGTACATGTTTCAAGATTGTCCTCTTCAATGATAGTCTTATCATTCTTTGTAATAAACCAATAACCTAGTCCTAAACATAATAGGTATGTCTTCTTCTTTTCTTTCCAACTGTCAAAATTTACTCCATCAAACTTAGGGCTTTCTTTTTTGAAATTCACCATGGATCTTGTTAAGCTGTTAAACTTCTTTTTCAAGGACCTGTTGCTTTGATACCAATTGTTAGAAAGTAAAGTCCACCAAGATAACTGAGAGGGTGGGGCGTGAATCAGTTATCTGATAATTATAACTTTTATCAACTTCAACAACATTAAACCATGTAAGCAATATAATTACCAACCATAGAAAGATATTCATACACAATAACAGAATGACACAAGATATGTTGACTAGGGAACCTCTTGATCAGAGAGTAAACCCTAGTGGGAATGATGCCCACAAAAGATGCACTAATATAAATATTCCTTGTGAAAGGATGGACTTTGTTAGGAGTCTTATGAAATAAATTCAATACATATGAATCCCTATTAGGAGATTTTGAATCCCTGTTAAAATATTCTAACCCTGTTAAGAGTTATGGAAGACAGATGGACCCACTGCCCAAACAACTTCAATAGCAAGATCACTGAACACACTATCCAACTGATCTCTAGATTATTCAACAAAATAATAGAAAATATGTTACTTCCTTCCTTACTATGCCAAACCACACTCTTTTCTTCACTAGATCTCAATCTCAGATCTTCGCATGTCTTCCTTCACAAATTTGCTTTCACAACTGCTTTAGCTCTTTTCTTCACTTCATGCATACATCATCACATCAAACCATATTACAACAAGGAAAAACATTCCTTCCTTTATACCACACTCAAGCAATTACAAATGAGTTGGCATCCAATTACAAAATAAAATTTTCCACATGCATCATCAAAATTACACAAAACTGTCAGCTTCCAAATACAATAATTCTTCACTCGTGTGACCTTGAAGTTTGCACTATCATCCACATCACTATTAATGTGTCTTCAACTTCCCTTTAACTACACAAAACCAGATTCCATCTCGATTAGGAGATATCATTTGATTTCCACAAACCACTACTCAGGAACACTACCTGAATACTGCTTCCACCAAAATGTGCATAACTTCCATGAATAAATGAATTACTATCTATGCTCTTAACCATAAAAATATAACATATAAATGAGTCTATTCTCAACATCACATAGCTCCAACTGTAATATCCCATGTGCACTAATCCAAAGAATGTCTGCTTCTCTGCAAGTCTCTAGTAGATCACTGTGTTGACATCAATGACAATCATAGTCATGAATGCAACAACAAATTCTATAGAATGGCTGCCAAACATTCATCATTCATTCCTAACAAAAACTTGCTAAGTCCACCAGAAGTCTCCAAAATTAGAGAGTGGGAAATCAACCTACCAAATTACTCTCCATCCCAATAAAAGTAAAACCCTACCTAACATCCTACCTAACCTAAAAGGTGATTGGACACACTATCCAAGGGTTTTATCTCCAACAAGAGGGAAATTCAAAATTGCACAAGGAAGACATGACACACTTCCCAATTTTGTCACATTCTACAAAAACATTTTTAGAAGAGGCAAAAATAAGATAAAAAAACCTATTGGTCAAAATTTGACCCCCAACCCAAAGTGCACCTATGGGGCTATCTTATTTTAACTCTAATTAACCCCTAGGGTTATGTTTAACCTCTCAAAAGTCCACTATGAGTTGACTCAAGAAAATTTGAAATAAGATTCCCTCCCAAGGCTCAAAAATCAAGATACCTAACTTTGGGATTTTACAAGGTGACTCAAAGGTGGAAGACAACCAATAAACAATGTACATGGCCATGCCAACTCACAAACACATGTGTCAATTGACACCACATAAAGTTACAGCACAACACTACATACATGGCATGCCAAGTAGACATTAATATAAAATAAAAACAAATACAATTTAAATAATACATTAAAACATTACTTTACAATATTATTACATAAAAATGAGGTTATTTATCCCTTTGGAGTTAATGTTGGCTTTACAATATTTTCACATACATCCATCTTTAATTTCCTCTCATTTAATCCATGGTCAATTTCCTGCACACTAGATAAAAATATCAGTAACTCATGAAAGATAAAATGACATATATATATAAAATACATCATAAATAATCATAGTCAAACACATTATATAATCCAGCTACATCCATACTACATCACAAGAAATTCACATAATCTCAATAATACATTTCTTTATTTCAAATCAAGTTAATTCAAAATACATAAATATATCAATTAACCTAACTCATTAACCATGATCATCTCACATAAAATCTTTTTGCATAATCATGAAATTAAGGCATAATATTCTAAATTAAATAATTCCTCAAATACCATCACATCAAGACCTAATAATCAAAGCATGGAAAATAGTTCTAAATCATCTACACACAACATTTCAACTGATTCACACTTCTCGCATCAATATAACATCAAGGCGTAATACTCAGAATCTCCTTCCTAACATCAAGGCCTAATAATCAACTTCCATTTAATACACACCACAACATACTATAAATTCAAATGGTCATTTATGTAAACATTCACATCTAATAGTAACATCTCGATATGCATAAAGGGTACATTGTACCTACTCAATTCTTGACTCAACACACCTTTCCTACTGCATTTCTTCTAGAAATTACATACACACAGAAAACAACATTTAACTTTGTTAGAATATATATCACACCTTATTATTATTTAAATTTTATTGTTCCAATTCAATTCCCATAAAACATGTACTCAATTGCACTATCATAAAAATTAGTTGAATTCACTTAACCCTATTGCAAACATAGAGCATCCTAGAATTATTGACATGAGTACATAAGACACATGAAAAAGAGTACATCATGAATCAGAGGTCAAGTCTCTATCCATCAGAGTATAAATATGTAATGCATCAATATTGAGTTTATAATTATGGAGTCTATAATGCATATAAAAATAAAAAACAATGATAGGATCGGGGCAGGGTCCCTTAATACACCTGTCACGACCGGTCACAATAATAACGTCCTGATTAATGTAAGAAAAATATGAACTAGGTGCATCTCATGATGCTATCATAAAACATTATGGGGGATAATGATCACTACATACTTAGGATTAACTCATCCCTATCTCTAAGGGTCACTGGGATATGATCCAAGACCACACCCAACATCCCCAAGTTCACACAGTTATAAAAAATAAGCTCCAAAACTAATCCTCCTGGTGAATTCAACCTCACTTGGGACCAACATGATCATACTCAATGAGTTTTAAGGTTAAAACCACACCATCATGTTGTTTTTACTAAGAGGCAAATGTGCGAGGCACTACATCATCCCCCCCAAGGACTAGGCTTACTCCTATAAAATGATAAGACAAGATGAAGGAAACACAACACGTGTGTGGTTTAGCTATCCTAGGAACAAGAATACTTACCAGACCCCCAAATATAACAATTTTGATGAATCAGTCTAACAACTACAAAAGGGAGTCATTCTACCAAAGAAAGCATCAACAAATATCACAAAGCCCTACAATTGTGAGACCAACTTAAAAAGGAGAACATGTCTAAACAATGCCTTCACCATAAATAGTGTAACTCTACCTCAATTACTCCACCATGAGGAACCCAAAAGATAACATTGTCCTCTAAGCTATCCCCAAGGTTGAAGCACCAAGAGCTTCCAAGTCCTTAACTCAAGAACAAGGAACAAAATCCTCATACCAAAGTTGCACTCTTATGAGGAATACTACATCCCACTCTAGTGTACCAATAGATGCAACTCAAAGGATTTCCTCATGAAACCAACAACACTCCCAAAATACGGGCTTGATAGTGCACTCTTTCCATTCATAGAGATAAATAGAGCATCTTAAAAGAATTCCAAGAGCAGGATCATTATATTTCCATAATGACAAGCGGTCAATTATCCTTGCGGAATAGGGTCTCTTACCCCATAGTATCTTAGTCCTATTGAAAGGAGGAAAAAGAGTTCAGACAAGGGACAACCTCAAAATACTCATCCTCAAACCCCAAGATTAGATGAAAAACAAGCCTACAAATCTGATACCTTCAAGTCAAGACTAGGGATACATCAAATCAAGTCATCCCCTAGTGGCACCCAATTAATAGCATGGAGGTTCCCTAGAGGGAACAAATTAATTGATAAATAGCATAACTAAAACATAACCAAAAAGGGTCTAATCACCACCAACACAGGGCCCCCAAGACCTACCACACGGATTGAAACTCCAAGTGGTCTAAGTCACCCCTAACAATCCATCAAACCATGCTAAGAGGAGGAAGCTCTCCTAGTTTCCAAAAAACATCATGGGATGAAGGAGGGTTCCCATTAAACATACAAGCTAGGTTCATCATAGGAAGAAAAGAAAGGTTCATATGTCATCATGTAAGCCAACAAAAAGGACTAGATCCATGTTGCATTACTTCACTGATTAAAATTATCCCAAATGAGGTCTTCTCAACCTCCAACTACTGATTAGTGTTACAAACCAACTATAGCCCTTACTTCCTTGGTATGAATTAACCAATAATGGTTTCAATGTAGGATACAACTCCCACACAAGGAAATATTTTGATCTATGCTTTTAGACAACAAAAAATCTCAGCATGCTCCTACTTAGCTATTGACCTGCTCGACATCTATATCATTACAAAGGCACAATACAATATGTCCTTCCTGGTGTTCCCCCTTGTACATACTATCAAAGATCCTTAATAAACTAGGTAGAATCACAAATATAAGAATGACCAGAAAGTTAAAAATTTTTGGAATAGTCACCAAGAACCAAAAGAGAGGTAAATCCTAATGGGATATCCATTAATTTCAACAATAATTTTAAAAAAAAGAGCTCAATTAAACAATAAATAGAATGTGTCATAAGTCATATAAAGATAAAATTTGGTGACTATTTCCAGGCATATGAAATAACCAAAATATGCTAACCCACATAACATGAGGAAAGTTCCTTTTCAAAAGATAGATGAGGCAAAAGAAATAAAAATAAATCTATTGGAATAGGAGAGATAAGGTACTGAGAGGGGAGGGGTGAATCAGTGCCCACAAATTTTTTTAACTCATAAACCTTTCTAACCTTAAAAAACAAATAGTAGTATCCTTCAACTAAAACTTGAATCCATTGCATGCATCATTCATTCATTTAACTATCAAATTAAATAGCATGAAATAAAAAAGATAATCATCACATAACACAAGTATTTTGGTAATGCAGAAACCCTTGTTAGAAGGCAAAAAATGCGGTGGGGAAGAAACCCACAAATTATTTACTACTATAGATAGAAAAGGTTTTCATGTTAGGGCTACAAGTGGTGATCACTTCTGGTGATCTTACCCTATTAGGAGTAACATATCAGATCGATTAGATCTACCTAGTGATAGGATTTCAACAAAACTACTTGAGTGTGCACTCAGTTAAGAGATTTAGAAAAAGACTGTTACTTCTACTCTGTTAATAGATTTTACCAAAATCTATTACAGTGATTAGAAAGTAATAAGTAAATATCTTCTAATGACAACTTAACTTGTCTGATATAGATCTATGAAATGCTTAATAGATATCACCTTTCTATGTGAAGATCTCTGCTCTAAACTGCTCGGTAGGATTATCTGATTCTGCTTAATCTGAATAACTCTGAATACTGTTCTGCTCTACTTGATGACTAACATTCATGAAGTTGGCTAATGCTTCAAAAACTTCTTTTCATGTTCTCAACCTCCTTATCAAGCTTCTCTCTCACGCATACAAAAATAACATGAAATTACATTTATATAGCATATTGCTTTTGCCGCTTAACAAAATTTAGGTTACAATATCTTAGAGAAAACCCTAAGATCAACGGTGTATAAAAATAACCTAGATCTAGCAAATACATAAAGATCATCATCGCAATTAATGATGGAATCTTACAATAAATGATCCTCGATCTTGGTAAAATGTTTTGTGATTCTATTGTAACTATTTTCCTAGATAAATGTGCCATTCTTGATTACTATGTCATTTACTATCTTCCTCAGTAAACACTATATATTCTTCTTGGTAATTATACTAGTGCTTAGTGTTTACTGCCACTCGGTATTGGTATACACTAATGCTCAGTAGAACTACCATGGTGCTCAGTATGAAGACTTGACCGACTTGCTTGAAGTGTATGCAATTACCGACTAGAGTATCATAGGTAACCGACCGATGTCTTTGATACTAATGACAACCTTTAATGCTCAAATAGAGATAACAGTCTCCCCCTTTGGAATTAGTATCAAAACCTTAAATGTATATAGACATATGATCACAAAATACTTTCTGTCTCCACCATATACATAGATACATATAAAAAAAAATTCTATTACTCCCCCTCAGTGTATGCTCCTAGTAATGTGTAGTATACTTAGCATTTTATATACATATTTGGCATATGCATGTTATCCCCTTCTATATACATGTTTTCCCCCTTTTTGATATTAATGCCAAATAAGAAAATGTATACTTATAGCTTATCAAAAATATGCTTGTGGGTTTTCTTCAATGACTCCAAGAGGTTTTCCCATTCCTCTTTCAAGTTTGTGAGAGCAATGTGCTCAAGACCGACTTGTGCATGCATGTCAAAGATGTTGTCCAACACAAATATTTCTGGTATTGCAACAAGCATTTGTGCCTTGACAATGTGCTTCTTAAAGATTTTTAGATAGGGAAGCAACCTGGTTTGCAATTCTGTGACTTGTTCACTTATTGTTTCTTCCTGTTTCCTTAGATCTGCTCTTAACCGCCTGAGTTCTTGAACTTTCAAGATATGCTTGGAAAATTCTTGAGGCTTAGTTAAGGTTGCTTGTGCACTAGCTTTGATTTCATTATCAAGCTGTTTAATCTTGTCACTGATATTGATAGTGAAGGTTTCCACAATGCATAGTTTGAACAAAATTTGACAAATTAATTGAGTAATACCCTAAATTTCAATTATTACATCATATAGCTTAACCTTGTGAATTGCCACTTCGTGGCTAATTCTTTCTACAAGTTTATCTTGTATCTTAGATTCTGCCCACTCTTCTATTCTCTTGTCTACTTCAACATTTGGGGCATTTATCTTTTCAAAAAGTGTAGCAAGTTGGTCCATGATCGGAATGTCCTCATCTATATGTACCTCTGGTAAAACCTATTGTAAGATATCTCTTACATTCTTAAGTATTTCTTTTCTCTTGATTTCTCGCTTCCGTTTTTCTTGTGCTGCTTTCCTTGTACAAAAATCTCCATATTTTCTTAGTTCCTCGGGGCATAGGGTCCTCAGGTCACAATCTGGTATAACTATGACTTCATCTAATGTGACCGACCCTTTTCCTTTCTTTTTCTTCTTCTTCTTCTCCAGTTCTTGAGGTGAAATTTTTATAATTGGTACAATGTCCTTTACCTCAGAACTTTGTGTAACCTACCTGGGTGACATTGTATCTTCTTTCTGCTACTCCTCGATGATCTTTGTGTTGATGGAATGTGCTAGAGCCTCTGATGTAGTGTCTGGTTGAGTGGCCTCGACTACATTAGGATTCTCTTGATCCTTTATTTCTATCTTGGGTGCCTCTTTCTCTTTAGGCTGGTTTGTTTCAGTAGGTGTCTCTACTCCTTATTCCCTTGTTGTATCCTTTGGTTGTTCGAGGTCTGAACCTTCGGGTTTCTCTTGTGATAAAATCTCAACTAATTCCACAAGGATAAGAAGCTCTGCTGGTAATGATGTGTATGCACACTCGGTAACTTGTCCTTCATCTTGTGCATTGTCTAGTGCAAGTTCACATCTTCATCATCATCTCTATCATCAGGATCACCATTAGTGATGTTCTCAATGAGTGCATCTTCATCATTTATCTCCTTTATCTGGATCACTATTAGATTTGGTGAATCCTGTGAAATAATTACACCTTCATTTACAAGAGTTGTATCAATCACCTTGGTAAATGATACAGCTGATTCTTTTGTCTTCTTTGCTATATCACCATCATTTATATAAATACCTTTTCCTTTTGACCTTTGTCTCTTCTTAGACAGATTAAGAAATGCTTCTTTCTCAGCTTGCTCTTTTGCTACAAAAATGGATGTCCACATGAGTTGGCTAGTCTCATGAACATCTGCCAGATTTTCATCTAAAATTTTCATAGCCCAGCCTTTTACTTTGAATCTCTTATAATAAGTGTCCATATACTCCTTAATTTCATCAAGAGTTAAATTTGGCGCTGCCTCAACTAGAGATTGTTCCCTCAATTTCTTCTCAGTGTCCAAGGCATAGGACCATTTCTAATTTATTCTTTCTTTTAATTCCTTGGGTAGTGGATGTCCAAAATCCAATGGAACTCTTTTAAAGCATATCATCATCTGGATGATAGCCTCCTCAATTTTATTCTAATCCTCGATAGACATGTTGTCAAACCGACTGAGTTCCAGATCTGTGAGATCTCTATTCTCAATTATGTCTACAACAACCTCATCAATTGACCTATTCTTATTACTGACAACCTTGAATTGATTTTTGTCATCCTCTTCATCCTCAAGATCTTCTCTTCCTCTAATTAATCTTTTCCTTTTCTTTGGTTCTGCAGCTATAACCTTGGTTCCTCTTTTTGAATATATGTTGGTCAGTGTAGCTACCTTAGGTTTTATTATTTTCTTAGCTCCCTTTTTCTATGATGGTGAGGCTCTAGTTGCTGACCTTGTTTGTGCACCTATCCACACTGGCAACTGCCTCTTCTTTGGAGTTGGGGTGGGAGAAACTGGTATTGAATCTTTTTCCTTGTCAGACTTGGTTTCCTCACTATCATGTGCCTTGTTAGTTAATAGTAATTGACCTTCGATTGTAGGTTCAATTGGTGACTCATCAGATGAGTCAGATACATCTCCAAACTTCTTAGTTAACACTTTCTTCATTTTCTTTTCTTTTCTTGTTATTTTGCTGATGACAAGATCTATTGGTATTCTAGATTTTGCCTCTTCATAGGTTCCAAACCTCTTGGCCTTCTTGTCCTTTGGTAAAGCTAATAATGCCTTGATTGATTTCAAACCAAAATCATGATCCATCTCATATCCCATGGGGGCTAGCCATTTAGTCCTTGGCTCTACAACTTTAATCAATGTATGGTCGATGTTAACTAGAAAACATATGTCCATCTCATATTTCTCGACCAGTGAGCATGGAATCCTATATCTAAGATTCATCTTAATCTTGAACTCCTCAAAATGGCTACAAAATTATTTGCATTATCTCCCAGACTTGTCATTATATCATAAATTTGCAAAGTGACTGGTGTGTCGGTAGACCAATCCATGTGACCAACAGAAGAAAGAATTTTTGGAGATAGAAAAATAAACATACTAGCAGTGAGCCAAACTTACAGGTATTAGACTTTTGTGATCTAATTGTTTTCATATTCTCTTCAACCTATTTCAATAGTAGCTTGGCAATGTCTATCTGATGACCCTTCTTTATCATTTTGTAAGCCATATCCACAACACTACACGGTACACTATTCAGTCTACTCAACTGATAGAACTTATAACCTATTACATGTGCTGCAAACTTAACTTCTGAATCCAAAATTGATGCAACTTTTAGTGCTCTACTATCCCATGCTGCACCTATATTTTTCTCAACATCAGCTCAAGATGAACTTTGGAATGATTATGCCTTGTCAGTTGTGGGATACCCTGTGACCTTATGAATCATTCTCTTTGTCACTTTGATAGGACTATCCAGCCAAAATGTGCCCTTATGATATCAACTTAACACAACCCTTATCCATTCATTTTTTAAATTCTTCAGAAAATTTAGGGCATTAGTGAGTCCAATAATTTCTACCTATTTATGTTTTAGTTTCAACTTTGTATGATCACCACATAGTGCCTTGTATGCAACATACATTTCAAAATCTACTATTTCTCCTATTTTGTAGTGAACGTACGATCAGATATCTTTGACCAAAAAAACCCTAGGTGGGATTCTTGAAAAAGTGCCCATTGAATCCATTTTCGATGCTACTTCTGGGTGCAACTTGTACTTAGGTTCACTATAGTTTTCTAATACTATAAGATTAACTTCTTCTTTTACAACTTTAGAAGTGCTCATAGTAGATGCCATTATAACAAACTAGGTTTTCGGTAAGTATGATGAATATGCTCAATAGGGATTTCAACTTACTCGAAATGTAATACCCTCTCCTATGGTGATACTTGGACTTTCTGATTTGGACATTCTATTATGATGGTTAGAACTATACATTTACATTTATGTTTTGTGGATGATGATATGTTTATCAGATGATTAATATGCTCATTTATGGTTATCATTTATATGTTTATGAAATTAGAAAACCATCTATCTTTATATGTTTTATGGAGCTAACGTAAGGATTTTAATCTAACCATTATCATGATGTTTTAGGTTTTATGGATAAGTGTTTGATGTGTCTTCATGACTTAGGATGAAGTCATATTTACTCACTTAGTTGAGGTCCACATGATGTATTGATCTTGGTCATCTATTTGCATATATTTTATTTGTATGTATATCCATATGTATATATGTATCTCTTCTTGGTGATGCAGGATTGCAGGTACTAGGTATCGTCTCCACCTGGCTTCACAGTTTTGAGCGATCCCTCAAAATCCTCGATCGTTGTTGTTCTTATGGAGATATCACCAAGTTCCACGGAAAGTAACTCTACCTCTGATCTTTTTATCCTTAGGTGGGGAGTTCCTGAGTCAATCCCTTGTATGAATTTTTGTGTTCTCTTAGTTTGTTGGTTTTGTGGACCCTGAAGATGGTTTCTTGTCTCTTGCATTCGTTGAGAATGAGGTTTTGAGTATGGTGGCTCTAATTGTCTTTATAGTATGTTCAATTTTATTTGTAGATCATTGATGTGGTTTTAATATCAATAATAGTGAAGAATTTATGGTATTAATATGTTTTATAATATCCATAATAATAAGATGTCTATGGCAATAATAATAATAAATGTTTGAATAATAGTGGCATATTTCACCTTATATATCACTATTGTATTTTGTAAAAGAATATGGATAAGTGTATGAATAAATGATATGTCTTATATTTATAATATTTAAATAATGTGTCTTACTTATGGTATATGTACCATAAGCATATGGGTGCACACATATGCCTATGAATACATATATAAATATATATTATTATATAATAAATTAATTAAATTGTGTTGCTTTCATTTAAATTGAAATATGTTTGGTAAATTCTTATGCTGTGGTTATTAGTAAATTATTCCTAGAAATAATACTAACTATTTTTGCCACCCTTAAATTTAGGAGGCATAGATTTATTTATCCCTTCACGGGAATGGTTTTACAAACTATATTAATTAATTAATAACTATATAGTTGGGATGGTTGCATCGGTTGGATTACCTATGCAACCACCTCCTCTATTCTATATACATGAAATATTTCTTGTGTGAGAGGGTGTTGGATAGGAGTGGATTCAGAAAGAAAAGATAACAAGATTAGTATTATGCTGGTAGGAATATTGTATTTGTGAGGAGAGAAATTCATTATTCTCTGAGAGTGGCATTTGGTTGCTTCTGGAAGAGGCTGGAGATTGCACCCAAGAGGATTTGAAGGAGTGCTAAAAGGGTTGAGAGGATTGGGCTTGTCTTCATCAACTGAATCTTTGCATGACTCCAGGTTGGAATTCATCCTGAGAGTTATCTCTCCTTTGTGATCTATGGAATGATGAAAGTCTGGTTAAATGTCTCTTTGTATATTCATTGTTGATATAAATTATAGAATGTTGTATTATATATCATTGTGCTTGTATTAGTGATTTGAAGAGTAGGATCATGTTGAATGGATTTATTTCTTGTATTGAGTGTATATGAATATTTATGCATTTGTAAGAGTCTGTAGACTCCTTAGTATTCTCCTTTTTTTCTTTTCAGATTATCCATGAGTACTTCCAGTATTTAGAACTAGTAATTCAACCCTACAATTTCATATCTATTTTTGTACCACCTTCCTTCATGAAGATCTAGAAAATTTTTTTTGGATAGATGGGATGGATTAATGGCCATTTTTGAAGGGAAACTAGGAAATCTAAAATGGGTCATGCTTAGATTAGGCAACCATAGTCCCCATAATGCCCAATTTTACCTACAAGTCAGAGTTGACAGTCATTTTTATAATTTTTGGTAGTCAATTTTGTGGTGACCAAGCAAGTTAGTATTGACCGAGCAAGATAGTATTGATCGAGAAAGTTAGTGGTGACCGAGAAAGTTAGTATTAATCGAGAAAGTTAGTGGTGATCAAGGAAGGTAGTGTTAACCGAGTAGTCTGTGTCAACCGAGGAAAGTAGTATCAACTGACCTAACTATGTGAACCGAGCAAACTAGTGTCAACCGAGCAGAGTAGTGTCAACTGAGAAAAATTTAAGTTATACTTGTATAAAGGAATCAGGTACCTTCTGGGATGATTGAGATAGGTTTTAGCTTCATAGGAGTTAAGATGCAACTTCTAATTTTGAGATTTCTTGAAAATTCAGACTTAGTGAAATTTTAGGCATATGGAATTTTATATAAACTATATGGAAATTTGTGTAAACTTTATATATGATCATTTCTTGTTTGAAAAAAATTATATGGTGTATTTACATGCCTTAATAGGGTTAGGGTGTGTGTAGGGAGTAGGGTTAGGGTTCAGGATTGTTTGGAAGATCAGGACTATCCTAGGTCTCCCTAAACCACTCCTAATTTTCCTAAACATCCTCAAACTATCCTATTCTTTGATGTAAGTTATTTAAAGTGATTATGATGTGTTTTGTTTCATGTATGATGTATTTGTGATGTGTGGGTTAAGGGTAGAAAACCTAAGGACACTAAGTGAGTGGCTCTTAGTGTGGGGTCAGGGCCCTAAGTGGCTAGTACCAGGATAACCGACTGAAGAGTTATTTTAACAAGTGATAATTTAATTAAAACTTATGGGAATGGGTTAAAACATGTAAAAAGATTAAATGTGCCTCACCCATGCCATTAGTGCTAGTAAAGGCTATGGATGGGAGTGGGAGAAGGTGCCTATGCGTAGGTACAATCGAATGTCACTTGTCTGTATGAAAGGCATTCAGTTCTGCATGTGCCTACTTGGGGGCCAGGGCCTGGAGTGGCTAGTACCAAGACAACCCAAGGGGTGAGGGCTATGTGATGAAACTCACTTAGGTTTTTTCTTAGAGTTTCTTCCAAGCCTTAGAACCTTTGGGAAAAAGATTTGTACTTTGATCTACCTTTTCATTTATTATTTGGGAAAGGTTACCCAACCCTAGGCATGGCCTAGCTATTCCTTCTTTGTGTACCTTGGTGTTTATCTCCTAGCACGGGGGAGTGGGCCTTTTGGTATCCACATGGTTGGGTGGTAAATATTTTATCGAGGTATCTTTTGCGGATGCAGTGCTTAAAGATTCCTACTTGCTTATGTTCCAATTTTCAAGGACGAAGATTTGTATTTATCTTTCATGATGTAAATTTATTGTTACCTCCCCAGAGGAGATGAATGTAATGTAATCATTAATGTATCTCAAAATGATGTATTTGAAATGGGAAGACTTAGGAAAAAGGGAAAAGGGAAAGCACAAACTTTATGTATAACATGTATGTTGGAAAGGAAAAGGATTTTGTAACATTTCAAGAAAAATAGTATGTTTCTCATTATCGATTAAGTGAAAAGCTATTGAAAAAAAAATGTATTATTTGCAATGTATCAAATGTTTAGATGATTCTATTATATGGTATTAATGCTTTAAATGCTATATTGTTCATAAAAGATACTTAGGAATATAGATGGATTTAAATGGAAAATTGAAATGAAACTACTTTATATTTCCTTATAAAGAATCTACAAATGTTGTGATGTAGTCGCTTAAGAAATAAATCAATTTGTTAGTACACTGTATGGACTTAATGTTTTGTACATTAAATGAAAAGGGAACCTTGGAGGAATCTAAGTTAATCTATGTTTTGTTTATTTGATTCTTTTAAAAGTTCAAAATTTTTCATTAATCATTACTTAGGTTTTCTTTTACAAAGAGAATCTTTGTTCTCTTCCCTAGTTCCCTTGCAGGGCATGACACAGAATATGTCAAAGAATGTGCTCGGTTTGATCTACAACTACTTTGGTTGAACTTGAAAGATTCTTTTCATGAACTTTCTCTTTGAAATTATCACTCTCTGAAATCACTTTGTGAAAAATGAACTCAGACTTCCGTGTATTTATAGCATTTTTTGAATTCCCGCTTAAAACTTTATGTCATTAATGCTTGACCTACTACCAGCTCAGTGACAACTATCAACTTGGTGACTACTACAAACTTCCATCAACTTGGTTAACACATGATTTCTTACTCAGTTGATACTGATACTTGGTTAACCTTGAATAGTGATTACCGACGGGTAACCTTTTGCTCGGTCTTACTTTTACTAATTGTGTGAATTTGTTAGCTCAAAACATATAAACCATAGTGCATCTTTATTCATGTAGATTTGGTATGTGCTCATCATATATAAGGAACTATATGTAAAATATGATCATTTCAGATGTCAGTTCCATACATACCTATATCACCTTAAGTAGAGGTATCGATGTCACCTAATCCGATGGATGAGGTTTCACCGACAGTATTACTTGACTCAGCATTTTCATTTGATGCCTTTCTCCACCTAGTGTTCCTAATTCTCATGATATCTGTAGTAGTGTTTCCACTCTCAAATACATGTCCTTCTTCTAGTGCTCAGTCTCTATAGTCCTTGCTTAGATGACTGAACTTATGAAAATGTAAGCATGCCATTCCAGTGCTTGTCCAGCTTTGTGATTGTCCAGTCCATCTTTTCCTATTACAGTTTGCTGTAATGTGCCCATATGTACCACATGCAATACAGTTAGCCCATGTGTTGTAATCCCAAACATAAGAATTACCTTGTCTCTTCAGTTTATAAGGCTTGGGTTTTCTCTTTTGTTTTGGTGTCCATACTTGCTTCATTTTTGCCTTACACTCTCATGCAGTGTGTCCATGTTCATTACAAGTATAACATAATTTATCCATAATAGGATTTTTAGCATTCTTATTCAGCTTAGCTCTACATTCATAAGCTTGATGACCAAAGTTACCACAGTAATAAAAATATCCATTAAACTTAGGAGTGACTGGAGGTTTACCTTAAGCTTTTCTTCTACAGACATTAGAGGTATGTCCCAATTTTCCACAATGATAACATGACAACATCTTAGGTCTTTGAATTTGATTGTTGTTGACTTGTTAAACTTGTTTGGATGATTCTCCTTCGCTGGTATAGCCTAATCTAGCTTTACTTTCTAATCTTCTTTGATTATTTAGAAAATCATCAATCCTTTTTAGACTATCCTCAGCCAATTTCATCATTTCATTGTGCTATTGTTGAGTCTTTACTTCATTTCTCAATCTCTCATTTTCTTCTCTAAGTATTACAACATCTTCAAGTCTTCTTGACAATTCTCCATTTATTCAGTTGACTTCCTGATTCAAAACCATAATCTGATTAGATATTTTAAGGTGATGCTTGGTGAGTCTCTGTATCTCAATTTCCTTTGCTTGAAGTTGTTCAGTTATCTATCTTCAGTCTTCAACAACTAGATTCCTTTCTTTCTCAACTTGTCTAGCCTTGTTCATTACTTTGACCATTCTCACCATATGAGATTCTTGACCGATTTGTAGTGCTTTCACTTGTTTGGTTAAGTGAAGATTATTTTCATACAAATAAGAGATTATACTTTTAGATCCATCAAAAATGCTTCCTGAACTAGATCCAATGTTATCAAATACATCATCAATCTCTTCTTCATGGTAACTAATCTCATTTTGCAGAATAGCTAGGTTCTTTCTTTCAACCAATAATTTCTTCAGTCCATCCTTGGCTTGCTTATACTACTCAAAAAACATCTACATTTGAATATTTTGATTCTCTATTGTCTTATCTAACTTATATCTCTCCATGACTAGATCATTACTCTTCAGTGGTTAAATTGTTCAATAAGAGAACTAAGATTTGATAACAATTGTTGGAATTGGAGAGATAAGGTATTGAGAGGGGAGGGGTGAATCAGTGACCATAAAAACTTTTAACTCATAAACCTTTCTAACCTTAAACAACAAACAGTAGTATCCTTCAACTAAAACTTGAATCCATTGCATGCATCATTCATTCATTTAACTATAAAAGTAAATATCATGAAATCAACAAGATAATCATCACATAACACAAGTATTTTGGTAACACAGAAACCCTTGTTAGAAGGTAAAAATTACGGTGGGGATGACACCCACAAATTCTTTACTACTACAGATAGAAAAGGTTTGTCTATTAGGGCTACAAGTGGTGATCACTTCTGGTGATCTTACCCTGTTAGGAGTAACATATTAGATTGATTAGATCTACCTAGTGATAGGATTTCAACAACACTACTTGAGTGTGCACTTGGTTAAGAGATTTACAAAAAGAGTGTTAGGTCTACTCTATTAAGAGATTTTACGAAACTCTATTACAGTGATTAGAAAGTAATAGGTAAATATTTTCTAATGACAACTTAAATTTTTTGATATAGATCTATGAAATGCTTAATAGATATCACCTTTCTATGTGAAGATCTCTACTCGATAGCCTTGTCTGATTCTGCTTAATTTGAATAACTCTGAATATTGTTTTTCTCTACTTGATGACTAAAATTCATGAAGTTGGCTAATGCTTCAAGAACTTCTTTTCATTTTCTCAACCTCCTTATCAAGCTTCTCTCTCATGCATACAAAAGTAACATGAAATTACATTTATATAGCATACTACTTTTGCTTCTTAACAAAATTTAGGTTATAATATCTTAGAGAAAACCCTAAGATCAATGGTGTTTAAAAATAACCTAGATCTAGAAAATACATAAAGATCATCATCGCAATTAATGATGGAATATGACAA
The DNA here is from genome assembly GCA_027943335.1 of Chamaecyparis obtusa. Taxonomy (NCBI): domain Eukaryota; kingdom Viridiplantae; phylum Streptophyta; class Pinopsida; order Cupressales; family Cupressaceae; genus Chamaecyparis; species Chamaecyparis obtusa. Next base: position 1,806,305 of record BSBK01000213.1, on the reverse strand, counting down.
TAAATGATCCTTGATCTTGGTAAAATGTTTTGTGATTCTATTGTAACCATTTTCCTAGATAAATGTGGCATTCCTAATTACTATGCCATTTACTATCTTCCTCGGTAAACACTGTATATTTTCCTCGATAATTATACTGGTGCTTGGTGTCTAGTCTACTCAGTGTTTACTACCACTCGGTATCGGTGTACACTGATGCTTGATAGAACTTCCCTGGTGCTTGGTGTGAAGACTTGACCAACTAGCTTGAAGTGTATGTAGTTACCGACTAGAGTAGCATAGGTAACCGACCGATGTCTTTGATACTAATGAAAACCTTTAATGCTCAAATAGAGATAACAAAATCAAGGAGTTATTCACAAAACATTGTGACATATGTCAGTCATGTAAGAGGGAGGAATCACCACAGGACACTGAGGGAACCACTTCATAAAAACCTTTAGAGAACACAACCACTACATATAGTTCATAGATGCAAGCATTACTACGATACTAGTAGCTACAACAATATCCTTATCCTTACAATCTTCTCTTTCACCTTGTTGTAGTAACTTTTTGATGAGGTAAAGGTAGTTAGAAGAATTCCTTCAATCACCTCACACAAAAGTAGAGGAAACTACTCAAAATTGTAACTATTGGAAAGTTGACTATACTAAAGTATATGCCTATATCTAGTGATGTCATTATAGCAACAAAGTCATATGAAGTTTTGGAGTAAGCGCATAATGTAGAAGATCAAAAATATGGCTAAGTATGGAAGATTGGATAGACAACAGAGCAACAGGTGATCAGAGCATTAGCGCATGTGTGTATGATAGAGTTATGACATGCACCCTAGAAGTTAAGCTTCTAATTATGTATTCATTCTAAGTCTAAGAGCACATGATGGTATGATTCAGTATGAGGAAGTTATAGTCAGATGAAGTGGCATAGACAATAAGTGATAGAACAGGATAGAACATGGAGCCGACTGTTTGCATTTTGATTAGCACTTATAATTTTGTTTTGTAAAGGCTATGTGCCTATTTTATTTAGGTAATAGACATATTAATTTAATTGTATGTAAACAAGCTTGAGCCAATTCATTTGGAAGCGTTGTATGTAATAGGTTAAAGGGCCGACTTAGTAAATAATTTTATATGCGCATATAAATAAGACATGCGCCCTTGTAATTTGGTATGCCATGAGAAATAGAGTTTGCATAAGTAGAGAAAAAGAATGCAAAGAGTAGATAGAATGTGTTAGATCTTTACAAGAGGATAAAGCATTAGTGCACCAAAGGAAATGATCAGACAAGTAGTGTCACTACACCAGTTCACCTTGTAGATATAGTGTGTATCTGATATCCAGAAGGTTGTAGCCTTCACCACTTGAGCAGTGAGCTCTAGAATAGTGTGTCCTCACCCCTAACAGGTTTAATTGTAAAAGAATCCTAATAGGGTCTGGTCACTTTACTAAAGCATTGTAAAGATTAACTCCTAACAGGGTTGCAAGATCTTCTAACAAGGATCACAAAACACTAGTGCAGTTCTTAGTGGGTGTCAATTCCTACCGGGGTTTTTACCTATTTGGGTTTCCCCGTAATCATATCTAGTGTCATGTATTATGATTTTTTATCTTACTTGCATTGATGTTCATTTCAGTAACTAAGCAATTAAGTTAAGTTTCAAAGTATCAAGAAAAGTAATCAAGTTTAGAACACTGATTCACCGCCCCCTCTCAGTGTTCCCATTCCTAACAATTGGTATCAAAGATCTGGTCCTCTGAAGATAAGTTTAACCACTTGAGGAGATCATGGATAAGGGACAAATGAAACATCTGAAAAAGAATCTTGAAGCAGCTCTTGAAGACCTTGACAAATCTGAAAAGGAAATTGAAGAACTAAAAGAAAAAGTCAGTGATTCTCAAGCAGTCATCAAAAGACTAAGAAAAGACTTGAAAGATTGTTCCACAAGTGATTTGGGAAAAATGGTTAGAAAGCTAAATGAGGAAAATACATCTCTAAAAGATCAGATTGAAGAATTGGATGAAAAGCTACTAAATAATCAAGAAGCCTATGAAGGATAGGTCAAAGAGAACAAGTAGTTAGATGAAGAACTAAGACAAGCAAACATGAAATTCTTGGAGTTAGATAACATCAAGAAATAGATGGAATCTGAATTAACTAAGGAAAAGAAACACATTGACAAATTGCACACACACAAGGATTTTATAGAGTTGTAATGATATGCATAGAAGATTAAAGGAGACACCAATGGTATTGGATTCAATGAAGCACAAAATCAGATCAATGACATGTGAGCAAGGAAGAAAGCATCAGAAGAATCTATAGAAGCTAAGAAGATAGGAAATCATATAGAAGTTGAAACTGAACCACCCAAGGATGAGCGCAAGCTAGTAAACAAGACTTTTTATGCCTATAACAAGCATGGTCACATAGCAAGAAATTGTAAAGAGGTAAGACCTTTTAATGGTTACTGTTATTCATGCAATAAGTTTGATCATAGAGCTATGAATTGTAGATAAAATCAAATAAATTAGAATAAGAAAAGTCAGAGAAGTCATCCTCAACAAAATGTAAGAAAATCTCAGAACATTACATGTCAGATATGCAATTATGTTGGTCACATAGCTAGACAATGCAGTATGGTAACCCACATGAATGCCCTGAGAAATATCAGGCCTCCAGTCATTTGTCACTCATGTAACAAGGATGGACACATCTCCAGGTTCTACAGAACAAAAGTGCAAAGATAAGAAAGCCCTAAAAAGTCAGAAACCTCAATATTAGAAGAAGCAAGATAAGTCACATTTGTACAAGCTTCAGATGATGTGAGCTTTATTTGAAAGAAGAAAAGAAGGACAATGTTGAAGAAATAGTTGAGGATGAATCTATAATGGACACACCTCCTATTTATTTTTAAATGACCTTCATGGTCATAAGGGGAGCTAGATCAGATCTAGACCCCTATGCAACTGGTATACTCACTCTCAGAATATGTGCCTTGGACTACAACTATTTGGAGACTATTTGATGTAGTATGCTAGAGCGCACTGCTTGATTGTTAGTAGAAATGAAATTTGCAGTTACATTCTGTACTTACGTAGAAAGCATTAATCATAGAAAAGTTTCTTTATAGCCATCGAAGACTCATTATTCACCCATTGCATTCTAAGTTGAGCGTTTGGAGAGCTCTAAAGATCAAGTAGTTAAGTGAAGAAGTGTTGTAGTTGAATCAATTAGGATAGTTAAGGAAAATGGAGAATTCAATTTGTGTGAGATTTTGTGCACACAGTTGATGGACAACATAAGGGAAATCAAGCATGATAAGATCAAAATATTTAGGTTTGGGTCCTTGATAATCTATATGTACTTTCATATAATTGGGAAGGTATAAGAATTATAATTAGATAAAATTCTACCTACAATGCCTCAAATATCCCTTAAGGTATCAGTTAAGAATACACTAAGAGACTTTTGGAGTTAGAGTTGAAAAATTTTAGGATAAAGATGCAAATGAGCTATAGGATACCATAAAACATTGTTGAAAAATACAAAGATAATATCTATTTTATGGTAGAGACTGACAGTACTTGTATGGAGGCTGTTGAGCCAAGAAATAAGTGGATTCATCCACTTGGCTATGAAGTGGAAAAGCAAGTCTTGGAAGACTATGCATAATTTTTACTATCGGTGCCCAAGGATCCAAAGGAGCCTAGATGGGGAACTTATGAAGAAAAGACTAGGGAAGTGGATGCAGTCTTAAACAATGCTACAACTAAGAGGAAAGCCACTAAAATTACCTCTAAGATTTTGAAGATCCATGGTGTGACCCAAGCAGACCTAGACAAGGCTAGAGAGGCTAAGATAGCTATGCAAATTGAGAGAAAATCCTCTATGGAAGCTAATATAGAGAAGACAGATGATCCAAAGACAAAGAAAATAAAAGTTGAGAAAACTGATGATATCAGTCCTACGCCCACTAATACAGTTGATGTGGAGTCCACTAAAGCATCTCCTATGATGCCTAAGAGGAAGAAGAAAAATATCACAAGCCACCCTTCAGCAAGAACCACAAGAAGTAGAGGCAAAAATGTACAACCACTTCTGGAGGTAGGATTCCTACCAAGTCTTCAAGTGTTAAGGACTAGAGTGATAGAGGAAGGAAGGCTAGATCAGATAGCTAAGTTCTATGAAAAATATCATGAAATTGACAAGTCTGAGATCCATGAGATGTTGATCAAACATATGATCAAATCCAAGAAGATAGTTTTAGAACTGAAGGCAGTCATCCTATATAAAGTTTGGGAGATATTGGATACTTTAAAAAGATGAGCCAGTGAAGAAGACTTCAGAATTAGGGAAAAGACACTAGATGACAATCTTCCAATATGCTTAGTTGATGAAAAGACCTTGTTGTTGAATTTGGTCAAGCCACACCTGAGGACAAAAATGAGAACTTTGTACATAATGAAAAGGGACTATGAGCTCATAACAAAGGAGACAGAACAAGCCTTTGAGAAGGTGTTTCTAGAACAACACATGCAACCACCATCTGCGCCCATAAGCCAAGCACCTATTGAGAAAGAGGAAGTAGCTAAGGTCACAAATGTACATATGATAGGTCCCTAGGACTCAACGCCCTCAGTAATAGTGCCCATAGTTGAAATATAGTCTACACCCATGACCAAAACTCAAAAGGATGATACAATAATGATTGAAAATGTGGAGATATCAATGGTGGTCATTGAAAAAGACTTGGATAGATTTGAGGAAGCCTTTGTGAGTACACATGAGGTTGAAAAACTATGCAGTGATAATTCACCTAAGCAACAAGAAGAAGTGCTGATTGAGGATATAACAGGATGAAAAGAGGAGAAAGAAGAAGAAGAGGAAAAAGAAGATGAAGAGAAGAAAGAAAAAGAACCTACTGTTGAAATAAGGACAAAGATAAAAATGATGGACAACACACCTATCACTCCTATGCGATCAACATCATTGTTGTCAAGTTTGACCCCTGATACTACAAGCTTGGATTCATGGGGAGAAGAAGACCTGATTAAGATTAGTGTCTTATCAATGGAGAAGACCAAAGAAAAACAAGTAATAATAAATCCTATGTTTGTTGAGTCAGTAAACATCTTGAACAATCTACTGCCAGTAGAGAAGAAGGTAAAAAAAGTGCGCTCAGTGGAGGATGTCAACAACATCTTATCAAGCTTCAAGGCAAACTTTTCTAGCATGGAGGAATCAACAACCAAAATAGTAGAAGAGAAGTATCTTAAGAAGAGACTGAATGAGCTAATAAGTAACTTCACACTTGACCTTAGCTCTCTCAAGGTTGGTCAAGCTTCACTAAAAGAGATTGCAGCTCAAGGAAGGAGAATCATAGCTAGCTGCATGAACCAAGACAAGCTGATTGTAGACCTCTATAAGAAACTTTAGGAGGCAGAGGCTATGATAGATAAAGTGAGAAAATTAGTAGAAGATCCCACTATAGATGTAAACATGTGAAACAATGTATACCAGGGACAAGTGGACAAAATAGAGAAGACAAAAAAAGAAATGTCCAAGATAAGGGCAAGGAAAACACAACTGAGAAATGTTGTTGCACCCTCTCTAGATGTCTTGAATCATAACATCAAGGAGATCAATGCCACAATGGTGACATATGATCAAGGTTCATGTACAGATTTGGAGAATATGGAAAAGTTAACATATGCTTTGTGCGCCCATCTCCAGACAATAGACACATTGAAGAAATTTTGGCAGAATGAGATTGCTAATCTAAAGGTAGCATATCCAGATGTCTTCACTTTGTAAGTACTTATAAATACAATTTTTAAGCACATTTGTCATTAATGTCAAAGGGGGAGTATAGTATTTAGAAGGAATAATATGGAGCCTTGTAAATAATGTAAAGAAAAGTATAGTACATAAGGGGAGATATAAGTTAGAGTATGTATTACAAATTTTGTATAAGGATACAGTTAGTAACTTCACTGTAGTCCTTTGTTTCCATTAATGACAAAGGGGGATATTGTTGGAAATTTGACTATACTGAACTATATGACTATATCTAATGTTGTCATTATGGCAAAAAAGTCATATGAAGTTTTGGAGTCAGCGCATAATGTAGAAGATCATAAATATGGCTAAGTATGGAAGATTGGATAGACAATAGAGCACCAGGTGATCAGAGAATTAGTGCACATGTGTATGATAGAGTTATGACATGCGTCCTAGAAGTTAAGCTTCTAAGTATGTATTCATGCTAAGTCTAAGAGTGCATGATGGTATGATTCAGTATGAGGAAGTTATAGTCAAATGAAGTGGCATAGATAGTAAGCGGCACAATAGGACAAAACATGGAGCTGACTGTTTGCATTTTGATTAGTGCTTATAATTTTTTTTTGTAAAGGCTATACTGTTGGAGATTTTCTAGCAAGCCAGTGTTAACTATATGTTTATCATCAATGACAACATATGGTAAGTAGCATGTGTGGAAGACTTATGTAGTAAGATTATGGTATATATAGCTTGGACATGTTATCAACATGATATCATGGATGCAGAGGTTAACTATTAGTACATACAGTTATATAGCAGCTTGTGTCAACAGTGTTCCTGATAGAGTTACAGGCAGTGTTCGGTGAATGATTGTCTATATAGTTATCATGGAGCCTTATGCATTTGGATATGTGATGGAGATATGTTAGTGATATTACATTCATGGATGTAGAGTTTGATGATCAGTAGAAGTAAAGTTATGTAGTTTCTATTCAACAGTAGTAGTTTCTTATGTTTATTCAGAAGAGCCGACTTAGATTATATTGGTTTAGGAGTTGCACCTATCATTCTGGTATGTGCCCTTGGATTAGTCCTTAGAGAAGAGTTAGTGATGTTTGGATAAGAGCGCATGATGTAATTCAGCTTGAGTAGAAATTTTTAGTCACTTTGGTAGAGCTGACAGTGTGTAGCATGTGTCTACAATTATTAATAATGGATAGGTCCTAGAATGTGTTGTGTGCTTAGTAGAGATGACAAAATTATCATTAGAGTATGTTATGGTTTCTCTAATATGATTTCAAGGTGGTTCTAATAGGCTGACTTGATTATATCATTTGGAGGAAAGATATTTATAGGCAGTCATTTGTGATTGCTAAGTATGGTTCAGAGTTGATTGTGAAGAGAAGAGCGAAGTGTATGAAGTGTTGAGCCATTAGTAGAAGGTATATGTGACAAAGTAAAGTGTTTATGCTATACATTGGAACTGATCCAAATAGTAGGTCAAAGTGCAGTTCACCAAGATCTAGATATAGTGTGTATCTATTATTCAAAAGGTTGTAGCCTTCACCCCTTTGAGTAGTGTGCTCTTGGATAGTGCATCCTCACCCCTAACAAGGTTAATTGTAAAAGAATCCTAATAGGGTCTAACCCTTGACCAAGTCACTGTACTAAATATATTGTAAAGCAACTCCTAACAGGGCTAAGGATCTTCTAACAAGGATCATAAAATACTAGTGCAGATTATTAGTGGGTGTCAATTCCCACTGGGGTTCTTACCTATTTGGGTTTCCCCATAACCAAAATATTGGTGTTGTGGTCAAGTGTTCTTTCATTGTGTTTATGCTTATGTTTAAGTATACTTAATTGGATAAAGAATTGAAACTTGTAGATAATTGATTCACCCATCTCTCAATTATCTCTTGGGACTATTCCTAACAATTGGTATCAGAGCCAAGTGCCTCAGAGGGAAAGTTTTACAGCTTGAGGTTGATTAGATGGCATTCTTTAGAAAAGATAGTCCTAAGTTTGATGGAGAGAATTATCTTGATTGGAAGAACAAGACGATGACACATTTTCAGTGCATTGCTTTTGAATTTTTTGAAGTAGCTATCAAGGAAGTTGAGATCCCCTCTCTAGTAGATCTTGCAAAGGATGATGCTACTAGCAAGCAGAAGGATTTGTTCCATCAAAATGAAATAGAAAAAGATGCCCTTATCAGTGCCCTATCTAATAGTGAGTTTTCAGAGATAAAGAAATTAGACACAACCTACAAGATATGGAAACACCTATAAGACATGTTTGAAGGAGATAAGAAAGCAAAGAATGCATGTCGAAAGACATGGAAGAAAAAGTATAATACTTTGGAGATGCTACCTGAAGAGAACATAAGAGCCTACAACCAAAGGATCAATGAAGCAATTACTGGAATAAAAAACAATGGTGGTGAAATCTCAGAAGAAGACATCATGGATAAAATGATGACTACCTTGACTCCAGAATATAAGAACAAGATAAACATCCTTGATGAGACTATACATTTTTTTGAAAATTTCAAAAGAGAAACCCTAATCAACAAGATTGCTGCATTTGAGATATCAAGTTTGAAGACAAAGCCTAAAAGTGAGACAACCTTCAAAGCTTCGGTCCATGGTAAGAAATCCTTGAACACCTCTGGTAATTTTGATGATGATGAAGAAGAAGAAGCCCTAGATAATTTCATTGCTATGATTGCTAAAAGAGAAAAGAAAGGAAAAGGAAAATATGAAGGTAAATTACCATTCAAATTCTTTTCATGTAATAAGATTGGTCACTTTGCATCTAAGTGTCCTACAAGAGTCAAAAAGTTCAACAATAACTACAAGCCCAAGTATACAAAGGAATGCTACTATGCTGGAGATGGAGTATCAGATGAAGAATTGGGAGAAGAGGAGATTGGATTCATTTCTCTTAAAGATGAAAAGAATTCACAAGAGTTAGCACTTATTTCACAAGCAGACATCAGGATAGATTGAATCATTGATAGTGGTTTCTCATATCACATGACATGCGACAAAGATAGATTTGTTCATTTGGACAGATATAAAGGAGGCATGGTCAGATTTGGAGATGACACTCCTAAACCTATTATTGGTAGAGGAGCCATCACCCTGGATGGAAATAATAGCACTGATGATGTTCTTTATGTTGATGGTTTGAAACATAACCTACTAAGTGTTAGGAAGTTGCTTGACAAAGGCTATAGATTGGAGTTCAATAGAAACAAGTGTATCATTAACAACAAGGAAGGAGAAATAATTGCATCAAGATCAAAGACTAAAGGTAATGTTTTTTAGCTTAATCCATAAGCAAGTTGTTTTATTGCTAAAGTAGATGACAGTTGGCTATGGCACAAAAGACTATGTCATATCAACTTTGATAACATAGTTAAGATCAGTAATGTTAAGGAAGTTAGAGACCTACCTTGCATAGAAAAGCTAGTTAATACTATATGTAGGGAATGTGTAATGGGAAAGCATGTGAGGAATTCATTTAGGAGAAAGCATAATTCAGCAGAGAACAAGCTAGATTTGATTCATACAAACCTATGTGGACCAACTCAAACAAGATCATACTATGGTGAAAGGTATTTCATTTTATTTGTAGATGATTATTCTAGAATGATGTGGGTTGTGTTGTTGAAAGATAATTCATAAGCATTTGAGAAGTTCAAATATTCAAAGTTAAGGTTGAGAATGAATCTGGACTTAAGATAAAATGTCTAAGGTCGGATAGAGGAGGAGAATTCACCTCTAACAGATTCTATGAGTACTGTGAAGAACATGGCATAAAGAGACAGTTAAGTGCACCTAGAACACCTCAGTAGAATGGGATTGTAGAGAGAAGGAACATGATTATCCTTGACATAGTGCACACCATCATGATTGAAGGAAAATTTGCACACACCTATTGGAGAGATCCGGTCAATATTGCAGTCTATACAGTCAATAGAATATAATTAAGGCCTGGCATAGAAAAGACACCTTATGATCTATGGTTTGGTAATGTTCCCATAGTGAAATACTTCATAATCTTTGGAAGCAAGTGCTACATCAAGAGGGATGAAGCAGTAGGCAAGTTTGATGCAAGAAGTGATGATGGTATTTTTCTTGGTTACTCTACTAAAAGTAAAGCTTATAGATGTTTTAACTTAAGATTGAAGAAGATCATTGAAAGTGCTCATGTTAAGATTGATGAGAAGTTTATGGTTCAAGAAAGATATCATGATTACTCACCTATGATTGAAGATGAACCTAGACCCTCCACTAGTGAGATAGTTGTTGAAGAGATGTTTGATGGTATCAATGTATTGTTCAATGGCCTTGAAACAAGTGAAGAAGAAACTCAAAAGGAAGATGAGATAGTATCACCTAAAGTTCCAAAGTTTACATCTAGAAACCATTCCAAGAATGACATCATTGGAGATCAGAGCGGCAAAGTCTTAACAAGATCACAAGCAAAGAATTCAGCTAGCAATGAGGCGGTATGTTTACTATCTCAGATTGAACCTTTAAGTGTTGAAGATGTATGTAATGATTCAGATTGGCATGATGCTATGAAAGAAGAACTAAACTAGATTATCAAGAATGACACTTGGGAACTGGTCCCAAGACCTAGTGATAAGAATGTGATTGGAACAAAATGGATATTCAAAAACAAGCTAAATGAAGATGGTATAGAAGTAAGAAATAAAGAAAGGTTAGGATGTAAGGGATATGTGCAAAGAGAAGGCATTGATTATTCAGACACATTTGCACCTATGAGTATATTAGAAGCTATTTAGTTGTTTCTAGCTTATGCAAAATTCAAAAACTTCAAAGTCTATAAGATGGATGCCAAGTTAGCATTCTTGAATGGAGAATTGAAAGAAGAAGTATACATTGAGCATCCATAAGGATTCACCTTATTAGACATACCTAATATGCTATGTAGATTGAAGAAGGCCCTCTATGGACTTAAGAAAGCTCTTAGAGCATGGTATGAGAGATTGGATGGATATCTAACAAAGATTGGATTCAAGAAAGGAGTAGTAGACTGTAATCTATTCATAAGAGAGAGATTTGAAGGTTTACTACTTGTAGCTATATTTGTTGATGACATTATCTTTAGAGGTAATGATAAACTTAGTACTAAATTTGGTAAAAAGATGCAGAGTGAATTTGAGATGAGCATGATTGGACCTATCAAATACTTTTTGGGATTGAATGTGAAACAGACAAAGAAAGGTATTTTCATTAATCAGTCCAAGTATGTGAAAGAGATATTAAAGAAATTCAAGATGTATGATTGCAAACCATTGGGTACACCTATGATAATAGGATGCAAGCTTACAAAAGAAGATGACTCACCGACAATAGATATAACATCATACAAGTCTATGATTGGAAAAATCATTTATCTTACTCAAACTAGACGTGATATTTCCAATGCAGTGGGCATTGTTGGAAGATTTGCAACAGAACCTAAACAAAGTCACCTCATGGTAGTAAAGAGAATATTCAGATACTTGCAAGGAACTATAGACTATGGTCTATAGTATCCTAATTTAAAAAATGTTGAGCTTCATGTATATACTGATGCAGATTGGGAAGGCTGCATTGATGATAGAAAGAGTACATCAGGAGGAGTAGTGTTTCTTGGTGATAGACTTGTCACTTGGACAAGAAAGAAGCAAAATTGTATCTCTCACTAAATAGAAGAAGCAAAGTATGTTGTAGCAGCCCTGAATTATTCTACAATTGTTTGGATCAAACAAATGATAAAGGACTTTGGTATTCAGATTGATTATCCTATTGTTATTCATTGTGATAACACTAGAACTATCAATATGTCAAAGAACCCTATGATGCATGCAAAGAAAAAACACATTGAGATCAAGTATCACTTCCTAAGAGAGAAAGTGGCAGAGAAAGAAGTCAAGTTGGACTATGTGAGTACTAAAGATCAAATAGCAGATATATTCACAAAGCCCTTACCAAAGGATACTTTTAAGTATCTCAGGGAGAAGCTGGGAATAATTCCATTCCCTGATTCTTCTTAGAAGAAAGAAGATAGAGCACCAGTCCTTAGGGACTGATGGATGGTTGACTGCTCTACCTAAGGAGTAGTACCGGTGCTTAAACTATTTGGTGCCCTTTTCCATTGATGTCAATGGGGGAGTAATATATAGTCATGAAAATAGAAGTAAAAGAAGGAATATACTAAGGGGGAGTAGTATTCAGTTATGGAAGTGGTTCAGTTGAGGAAATGGAGAATGTTGAAGAATATTGCAGCATATGGAGGATTCATCCTTTAGGGAGTTTTGAAGAGGAAATGGAGAATGTTATAAAGGTAATGTTCATTTGGGTTGGTGGTGTTTTTCATTCCATATGTTTCCATCAATGCCAAAGGGGGAGATTGTTGGAGATTTGCCAGCAAGCCAGTGCTGACTGTATGTTTGTCATTGATGACAACATATGGTAAGTAACATGCATGGAAGAATTATGTAGTAAGCTTCTGGTATATACAACATGGACATGTTATTAGCATGATATCATGGATGCATAGAATAACTATTAGTACAGACAGTTATATAGCAACTTGTGTCAGTAGTGTTCCTGATAGAGTTACATGAAGTGTTCGGTGAATGATTGTCTGTAAAGTTATCATGGAGCCTTGTGCATTTGGATATGTGATGGAGATATGTTAGTGATGTTACATTCATGGATGCAGAGTCTGATGATTAGTAGAAGTAAAGTTATGCAGTCACTATTCAGTAGTAGCAGTTTCCTATGTTTATTCAGAAGAGCCGATAGAGATTATATTTGTTCAAGAGTTGCGCCTATCATTTTGGTATGCACCCTTGGATTAGTGCTTGGAGAAGATTTATTGATGTTTGGTTAAGAGCACATGATGTAATTCAGCTCGAGGAGAAAGTTTCAGTCACTTTGGTAGAGCTGACAGTGTGTAGTGTGTGTCTACAATTATTAATAGTAGACAGGTCCCAGAATGTGTTGCATGCTTAGTAGAGTGAATAGAATTATCATTGGAGTATGTTATTGTTTCTCTAATATGATTTAAAGGTGGTTCTAACATGCTGAATTGATTTTATCATTTGGAGGAAAGATATTTATAGGTAGTCATTTGTGATTGCTAAGTATGGTTCAGAGTTGATTGTGAAGAGTAGAGCAGAGTGTGAAAAGTGTTGAGCCATTAGTAGAAGGTCTATGTGACCAAGTAAAGTGTTTGTGCTATAAATTGGAACTGATCTAGATAGTAGGTCAAAGCGCAGCTCAACAAGATCCAGATATAGTGTGTATCTGTTATTCAGAAGGTTGTAGCCTTCACCCCTTTGAGCAATGTGCTCTCAGACAATGTGTCCTCACCCCTAATAGGGTTAATTGTAAAAGAATCCTAATAGGGTCCAACCCTTGACCATGTCACTATACTAAATATATTGTAAAGCAACTCCTAACAGGGTTAAGGATCTTCTAACAAGGATCATAAAATACTAGTGCAGATTATTAGTGGGTTTCAATTCCCACTAGGGTTTTTACCTATTTGGGTTTTCCCATAAGAAAAATATTGGTGTTGTGTTCAAGTGTTCTTTCATTGTATTTATTCTTATGTTTAAGTATACTTAATTGGATAAAGAATTGAAACTTGTAGATAACTGATTCACCCCCCTCTCAGTTATCTCTTGGGACTATTCCTAACATATGCGCCTATTGTATTTAGGTCATAGACATGTTAATTTAATTGTATGTAAAAATGCTTGATCCAATTCATGAGGAAATGTTGTATGTAATAGGTTAAAGGGCTGACCCAGTAAATAATTTTGTATGCGCATATAAATAAGACATGCACCCTTGTAATTGGGTATGGCATGAGAAATAGAGTTTTCATAAGAAGAGAAGAATTATGTGAAGAGAAGACATAATGTGTTAGAGCTTTACAAGAGGCTAAAGCATCAGCACACCAAAGGAACTAATTAGACAAGTAGTGTCACTACACCAGTTCACCTTGCAAATAAATTGTGTATCGGATATCAAGAAGGTTGTAGCCTTCACCAGTTGAGAAGTGAGCTCTAGGATAGTGTGTCCTCACCCGTAATAGGGTTAATTGTAAAAGACTCCTAACATTGTTAGACCCTTGACCAGGTCACTGTACTAAAGCATTGTAAATATCAACTCCTAACAAGGTTGCAAGATCTTCTAACAAGGATCACAAAACACTAGTGTAGTTCTTAGTGGGTGTCAATTCTCACTGGGGTTTTTACCTATTTGGGTTTCCCCATAATCATATTTGGTGTCATGTATTATGATTGTTTATCTTACTTGCATTGATGTTCATTTCAGTAACTAAGAAATTAAGTTAAGTTTCAAAGTATCAAGAAAAGTAATCAAGTTTAGAACACTGATTCACCCCCCCTTTCAGTGTTCCCATTCCTAACATTAACATGAACCTTGAACTCTTGGAAGGGGTTCTCTATGTGCTCCAAGAAAATATTTGAAATCCCCATGAGGTTCTTCCCATAGCTAGGGTATGCACAAATTACGCTACAACCCCCAAAATAGGTTTCTGCAATAAGACATCATTCAAGGTGTGGTAGAAATCTCCACACTATACAAATGACAGATAAATTCATCTACACAAAGGAGTCATGGAACAAGTGGAGGGGTAAAATTACTATTCACCAAATCATAATGGTTCCACACAAAGGAATAATTCAATAAGATATTTCACTTCACAACAACATTACATATTTTCTCAAAAGATCAAGACAATCATGAGCAAGCCATTACCAAAGATTTCCTTACTCTCCCTTGAGCCATTACCCCAAATCCCTACCACAAAAAAATCAACACATTATCATGGTGCCATAATGATATAAACCAAAAAATGCACCACATGATGCAAGGAAAAAGTTAACAGGTTCTCATACCAAGCATGGACACCAATCTTTGTTTTGACCGTACACGGTCATGCTAGCAAGTGGACCGCTGCTAGGCCACCAAGAGCAAAAAAGACTCTAACCAACATACACTTGTCACCATGCCATGCCTAGTGACATTTCTACCACTGTCGCCAAGCCATCCACACTACAGACCACAAAAGGGTTGCTAAGAACTTAATCTAAAGGCAGTCTCAGAACATCCTAGGAAGCACTCCTTCCTAAACCATGAGTTACTTGGGTTAGTTTTCTCAAAAATCCCCAAGCTACAACACGAGGGCACCCAAGCTACATGTCAACTAAAAACTTACAATACTTTATGCACGAGAGCACACATCATTGAGATTTTAGAGAAAGTGCATGGACTTGGTCAAGTACCTACCTTTGAGGTAGTTACTATATTCCATTTTTGGTTTAGGAGTTGTTCATGAAGGGGGGTCTCGATTTCCTTCCAGTATCCTCAAACTCCCTACTCCACTTCGTCATGCACCGAGAAGAACATCTAAGACCTTCCCATGTCTATGCACTTGTCGCACTCAAGAGGCATCCTATGAATACAAATACAAAGGGGAAACACAATAGATTAAGGTTCCAAGTGTTGAAATTGTGCTCTGATACCAAAATATCATGCCCAAAAATTAGGGCAAAACACACATAACAAATGTTTTTTTTAATACACAAAAAACAACAAGGTAACACACTAAGGAATACTTCAACTGTAACACCACCAAAAAGAAACTTACAAGAAACACAACATCGAACCCAAATAAACACACAATAATTTTTTTTTTAAACTACTATAACAGAAATATAGATTACAAAATTATACATCTGAAACTACTTAAGTTTAAAATTGAGTATTCAAACATACTCGTAGTCTAATCATAATTACATCATGTGGTACAACAATTAACTAATGTTTTATACAACGATAGAATCATTCTGATACTTAATTACAAATAAATGATATGCTATTTATAGTCTCAGCTGTTATCCACTGTCTCAATCTCATAGTTAAATCCGTTAAAACTTGGAAATCAAGATGGACATAAAACAGAAACAATACAGGGCTTAGTAACAATGAATATGCTGACTAAAAACCTCCAGAAATCTGCATATCAAGATTAACAGCAAGAACAATAATCATACAACTTAATAATTAAGACCACTGGAAATAAACAGCTTTTTTTTTTCTTAACAGAAAATAGCAAGTACCATATTCCATTTCTATTGAAAACAAACTCGCAAAGAATATGAGAAGATGATGATCCAAGAGTCCATGGGTGTCTACATAATAATCTACGCCATGTATCCAATAAGGAAACCTCGTAGTAATCATTATGCCGGTGAAACCATAATTTTTTTATCTTGTTAAGAGATGCCCAAACCCATGAATTTTAAGAATTATCACTTAGTTAATTAACTGACAGAAATTCTTTCCCATAAGGACTAGACTAGTATTAGACATTCTGATAAAAATTCTGTCACTTCAAGGTACTAGACTAGTGCCAGCCACCCACCTATGGATCATCCTTGCATAATCTCAAAACACATACAATCATAGCTAACTTAATTGAAAAGGAATAATTTACTTATTCCATTTTAATTAAGTAGCAATTCTAAAATACTTCCATAATCAAATCTGAAACAGCAATCAGATATTCCCAATGAAACCATACATCCATATTTCCTCATAACACCATAATAGAACTTAAAAATTCACATCAGAAAATCAATTTACATGATTTCTACATCACTGTTCTAGTTCAAATAACATAACATATCTAGTTCAAGAATAGTAATGCGTAGTAAACAAACTCAATACAAACAGTGAAGTCATATGTTTACTGAAACATTATTCTATCTTCCTCATTCAAGACACAATTTCATTATAAATAAATCTACATCATAACCACATTTAAAATCCTATCCTATACTCTATTTCATGATGAAAAGGAAAAGTTGATGTAACTGAAAGACAGTGTTTCTCAAGGTATAAACAATGGCACATGCTCATACACCTATATTCAAATAACCCCACGAATGTAATATCAGAACAGAATACCATAAGACTAAGTTCTCAATATTGATAATAGGATAGGTTCCAGAATACATTCAGGAAACCAAATGATGATTCACATTCAAACATAAAAGTCAATCCCAGAAGAACCCTGTTTACCGACATTTCTACAAATGCTAAAATACCACTAAGGTTCAGTTTAAGCTAGCTGTCGATCATGCTGGTTCATAGTACAACAGTGAATCATTCCTCTACACTACCATTATCAGCTTAAATGACACAATATCTATAGCCTAACCTTATATATCTCAATCTAAAACATGCAAGGTTTATCCATGAAAACACATTTGTGAAATGTTATAAATTTATGAGACCCTAAGTTTACAATATCTGTCCCATGACCAGATTCAAAATAAGAAATTGGTATGATAGCATAATTGCCAACTAGAGACTCCCAGAATGTCACCAATCAAGTTTAAAACCACCATAACAGAGCTAATCAAATCAACTAAGTACCCTATTCCAAATCAGGGTTTTACCAAGATTTAAGAATAAATACGATTTCATGCAATAGCTCTTCAAGAAATATTAAAGAATTAAGACATCTCATTAGGAAATAGTAACAAAGCAAGAACAAAGCATATCATCAAATACAGAAATACCCATAAACAAATTCACAGCGTAACCCTTATAATAATTGAAGGTCACAATAGCCATCGTAACAGACTTTCCTTTATTCCATAACAAGTGTTCAAGCAAGAAGTTTTTATCAAAATACTGGTTCATAACCGAAAACACTAAAAATACATTCGCAAACATTACTTCCTTCATCAATTCATTAACTACCCTCTTACAATCCTTTTCAACAACCATTTGTATGCAAAATCTGAAGAGTAATATGAGAATAGAGTTAGAGAATGCCCCTGCCTGGTAAAATGTAGAGAGGAAATGACCCAAAGAAAAAGCTGTAACCAACTCCTTTCCAAACGAGCTCTGCCAAAACTTGCAATTCCCAGTGACCAGACAAAGCACAAAAAGATAGACCCAAAATGTCGTGCCATCCCAAAGATGTTATAATCCTTTTAACATCAAGGATAAGTCCAGCAATTGACTCCATATTCAACCAAAATACCAAACACCCGCAGTGATTCATGGTCACTGCTTGAGTC
This sequence comes from Chamaecyparis obtusa, assembly GCA_027943335.1. Lineage (NCBI taxonomy): Eukaryota > Viridiplantae > Streptophyta > Pinopsida > Cupressales > Cupressaceae > Chamaecyparis > Chamaecyparis obtusa. The sequence goes on along the minus strand of BSBK01000213.1, from coordinate 1,788,357 downwards.
CCATAACAACACAATTACAATTCCAAAGAAAATGGTGGATTCAACCACCCAGAGCAACACAAAAAACCTAGCTCAAAAAGATCGAGCCTCTTCAAACTGCCAGAAAATAGCGTTACATGCCAAATGTCATGTGAGGTACCAGCTCGTTGATCGAAGCCACTGGCACAGTTTATGCCCACTAAGCCGTGGTTTCCCACTTGCCAATGCCGCGAACAACATTCAAATCAATGCAAAAGGGCTGAATAATAATAAGGTTTCCATGACATGCAATGTAACGATAACAACAGCCCTCGGTCTAGGTTTAAAAACATTGCTTACCATAACATATCCGAGACTGCCCTATCATCTATATATATATATATATATATATATATATATATATATATATATATATATATATATATATATATATATATATATATATATATATATATATATTTATGAATGTAACATATATATATATATATATATGTATTACATATATAATTCATACATACGTATATGTATTTATCTTGATACATACAATACATACACAGTTACAAATACATATGCATATTATACTAACAGCATAATCTTAAAAGATTTAAAATTTAAACACAAAAATAGCATAGTTAAACCAATAATCTTACTTACGTTATTCTAGTAACTCAGATGATCTCAGAAAGACAATCTTAGAAACAAAAATATAATCAAAACATCATAACCATATAGTTCACTGTCATCAATAGAAAATACTGTTGTTCAGAACATAATTAACTTAAATAATTATCATACTGAATCACATCCAACCTAACTGAAAAATACATTTTCAGAACTCAAACTAAATAGTCCTGCTATCAGTTCATAATAGAAATGAAATATTAAAGAAAAGTTAAACCCAAGACTGTCAGGGGCATGACATCAACAAGTACGAATGCATAACCCAACACAAGTTTACTCACAAGAGGTATCATGGCATGCGTTGGCTTGCCAACATCCCTTGTTTGTTAACTGCATTAGTTTTCTGGAAACCCTAACTAGGTCTCTACGAAGGCCTAATAAGGTTCTAACAAAAGATAGAAAAAGATAAACAAAAGTAAAAATTAAAACTTAAATAATAGTAAAAAGTCAAAGGTTGGGTCAACACACCCAACATGGTTAAATTAAATAAATGATTAAATCAATCGCATTAGTAACCCTAATGGTTCCTATCATGAATCAGGTTACTAACTAGGTTAGAAAACAAAAAAATAACATCAACAAATAAAATGATAAAATAAGACCAATATAATAACCCTATGCAAAAAGTAGGGTTATAAAATTATTCCCATTAAAATAATAATGTTCAAATATTTTATTACAAAATATTATATATGTCTACTTAAGACATAAAGTTACCAAGGTTTATTTATTAGGCTCAATTATATAATTTAAGGACATTAAAATAGCCATATAAAACATTAATATAAAATTTAACATTAATGCTAACGGAGAAATATTTATCTGAGTCTCATCTTGAACATTAAGTAATCTCCCCCATATAACCCATTAATTATTAAAATAATATAAACAAATTAAATAATAAATTTTACCACCAATGTTATATTAAAAACAACAATAATATTCAATTAGAAATAAATATTAAATTTTAAATATGAATATATCAAATCTCAAGAAAAGATTAAACTGATGAAATAGGATCATAAAAACATCCCTAAGCAAAACCTAGGGTTACAAAGTTATTACCCATTTTAAAGTTATAATGTTAATAATAATTAATTTAAAATATTATATTTTAATATTTAATAGATTAAAATAACCATAATAAAGCTTTAATATTAAATTTATCATTTAGACTAAGGGAAAGTTATTTATCTAAGTCCCATCCTAAGACATTAAATAATTTCCCCTACAAATCTCATAATATTAAAATATTATAATAAATAAATAATAAATTAATCACCAACATTATAATAAATGTAAAATAATAATCAAATATAAATTGCCTCTAAATTTTAAAAGAAACAAATCCTAAAATAATATTAAATTCATAGGGGTCCATTTAATTAATAATACAATACTATTAAATAAAATATTCAATTTTCATCACCAACATTTTAAAATTAATAAAATAATGTACATTAGTTTTATTATTAATTTTACAATTGTAAATAACGAAACCCAATAATAATATTAAAATAATAAGTAAAATCCAATAAATAATGATGTCCACATTTTCAAATTTAAGTAACGTCAGAAAAGCAACCAATAGCTCAATATTAATATTCTACTAAAACAAAAGACAAAATTTGCTAGCTTAAAATCCCAAGGAATGTAAAAATAATAAATAAATTAGAGTTCAAATTAAGTGGATGTCTAAAGTCAATATTCATTAAATTAAAATATGATGCAGGAGCATCTCGGGTCCTTGGCAATCCTGTGTCACCAAAAATAATTTGGAGTTTGTCTGTGTTACTCGATTTCTTCTTTGACTGAGTTGGTTGGTAGTTGGTCGGTTTCTTTTAGTTACCGAGTGTGGTCGGTTATCTCCTGGGTGATTGGTTATTTCACTAGCGCTTGACATTGCCTGTCTGCTGCTTGGTTATCTTGCTCACTGACGGGTTTAGTTTTAGTTCCTGTTGTGGCCAACTTGTGCATTTATATTGGATCACGGATTTAATGTTGGAATCTATCATTGAGAAGTGTGTGGTCCCAGATCTGACTATTCCTTCTGTTGATTATGGATCTGAAGGCCGACTCAGTTCGGTAGCTTCTTGTATAAATTTAGTTGTTGGTTTAGAGTTTAGGAGAGTTCTTGGATAGGAGTTGGTAGAAGATAGAAGTAGATATTTTGACAGATCCTTGCATGTTTGATGACTTCTATAATTGATTGTATTATCTGGCCATCACCGGGAAGGCCTTACAACCTGACATGTATGGTTCTAATTGATAAAAATAGATGAAAGATCTTGCATTCTCTCTCTCTCTCTCACTATTGTGTTTGTTTTCTTCCACATGTGTTGAGCAAGCTTGGATCATCAGGGTGCACCATTGTTTGGCCCCTATTTCTCCCTGCTTGCATCAGGTGGTATCAGAGCGAGGTGAGATCTTGATGTAGTTATGCGGATCTAGGTTTGTAGGTTCCTCTTGAAGTCCTAGTTGAATTGTTGTGGGGTAGCAAATTGCGATCTAACCTGCAATTGTAGAGGGTTGTCAAGATGGTTCGTGGGAGGTGAGATGTAGATCCAAGATTGGCAGATATGCTAATGCAGATTGCTGCTAGGTTAGAAGCTGTTGAGATAACCCAAAGAAGAGGCAGACATCTTGAATATGTGAGTGATGATGCAGTTGAAGAAGAACAAGTGAATGCAGAACCTGCACCTGTTATGGATCAAGGTGAAGAAATATTTTTGAAGGCTTTGACAAGTCTGAAGTCAACACCACATTTCAATCCTCTTGAGTATGGTGGAAATCTAGATTCTGATGAATTGGTGTACTGGATCACCTAGATGGAAAAGTACTTTGAATATGAAAACATCTCGGAGGATAAGAAGGTGAAGATTGCACGCACTAAGTTGAAAAGTCATGCATCCCTATGGTGGGAATATCTAAAATTGGATAGGAAAAGGAAAGGAAAAGACAAAATCAAGGTATGTAATAAAATGGTAAATAAATTGAAAGGAAAGTTCTTACCTTGTGATTATCAGATTAACCTAGTTCGGTGAATGCAAAGTTTGAGATAGAAAGAGAGCTCGGTAAAGGAATATACTGAAGAATTCTATAGATTGGATATCAGATCTAGACATGATGAAGATGATGTGGAAAGAATTGGTAGATACCTGAATGGTATCACTTTTGGCCAACTGACAGGTACACACTAATACCTCTACAATTCTAGCTTAATCAAGCCAAGGCTGGTAGGCCTAAATTCACTTTAAACTATCAAATTCTCTATGTTTCACAATTGCATACATAAATAAACAAAGTTCCTCCCAAGGTGGTGAATGATCCTTGGAGGAAAGAAACAAATCCTCTAATAATCTCTATTCTATAAATCTTGACTAAAGTGGATTAAACTAAGGACTCAAAAGTAATATTTTTGAAATAATGATTATATAATCTACAAACCACAAAGTATGAACCAAATGACAATTTCCAAATTATAGTTAGATCAGTGCCTTCTAAATACTTGGGCTATAGAGTCATAAAACATTCAATCCTATGTACAATCAGAAACAATTTTAAGGTAACTCACTCCTGTAAAGTGAGACCATCACCCTACAAGATTCTATTGAAACAAAATTTAAAACAACTTATACAATAGGTCCTATGGTTTTTAACCCAACTTAAGAGCCCCGAAAGGAAACAGTAACGTGTTCTCAGACCATGCTACCATTATTCAAATTGTATAAATTAGTCATAAATGAATGCATCGAATAGAAAAACATAGTAGGATACCCTGGTTCATAGAGTAATCTGAAAGACTAATTGAAAACATATAACTTATAACCACAAATAAAAAAGAAGAGCTCTTATCTTTATTAATGTTGAAAAAAATAGTACATTAGAGTTCATATTGTAGTTTTGATCAAATTATATCCTATGAAAATATATCTTGTATTTTATTGTCTCTCTTTACATTTTACATTATGTATATATACATGTTTGAGTGGATTTCACACCTCTTTAGGGTGAAAAGACACACCCTTATTACAAATTATTTTGAAAAAATGATAAACTAACTAAAAAATAACTACCTAACTTTCGGATTTGGGATTGGTTGAAAAACCAAAACACCTCATGGAAAGCTAAGATTTTTATTGGAGATAGAAAATTTGATTTCCCGAATTGGGTCTTTTTTAGAGTTTTAAAATTTGACCATCGTCTGCCTCTGTCGACATCATCTTTGCAGCAGGTCAAAATTCCAGCATTTTCTAAAAGCTTTGATCATAGAATTTTGATTGTTCTTGTCACAGAGCTTCCTTCCATAATATCTCAACTTTTTAATTGAAAATTAATGTAATATTTTATCCCATTTCATGTACTCCATCATTAATTATTGGGCATCAATTTTAAGAGGCCATTTTTTAGGGTTTTATCACTATATAGGACTCCAATTTTTGCCCAAAATTTAGAGCTCCAACAGGCTCTTTCTGGGGACATATGCTCCATGTGAGCATAGCGAGATTCTAGCTATCTCTAGAGAAGCAAACCAAGTATCCATACTAATTTGATGTGAAGTAAAATTGGGTGGCCCCAGGCCCCCCAAAATTGAACATTGATCCTTTCCTCTATCAAACACTTGATTTTGATCACGTAACACTTTTAACCTTGCTGCATTACACATGTCATCCTTATAGTTAATTCTCACCACTTCATCAATACGATCTTTGGCATCCAATCTATATTTAGCCCTTGAGAAATCATCAGGTCCATTGTAATCCTTGCTGAATAGAAGATTTTGTTTAATCATACAAACCTCTAGGTTAGTCTACTTTTTTCGGATACCTTCTTGTTCACAATCTATCCCATCTCTATATTTTGGATATTTTTTCTCCTCACCAAAAGGCTTTGAGAATAGCTTATCTTCAAGAAGTACAAACTCTCTCTCACCAAGAGTTTGATCAGCTGGGACATTTCTAAAATTTTTAGAACTATGCTTCAACACATTCTCTTCATCATGTCTAGCTGATTCCATCTCATCTTCATATGTTTGGTGTACATCTAGCTCAAAGGATGAACTCCAAGATATCTCACCCTCTGAATGCACTTCATGAGTTTCATCAAATTTAAAATTAGGACTGTTATCTTCATTATGATGCTGATGGATTCCATTGCATAAAGGATCCTTTCAAACAATGGATTCGGGAACATGGAGAATTCAGACATACATTCATGAGAATTTTCATTTGGATCATCAAGTTTTTCATCAACAAGACTAACATCTTCATTGACATTATCTCTTGAAACTTCCTCCTATTCATCCAATTCTATTTCATCTCCATAATTTGATTTATCTTGAATATGGGCTGATCCATCTACCTCCTTACCTTGGTGGATTGAGAAAAAAATTGGACCATTCTTCTCAGTGTGTCTTCGGTATTCTATGTCTAATAAGGCTGAAATCTCTTCTACACAGAGAAGATCCTCTTCCTCATTTTCATATTCACTGATGTTTGACATCATACAAGTATCATCATGGAAAACATTTTCCTCAGATTGTCCAAAAGAATCTTCTCCATCAAAATATGAAACCTCACTTGACTCATATGTTATTTTAGTTTTGCACTCTTTCTCCTCTGCAACTAGTTCATTATTCATAAGTTCAAGAAAGGTAAGGAACTGATGATCATATAAAAGACCTAGTTCTCACATTTTGTTTAAAAGATCAGAAGATGGAGGTTCACATTCTGAAGGTATTTCTTGATAGATATGAAATATCCTTAGGAAGAATTGTACTGCAGATTCTTCCTCTTGTTTCTCTAAGTTCAAAAATGCATCCAAAGGGGATATATAATTTGGGTCTTCTTCTTCATCACTAAGATTTCCATCAAACACAAGGCCTTGTTCAATTTGATCATAAGACTCCTCTTCTCTGTCCTCACTATCTTCTTCTAATATCTTAACAAGAATCTTTAAATCATGGTCATTTAGTGAGATTCTCAAGTTTTTGACCTTTCTCATTAATTATTTTCATGAAGGCATAATTGTTACAGGTATCCTCTAATAAATATATGCCGTCAACAAGAATAAGTGTGCACAAGACTCCCCTTCAAATCTCTCCAAACTGAAAAATGCATCAAGTAGAGACATACTATGATCCTCCTCCATGATGAAACTTTGGTCTTCACACTGTTCATAACACATGTTATCTTCATTGCTTGCATCATGGAATTCATATAGAAACCATTGTTCAAATTCTTTCCAAGATGAAATACTTTGTGTAGGTAATGATTCATATGCCTCTCTTACTTTATCTTCTAATGTCCTAAAAAATAGTTTCATTGCCTGATCTTCTACAAAAATCTCATATTTCTCTATAAATGCATAAAACACATCCAAATGTTCAACTGCTGATTCATCCCATTCTCCATGGAACTTTGGTACAAGCTACAAAAACTTAGGGAGTAACTTAAAAAGAATACATTAGAAACCCCTGAGATCCAATGGCCTAATACCATATGGAATAAATTGTTTTCTTTGAAATGGTTCTTTATTCTGATACATTCTGAATATCTGAATTGGTCGTAACTTGTTTCTTTATACATTAGGTTCTTGACAATAGAGTCACCACCTCTTTCAAAGAGGAAACCTTTACTTATCTCCTTCTGGGTCTTCTTCATTAGTAGAGCCACTGATTGAAATGCTTTATTAAATAGAGTCACCACCTCATTTGAGGAATGTCTTTCTTCTGGGTTCTTTCTTCTAGTAGAGTGTGCTTCCAAACAAACTACTATAACTACTTTTTGATTCTAATATGCAAAATCTAAAATTCTAGGTAACTTCACAATATATATTGTGAGAAACTCTCCCCAGTAGAGTTGCCAATTTGTTGGTGTTCAAAAATGATGGATCACTTTTGGCCAACTGATAGGTACACACTAATACCTTTGCAATTCTAGCTTAATCAAGCCAAGGTTGGTAGGCCTAAATTCACTTTAAACTATCAAATTCTCTATGTTGCACAACTGCGTACATAAATAAACAAAGTTCCTCCCAAGGTGGTGAATGATCCTTGGAGGAAAGAAACAAATCCTCTAATAATCTCTATTCTATAAATCTTGACTAAAGTGGATTAAACTAAGGACTCAAAAGTAATATTTTTGAAATAATGATTATATAATCTACAAACCACAAAGTATGAACCAAATGACAATTTCCAAATTATAGTTAGATCAGTGCCTTCTAAATACTTGGGCTATAGAGTCATAAAACTTTCAATCCTACGTACAATCAAAGACATTTTTAAGGTAACTCACTCCTGTAAAGTGAGACCATCACCCTACAAGCTTCTATTGAAACAAAATTTAAAACAACTTATACAATAGGTCCTATGGTTTTTAACCCAATGTAAGAGCACGAAAGGAAACAATAATAGGTTCTCAGACCATGCTACCATTATTCAAATTGTACAAATTAGTCATAAATGAATGCATCAAATTGAAAAACATAATAGGATACCCTGGTTCATAGAGTAATCTGAAAGACTAATTGAAAACATATAACTTATAATCATAAATAAAAAAGAAGAGCACTTATCTTTATTAATGTTGAAAAAAATAGTACATTAGAGTTCATATTGTAGTTTTGATCAAATTATATCCTATGAAAATATATCCTGTATTATATTTTCTCTCTTTACATTTTACATTATGTATATATACATGTTTGAGTGGCTTTCACACCTCTTTAGGGTGAAAAGACACACCTTTATTACAAATTGTTTTGAAAAAATGATAAACTAACTAAAAAATAACTACCTAACTTTCAGATTTGGGCTTGGTTGAAAAACCAAAACACCCCATGGAAAGCTAAGATTTTTATTGGAGATAGGAAATTTGATTTTCTGAACTAGGTCTTTTTTAGATTTTAAAATTCAACCATCATCTGCCTCTGTCGACATCATCTTTGCAGCAGGTCAAAATTTCAACATTTTCTGAAAACTTTGATCATAGAATTTTGATTGTTCTTGTCACAGAGCTTCCTTCCATAATATCTCAACTTTTTAATTGAAAATTAATGTAATATTTTATCCCATTTCATTTACTCCATCATTAATTATTGGGCATGGAGTTTAAGAGGTCATTTTTTAGGGTTTTATCACTATATAGGACTCCAAATTTTGTCCAAAATTTAGAGCTCCAACACATCCAAGAGGAAATCAGTATGGTCAAGTTGGAGAACATTGAAGAGGCTTATCAATTTTCTTTGAAGGCTAAGGATAAATTGAACAAAAGACATGAGCAAAGACAAAGAGGTCGAGGTGGTAGATTTCCTAGAGGAAGAGGTAGATCTAATGGTGAAAATGGTAAATTTGAATCAGAAAAGACAAATTTGGACAAAGGCAAGACAGAGTGGAAAGGTGAAAGTTCATCTAGAGGTAGAGGTAGTAACTACTGAGGTGGTTATGGAAGAGGAAGTTTCTAAGGAATTTGTTACAATTGTGGAGAAGAAGGGCATATATCTTTCAAATGTACACATGCTAGTAAGAAGGCTAGTAGCAGTAGAAATACTTTGGTGCAAGAAGAGTCACTGAATGAACCTGAGAAAGAAAATAACTTGATGGTAAGGAGAGCACTATGGAATGAAAGCAAGAAGGAAGATCTGGTAAGGAAAAGTTTGTTCAAGACTAGATGTAGAGTTTCTGATAAAGTTTGGAAGGTAATTATTGATAGTGGTAGCTCGAAGAATCTAGCATCTAAAGAGATGGTCACAAAATTGTAGTTGGAAAGGTTGGTACATCTGAAACCCTATCAGATTTCATGGATCAAAGATGAGCATACACTCCTAGTAAGCAAACAATGTTATGTGAATTTGAAGATTGGAAAGTACTATGATAAGGTGTTAGGTGATATCATGTCCACAGATTGTTGTCATATTTTATTGGGTAGACCTTGGCAATATGATAGACATGCTATATATGATGGGAGATTGCATAAGTATACTATTGTGGCTAATGGAAAGAATCAAATCTTGTTACCATTGATGGAAGAACCTATTAGTAATGTTTGCACATTTGTGAAAGTTTGTTTGATGGAGGGAAGAAAGTTTTTTACCTCTTTGAAGAAGAATGATGTATGTTTTGTTGTGATTCCTAACAAATCAAGTAAGAAAACAAAGGATAATGTCCCTGAGGAGATTGATAAGTTACTCACTGAGTACAATGATATCATTTCTTATAATGCACTTGATGGTTTTCCATTGAAAAGAATCATTTATCATTGTATGGATCTAATCCATGGAGCTAGTTTACTGAATAAGGCACCTCATCGATTGACACCTACTGAGAATTAGGAATTGAACCAGTAGATTCAAGAGTTGCTAGAGAAAGGTTTGATGAGAGAAATTTTGAGCCCTTGTGTAGTACCTACTGTCTTGGTACCAAAGAAGAATAGAGAATGGAGAATGTGTACTAATTCTAGAGCAATCAATAAGATAATAGTGAAGTATAGGTTTCCTATACCGAGAATGGATGACATCCTAGATAGTTTGACTAGAGCAAAATATTTCACAAAGATTGATTTGAAAAGTGGGTATCATCAGATTAGAATTAGAGAAGGTGATGAATGGAAGACTTCTTTCAAGACAAAAGAAGGTTTGTATGAGTGGTTGGTTATGCTTTTTGGTTTAACTAATGCACCAAGTACTTTTATGAGATTGATGAATGAAGTTTTGAATAAATTCTTGGGTAAGTTTGTAATTGTATATATTGATGATATTATAATATTTAGTAAGACCATAGAAGAACATTTGTTGCATGTTAGACAAGTTTTGTAGAGATTGAAAGAGGAAAAGTTGCTGATAAATCTGAAAAAGTGTTCATTCATGAAAGAAGAGATTGTGTAGTTGGGATTTGTTATTTTAGCTGATGGGTTGAAGATGGATCCTAAAAAGGTTGAAGCTATTTTGAATTGGCCTACACCTATGAATTCTAGTGAGGTAAGATCATTTCATGGTTTGGAAAGTTTTTACTGAAAGTTCATAAGAAATTTTAGTTCAATTTGTAATGTTATGACTGAGACTATGAGAGGAGACAAAAGAGAATTCAAGTGGACACATGGAGTAGACAAAAGTTTTGAGACTATAAAGCAGAAGGTTGCTGAATTACCTATTTTGGCATTACCTGATTTCAGTAAGGTATTTTAAGTGGAATGTGATGCAAGTGGAAGTGCGATTGGAGCTGTGTTGAGTCAAGAAGGTAAACCTGTTACTTTCTTTAGTGAAAAGTTGAATGATGCTAGAAGAAAATATTCTATGTATGATCAATAATTTTATGCTATTGTTCAAGCACTGAAGAAATGGAGACATTATTTGATAATGAGTGAATTTGTGTTGTATACTGATCATAAGGCTTTACAATATTTGGGTAGTTAGAATAAGTTGAATCAAAGACATATGAAATGGGTTGAGTATTTTTAGAGTTATACATTTGTGATAAAACATAAGAGTGGAGTCACTAACCAAGTTGTTGATGCATTGAGTAGAAGAAGATCTTTGATGATCGAGATGAAAATTGAAGTTCTTGGTTTTGATGAGATGAGAGATTCTTATGAGTTTGAACCTAATTTTTTTGAGCCATGGAGAAAGTGCAGAGCACCTATTCAAGATAACCAAGACACTAAATGGGATGAATATTTTATTCAGGAAGGTATGTTGTTTAAAGGTATTCAGTTGTGTATACCGAGAGGAGTAATGAGAACTAATCTGATAAAGGAGAAGCATAGTAGTGGTTTGGCTGGACATTTTGGTATTGATAAAACATGGAATTTTCTTAAGGAGAAGTACTATTGGCTATAGTTGTATAAAGATGTTCAAAAATTTGTGAAAAGTTGTGGAATTTGTCAAGTTGCAAAAGGGGTAAGTCATAATACTAGATTGTATACACCGATTGTTGTTCTTGAGAAACCTTGGATTGACATTAGTATGGATTTTATTCTTGGCTTACCAAAGAAAGTAAGAGGTAATGATTCTATATTTGTTGTTGTGGATAGATTTTCAAAGATGACACATTTTATACCTTGTAAAAAGACATCAGATGTAGTACATGTAGCAGATCTTTTCTTTAAAGAAATTGTCAAATCGCATGGATTACTGAGGAGTATTATCTCTGACCAAGATAGTAAATTTGTTGGATACTTTTGGAAAAAACTTTGGAAGAAGTTTGGCATTGAGTTGAAATATAGTTCTACATTTCACCCACAAACTGATGGATAGACTAAAGTCATGAACAAAAGTTTGGGAAATCTTTTGAGATGTTTAGTTGGAGACACACCAAGTAATTGGGATTATGTGTTGGCACAAGTAGAGTTTGTATACAATAATTCAATGAATAAGAGTACTGGAAATACACCATTTGAGATTGTGAATGGCACACAACTGAGAGGAATATTTTATTTGAGAGACATTACTGATGAGAATAAGAAAAGTGTTGAAGGAGTAAAGTTTGCTGAGTACATGAAGACATTACATGAAGATGTGAAACTGAAGCTAGAAGACAATAATAAAAAATACAAAGACAGATATGATAGATCAAGGAAACATAAAAATTTTGATGTTGGTGATGAAGTGGTGGTTCATATGAAGAAAGACCGATTTCCTATTGGAACATATGGAAAGATGAAGATGAAGAAGTTTGGACCTTGCAATATTTTGAAGAAATTTGATAGTGGAAATGCATATGAAATTGAGTTACCTGATGACATGGACATATCACCTATTTTTAACATTGCTGATTTGTATGAATATCATGAGCCTGATGAACAAGTGATAGTACTGACAGAATATCCTAAGAAGCAGAATGATGAAGTTGAAAAAATTTTGAAGGAGAGAGTTGGAAAGAGCACAAGAGGAAAATAGTACATGGAATATCTAGTAAAATGGAAGAATAGATCGATGGAAGATAGTTCATGGATTTCATAGTCTGAGTTGGATGCAGCTTGGACCAGACCTACCAAATGATTCAGAGAAACATTTCAAAGTAACTCCAGGTGTCTAATGCAGGAGCATCTCGGGTCCTTGGCAATCCTATGTCACCAAAAATAATTTGGAGTTTGTCTATGTTGCTTGGTTTCTTCTTTGACTGAATTGGTTAGTAGTTGGTCAGTTTCCCTTGGTTACCAAGTGTGGTTGATTATCTCCTGGGTGGTCAGTTATTTCACTAGCGCTTGGCATTGCCTAACTGCTGCTCAGTTATCTTGCTCACCGACGGGTTTAGTTTTAGTTCCTATTGTGGCCGACTTGTGCATTTATATTGGATCATGGATTTAATGTTGGACTCCATCATTGAGAAGTGTGTGGTCCTAGATCTGACCGTTCCTTCTGTTGATTATGGATCTGAAGGCCAACTCAGTTCAGTAGCTTCTTGTATAAATGTAGTTGTTGGTTTAGAGTTTAGGAGAGTTCTTGGATAGGAGTTGGTAGAAGATAGAAGTAGAGATTTTGATATATCCTCACATGTTTGAGGACTTCTGTAATTGATTGTATTATCTGGCCGTAACTGGGAAGGCCTTATAGCCCGACATGTATGGTTCTAATTGATGAAAATATATGAAAGATCTTGCATTCTCTCTCACACTGTTGTGTTTGTTTGCTTCCGCATGTGTTGAGCAGGCTTGGATCATCAAGGTGCACCATTTTTTGGCCCCTCTTGCTCCCTACTTGTATAAAAATAAGACATGGATTAAAATCCAAACAAAATCCTACTAAATAAATAATCTCTTTTAGAATCCCAATGAAAATAAAAATAATAAATAAATTAGAATTCAAATTAAAATGACTATAAAAAATCAACAGTCATTAAATTAAAACAAGGTTGAGATTTAAATCCAAATAGAATCCTACTAAATAATAAAAAGAATCTTTTTAAAATCTCAATGATTAATAAACTAATATTAAAATAAAATTCAAAATAAAGTGACTGTGAAAAGTCAACAACCATTAAATTATAATAAAACAAAGATTAAAATTTAGACAGAATTTAATGATAACTTAATTAAAAATTAAAAATGTTCCAAAAAGCCAGCCCTAACCCTAATTTGAGATTAGGGTTAGGCTAAGAATAAAACATCTACCAAAACCCTAATCTCTCATTTGGTTATTGTAGGTTTGGCAAAGAGCAAGAAGAAGATGAAAATTTTCAAGTTTTGTATACACGTGTGTATATACACACCAAAGATGTGTATATATATACATATATATTTATGTATATATACTCTTCCAAAATTAACAAGAGGAAAGATAGAGAATAACTAAGTCTACTTTTTTTAAAAACTAACATGATATGCAAATGAAATCATTTCTAACATAGACTATTAAGAAATAAAATCTACATTAACTTTTCTCTTTCAAATAAATACTTGAAGTAAATTTTATCTACATAGGGAAGAGATTATCAATCATAAAGAAAATCTATCTTTTCTTGTATATGGGAAAATAAATCAACAAGTTTTTTTTTTGCATTCAAAGCATAAGGAATCATCTTTTTTACATTCTCTTTCTTTAGAAATACATAAAAAATTATGGAGAAACATTACACATACAAATACAAAATTTACAAGCATTCATCATGCATTTAGGCATTTACATAAAATTTTACACTATTATTTTACACATGGATTTTTAACCTTTTTTACAACATAAAAATCTGCAAGTAATAGATGACAAAATCCTTTTTCCTTCAACAAAACCAACAACTTCTTCAATTAGAAATCTGTAAAAATAAACCACTTGACCATGGAGGCTCACCTCCCAACCTAGGCCATTACTTGACCACCCCCAAACTTGGGAAAACAAAGGTGGATGTGGGTACAAATATGCTTCAAACACACTTACACAAATAAAAACCAGAAAATACAAATATCACATAAAATTCCCTTCTCATAGATTTACACAATGGGTCACCTTGGACCCATACAAGGGGTAAAGGTGGAAAATAACCCAAGTAGGAGAAGCTATAAAAATATAAACCATGCCTTTAACAAGGCCCAAAACCATATACCATTGCCTTCACAAGGCCATCAAAAAAATATCATTCCTTCCATTTTCCATAGATAAGTAACAACCCTTATGACCCCCAAATATGTAGATAACAAAATATTGACAACATAGAGCCCATACATCCATGCCTTATCCCCTTCCTCCATGAGGAATGACTCTACACTAAATGGGAATTCCCAACTAAAGCCCTTCACCCTCAAGGTTCTCTTCTCTCACAAGGGTGAGTTTAGCCTTACACACCCCAACAAAACAAAGGAACACAAAAATAAAACCAACAAACTACACATATGCAAAATGTCATGAAAGACCAACTAGAAGCTTTACAAAACCATTTACAACACCACACAAAAAATTGCATACACATACAAGTAAAGAAAATAAGCCTTCCATGAAAGGGAACCAACCTTTCTCCAAGCTATGGCAATGAGGGTTGAGAAGATCTCCCCTCCTACAAGTCTTCTTTTGCTAAGTCCACCAAAAACCTGCTAAGTCCACTAGAAGTCTCTAAAATTAGAGAGTGGGCAATAAACCTACCAAATTCCTCTCCATCCCACTAAAAGGAAAACCCTACCTAACATCTTATCTAACCTCAAAGGTGATTGGACAAACTATCTAAGAGTTCTCTCTCCAATAAGAGGGAAATTCAAAATTGCAAGAGAGGAAAACATGACACACTTACCAATTTCGTCACATTCTAAAAAAATATTTTTAGAAGAGGCAAAAATGAGATAAAAACAACGTATTGGTCAAAATTTGACTCCCAACCTAAAGTAAACCTATAGGGTTATCTGATTTTAACCCTAACTAACCCCTAGGGCTACGTTTAACCTCTGAAAAGTCCACTATGAGTTGACTCACAAAAATTTAAAATAAGATTCCCTCCCAAGGCTCAACAACCAAGATACCTAACCTTGAGATTTTACAAGGTGACTCAAAGGTGGAAGACAACCAATAAACAATTTTCTTGGCCATGCCAACTCACAAACACGTGTCAATTGACACCACATAAAGTTACAACACATCACTACACACATGGCATGCCAAGTAGATATTAATATAAAATAAAAATAAACACAATTTAAATAATACATTCAAACATTACTTTCCAACATTATTACATAACAATGAGGTTATTTCTCCCTTTGGAGTTAACCTTGGCTTTACAAGATTTTCACATGCATTCCTCTTTAATTTCCCCTCATTTAATCTATGGTCAATTTCCTGCACACTAGATAAAAATATCAATAACTCATGCAAGATCAAATGACATATACATATAAAATACATCATAAATAATCACAGTCAAACACATTATATAATCCAACTACCTCCACACTACATCACAAGAAATTCACATAATCTCAATAATACATTTCTTAATTTCAAATCAATTTAATTCAAAATACATAAATATGGGTATGTGCAAGATCATGAGGGGCCAAACTATGCCCTTAAGTGGCAATGAAAAATCAGCAAATCAGAGTTAGTCAACTTGATGTAAAAATTTGAACTAGCTCTGAACCTAATATCAAAAAGTTGTAAGAATAGAATCTATAGAAAATTGAATGTAGTTTCTAAAATGCTAGGCCTTTTTTAGAAAAAGTTAGTATGATTGGTGAAAAGTATAGATTTCAATGCAGCAGTACAAAAATTTCAAGAAAAAAAAAATAAGTAGGTGTATGTCTGACCACCTTAATCATAATCAAATGATAATATTTTATTATAAGATTTTATATATAAGTAGTAGACTCATGCCTGGATGTGACGCATATTTTTTTGTAATTTTATTCCAAAAAAATAATTAATTATGAATTTTTTGCTACAACATTTTCAGAATAAAAAGACTCCCGTGTCTGACCACCTTAACTCATTCAAAACTTTATAAAATTCAAAAAATAAAATAAAATTCCTTATATTAGGTGAAGCATAGAATGTGACGCATTTTTTGGATTTCAAAAATGTTATACCATCTAAAAATTATAGTAGTTTTTCAATCAGTATATAAATTAGCACTTTAGAGGTAGGTCAAGTAGAAAATAGCTAATAATTACTTACCGAATTCAAAATTTGACAGCAATTATATCGATAGAAAGCTAATAATCTCCTTAAGATACCCTTTCCATTTTATCAAATTCAGGTGAAAAAAAATTCGTCAACTACATTGTCAAAGTTTTGAACTAACATCCACTTTTTGGCCTCTCATGATCTTGCACATACCCATATATCAATTAACGTAACTCATTAACTATGATTATCTCACATAAACTCTTTTTGCATAATCCTAAAATTAAGGCATAATATTCTAAATTAAATAATTCCTCAAATACCATCACATCAAGACCTAATAATCAAAGCATGGAAAATAGTCCTAAACCATCTACACATAACATTACAACTTATTCGCATTTCTCGCATCAATATAACATCAAGGCATAATACTCAAAATCTCCTTCCTAATATTAGGGCCTAATAATCAACTTCTAGTTAATACACATCACAACATAGTATAAATTCAAATGGTCATTTATGTAAACATTCACATCCAACAGTAACATATTGATATTCATAAAGGGTACATTCTACCTACTCAATTCTCGACTCAACACACCTTTCCTACTGCATTTCTTCTAGAAATTACATACACATGGAAAACAACATTTAACTTTGTTAGAATATATATCATACATTATTATTTAAATGGCATTACTCCAATTCAATTCTCACAAAACATGCACTCAATTGCGCTATCATAAAAATCAATTGAATTCAATTAACCCTATTGCAAACATAGAGCATCCTAGAATTATTGACATGAGTACATAAGCAACATGAAAAAGACTACATCACAATTAAGAGGTCAAGTATCTATCCATTAGAATATAAATCCATAATGCATCAACATAGATTTTCTAATTACAGAGTCTGTAATGCAGAAAAAAAAAAATACAATGATAGGATCGGGGTAGGGTCCCTTAATACACTCGTCACGACCACCAATGACAACCTTTTGATTAACATAAGACAAATATGAACTAGGTGCATCTCATGATGTCATCATAAAACATTATGTGGATAATGTTTGCTACATACTCCAGACCAACTCATCCCTATCTTTAAGGGTCACCGAGATACAATCCAAGACCACACCCAGTCCCCAAGTTCACACAAGACATCAAAAATAAGCTCAAAAAACAATCCTCCTAGTGGATTCACTCTCACTTGGGACCAACATGATCATACTCAATGAGTGTGAAGGTCAAAACCACACCATCATTTTGTTTGAGCTAAGAGGCAAATGAGGGAGGCACTACATTTTTCTATTTTGTTGAAGGAAAAGAGAAGAAAAATGGTCTTGTCTCATTATTTAAGTTTCAAATTTTTGTTTTGAATAAATGCAAAAATGCCTTATATAAAAATGATAGAAAAATAAAAGCTATGTAAATTCTTATAATGCATGTTTAATACTTGTAAAAATATTTGTAAAATGAATGTTAGTATCTTCTTCTACTTGCTTTGTACTTTGAAAGAGAAATTTAAAAAAGAGAAAGTTGTGCAATGCTATATAAAAAGAAAATGCGATTATTGTTTTCACTTCCTTTCTTTGTCAAAGAAAAATTTGAATCATACATGTATTAGAATAATGTTCTATTTCAAAAGATTAGACTATAGTAGTTTTTTATGTTTCATATTTTAAATATTAGAATAATCTCTTCCCTATTAGTCTATGTAAAGAAATTGTTTCAAAAAGAAATCTTGTTAGTTTATGGTCAAAAATATATATACACCTATGTATATATATTTATATATATGCATAGATGTATACTCACCTATAAATATATATTTTTATTATTAATGCAATAGAATAATAGTTTTTTCATCATCTCTTTCTTGTTAATGAATGAATGTATATATCATAGTATATATATATACATATATGTGTGTGTGTGTGTGTGTCTATATATATATATATATATATATATATATATATATATATATCAAATATTATAAAATTAAATAAAAAGAGAAAAGTTATTAAGTTGGGGGTTGCGGGCATGCCACCACAACCCCTTTGGGGGGTGTGGATGGAAACCACCGCAACCCCACTAGGGGTGCTATTGGAAAAGCCATTGCAACCCCTTTGGGGGTGTGGTTGGCAAGGCCACCGCAGACCCAAGACTGTGGTTGGCTTTTCCCTCTACAAGCCTCTAGGCTGTGTGCGACCATGGTTGTCGACTGTACCCCAATGGGGTTGATTATATATATATAAGAAGATAATATTTATAAAAAGAAATATATATATATATATATATATATATATATATATAGTGTACTGCATAAAAAATATATGCAATAGGGAAATACTAGAGAAACAATAGTAGGGCTTGCAAAAAACATTTGGAAGGGGAGGATGAGTGGAACGGAGGGAGGATGAAAATTTTTGAATTTTCCTTTGAGCGGGAAACCTGCAGAGAAGGGACAAGATGTTCAGCCTATGGGCCTAGACCTGGGCAAGGACAAAGGAAAGGGGGATGCGACAAAAGGTGGGGACCCACAGGCCTTGCAGCTAGATCTAGGAAAGAAAGAGGGTAATGCTCCAAAAACAAGTGCTTCTGGAGGTGCCCTAGGTCCCTTGGGATGATGGACTAATCTGTTTGGGGTCAAACCATCGAGTAAATCCTCTTTCCCCAAGATTAAAGATATTTCAAACAAAGAGAAGGGGACTTTTTCTTTAGAAGTGCCTTCTGAGCTTATTGATCATAATATTCTGAGTATGGATGCAACTCTTGTCAGCAAGTTCGTAGGTCCTAGGCCAAACATAGATTTGGTTAGAATCTTTGCTAAGAAAAAGTGGGATCTGAAAGGACAAGTTGAAGTAACGGCTATGGCCAAAGGGTTTATGTCTTTTGAGTTTTCTTGCCCTAAGGATTACTCAAAGATTCTCTATGCGAGAAATTATTCGATGGGGAAATCCAGTCTCATTCTTCAGAAATGGACCTCTAACCTTAATCTCAACAATGATTTCTTGACCCAGGCCATGGTCTGGATAAGGCTTCCAAAACTTCCTCTAGAATACTGGCACGAAGATGTTTTTGATGGCATTGCTAGCTCTTTTGGGGAGTTTCTTTCTATTGATCTAGTTACAACAACTAATAAAAGACTCACCTACACCAGAATATGCGTAGGGGTGGTTGAAGGTCAGGATATGCTAGAAGTGATTGAGTTCCAATCAAGATTGGGGAGGCATGTGCAGAAGGTAGAGTATGAAAATGTGCCTTTTGCCTGCTTCCATTGCAAAAAGGTAGGACACAAGGCCAAAATGTGCCCTATTTTCATAGAAAAGGAAAAAGCTCGGAAGGCTCAAATAAAACAAGGAAAAAGAAAAGAGACCCAAAATCAACAAAAAGGATCTAATCAAGTTGAGGGAACTAGGAAGGTGTGGAAGGAGAAAGCTCCCAATGGAAAGAACCCTGAGGGAGAATCTCTAGGGGAGAGACTCAATGAAAAAACAAGGAACATTCCAGATCACCAGTGTTCAGAAGGAATGAAAATAAATGAGGACAACGAGCTACAAAAGGCCCAGATGGAAAATGGTGGAAAGGGAGATGTTGAGGCCATCCCTATTATCCTAGCTCCTACAGTTGGGGAGGAGAAAAATGAAGGTAAGGACCATCTTGAGGAAGGTGAGATCATAGTGGAGGATATTTTTGAGGACTCCTTTGTCCCAAACACCCAGGAGAATGGGGGAACTTTGGAGGAGCAGGGCCCTTCTCAATCTCAGGATTCAAACTTAAGCAAAAGCACTTGGGTGTCTCCAAGGAAAATTAACAAAATTCTTGAGATGGTCTCTACCTCTACTCTAGGACAAATATCTAGAATGGAGGCTCTTTTTGATAATTGCAAAGATGACAATGCGGGACCTTGGGTAATAGTTAAGGAAAAGAAAAAGAAAAATAGCAGGAACCCATCACCAGTTTCTCCTGCCGCTACAAGGAGTAGAGCTAAAGCTGACACAGGAAGTAAATTCAGTACTCCAAGTAGGAAGAGCAAGAATCAAATAAAAAAGGAGGAAACAAGAAGAAATATAGCAGATGGAACCCAAAAAACCATCCAAGAATCATGTTCCCAAAATAAATCATGAAGGTTATATCTTGGAACATTCGTGGACTCAATGGAATCCACAAATAGGAAATTGTCTGGAATATGATAAGGGATCATAGGCTAGAAATATTTTTGATTCAGGAAAAAAAAATGAAGGAGAAATTTGAAAGCATTATTTTCAGTAAAGGGATGAAGACTGTGGCGACTGATTCCAAGGGTGCTTCAGGTGGTTTGTTAGTGATATGGAAGGACAACTTAAAAGGAGATATCATTTTTGATGAAGGTAACATTTTGCTTACTCAATTCAAAAATCTCAAGGATTAGGAAAGCTGGTTCATTATGAATATCTATGCCCCAAACACAAAGAATGGTAGAAGACTCTATTGGTATAAAATCTATAATCTTATGGCCAAGGTGGGAGATCCTAAGGGCATTATTATGGGGGATTTCAATACCCCTCTTATGGCCACTGAGAAATTAGGTGGGCTCCCACCAGACCTAGAAAGCAGACAACATCTGGCAGATTTGATAAATGACCTAGCCCTTATTGATGTTGAGTTAGGAGGTGGGAAATATACCTGGTCTAATAGGAGAGTTGGGACAGAATGTATTCAGGTAAGGCTGGACAGAACCCTTATCACTATGGATTGGATGAACCATTATCAAAGCAATCTTTCCTCTATGGTGAGACTTGGTTTGGATCACTCCCCTATTGTTCTTACTCTTGATTCTATCAATAGGAAAAAGGCTTTCCCATTCAGATTTGAGAAGACATGGTGTGGTCACCCTGGTCTAGCTGACAAAATTAGGGAATGGTGGGGTATTGATGTGAATGGTACAACTATGTACAAGGTGGCTAAAAAACTAAAAAACATTAAGATGGAGATTAGAAAGTAGAACAAAATGGACTTTGGGAACATCTTTCAAACAAAAGAAAGGATTATGGCGGATCTTGCTAAGGTGTAGGAAGATATACAAAATATGGATTATGATGAGAGTAGGTTGAATGCTGAAAAGACTATTCTGGCTAACCTTCACAATAATGTGGGAACAGAGGAAATGTTTTGGAGGCAGAGGTTAAGATTAGTGTGGTTAAAGGAAGGGGATAAAAACTCTAGATTATTTCACCTTTCTACTATGAAACACATGGCTACAAATATAATTGGTGGTATTAAAAAGGGGGATGATACTATAGGGGAAGACAAAGAGATTGCTAAGGAAGCTATTAGTTTCTTCTCTTCCATCTTAACCAAAGAGCTAAACCTGGGTGTTGAAGACCAAGTGGAAATTCTCAAGATTATCCCTAGTGTGATAACTGCTAGCTAGAATAAGTTTTTGGTGGCTATTCTAGAATTTTAAGAAATCAAGGAGGCTATTTTTTCTCTGCCTACTGAAAAAGCTCCTAGCCTAGATGGGTTCCCTACTTTTTTCTTCCAGATGTATTGGGAAGTTATAAAAGATGACCTTGTTAAAGCGGTGCAGGAATTTTTTGGTGCTAGGAACTTGCTTAAAGAGATCAATGCTACTTTTCTGGTTTTGATTCCTAAAGTCATAGGTGTGGATTCTTTTGAAAATTTCAGGCCTATAAGTCTTTGCAACTCTTTTTACAAGATTTTTTCAAAGGTTTTAACTAACAGAATGATCAAAATCCTCCCAAAGATTATTGTTCCTCAGAAAATAAGTTTTTTCCCTAGTAGACAAATCCTTGACTCTATCATCGCCATTCATGAGGTGATCCATTCCTTAGATGAAGGAAAAAAGGAAGGCTTCCTACTCAAACTTGATCTATCTAAGGCTTATGACAGGGTGGACTGGTTGTTCCTGGATAAAGTTCTGGAAGCTTTTGGTTTCAATGATAAAACTAGAGAGATTAATGCTCAACTGATTTCCTATTAGGAATAAGGTGTCTCAAACTTGGATAATTCCTATTCTTATTATTTTTTTTGTAAATGTATTTTTTGCAAATAATGTAATTAAGTGTGAGTGTACATGTCTAGTTGGCATGTTGATGTGTTGGCATCTTGTGTGTAAGGAGATCATGACTGAAATGGTCATGACGGATTCCTATGACGTGTAAGAACTATTTAAGGAATGTGCTATGATAGGTGTAAGAGCATCTTATGACTTGGGCCTATTTGGGTGCCCAAGAAGAAGTGGTTGGTGTGTGTAAGAGAATATGCCAAAAATAGGTTGGTATGACAGATTCTCTTACACTTCTCTTGTGACCATTATTTTTGGTGGATTCTATGACAAGTTGTCATAGTCTATTTTAGGGATGGATGCCTATTCTTGGGATTACATGTAACAACTGTGTACATGTGGCTTTGTGCATGGGTCTTGGTGGTTGTGCCTATTTTTGGGTCTAGAGGAGTCTATATATATGATGCTACTCCTATGGGAGAGATATAATAGAAGTTTAAGTCTTTTTGGCTTTGTCTCTTATTTCCTGAAAGAACTTGCATTGCAAGTGTATTATAATCTTTGTGTTGAAGATAATACATTGTGCAGGTTTTGGAGTGCTGGGGTTTTTTACCGAAATGTTTTCCCCAGGGTATATCATTGTGTCATTCTCTATTTTTCTGTATGTATGGTATGTGGTTGCAATATCTTTGTTAAAGTAGTTAATGAATCTAAAAT
Organism: Chamaecyparis obtusa; assembly: GCA_027943335.1. Lineage (NCBI taxonomy): Eukaryota > Viridiplantae > Streptophyta > Pinopsida > Cupressales > Cupressaceae > Chamaecyparis > Chamaecyparis obtusa. Next base: position 1,764,927 of record BSBK01000213.1, on the reverse strand, counting down.
TGTAAGGATTTATAAGAATTTGCACAAGACTCTCCTATAGAGATGAGCTTAGGAAGCTGTTTCTACACCTAAGTTTCCTTACAAGTGGTATCAGAGCTTGATCAACTTTTGATCCTAGTTGTTGGGTAGGGTTTTTTGAGCTGATCTCAAGTTTGAGTGGGAGTTTTTTTGCAGAGCATTCTGAATCTTATTTGCAGATTGAGATGGAAAGTTCATCATATGGAAGAATGGAGGTGGAGAAATTTAATGGCACTAATTTCGAGTTGTGGAAACTCAAGATGGAAGACATGTTAGAAGATCATGACCTATGGGAAGTGACTTCAAGTGCTACAAGATTAGCAACTATAGCTCAAGTAGATTGGGATATCAAAGACCGTAAAGCTAAGGGTCTCATAAGACTCTTTTTAACCGATGCAATCCTTCTGAATGTTCTAGATGAGAAAATCGCAAATAGTTTGTGGCAAAGACTTGTGGCCATGTATCAGGCCAAATCTCTGGTGAACAAGTTGTTCCTGAGGAAGAAGTTGTACTCTCTGCGAATGGAGGAAGGTGGATCCTTAACGGATCATTTAAATGCATTTAATCTACTAGCTGCACAATTGACATCAGCTGGTGTCAAGTTAGAGGAGGAGGATCGTTGCTACACACTTTTGTGTTCTTTACAGGATTCATGGGACCATCTTGTGATGGCTCTTAGAAGAACTTTAGTCACCTTCAAAATGGATGATGTGGTGTCTTCGCTGCTATCAAAGGAGATGCGGAGAAAGGCTTCCGTTTTAGAAAAAGAAGCCCTTGCTGTTCGTGGGAGATCCACTGAAAGAGGGAAGAAAAATGACAATAAGTATGACAATAAGGGTAGATCCAAATCCCCTGGGAAGTCAAAGACTTCCAATAAGTCCAAGGCAAAATGTTGGAACTGTGATAAATCTGGGCACTTCCGTAAAGACTACAAAGAGCTGAAGAAGAAGAAGAAAGGTTCAAATTCAGCTTCAGAAAGATCTCAAGAAGATGGCGATGCATTCATCATAGCTTTGGTAGCCCATGCATCTGATGATGTGTGGTTGGTTGACTCGGGTGCATCTTTTCACATGACCTCTCATCGAAACTGGTTCTCAAAATATGAAGAGTTCGATGGTGGAAAGGTGTACTTGGGTGATGATTCTCACCTAAAGATAGTTGGACACGGAAGGGTCACTATCAAATTTCTTGATGGATGAGTAAAGGGAATCAATGGAGTTATGCACATTCTAGGTTTGGCACGAAACCTATTATCTATAAGTATTTTGAATGATGTAGGTGTGCAAGTTGTTTTTCCGAAAGAAGGATGTAAGATGATGAGAGGATCAATAGTGCTTGCAAGGGGTACTAGGAGAGGTACCTTATTTCAGCTAGATGCATGTATTCCTCTATGTAATAGTTCTTCACCCACACCATCTAAACAAGAAGTGAAGAAGTCTGTGGCTATTGGTTTTGATGGTAGTGCAAATACTTTGGAAGGTAAGCTTCCTGCAGAAAAGACAATGTTTTGGCATATGAGATTTGGCCACATTGGTGAAAAGGGTCTCAGAACCCTGAAAAATAAAAATCTTGTTGAGGGGTTAAATGATTGCAATCTCGAGTTTGACTTCTGTGAACACTGTGTCTATGGTAAACAAAATCATGTTCAGTTTTACTCTAGTTCTCACAAATCTTCTGATGTTTTGGATCTTATTCATTCTGATGTATTTGGTCCTGTAAAAGTTCCTTCAATCTCCAAGTTTGTATTTTTTGTATCTTTCATAGATGATTAGAGTAGAAGGATGTGGATTTATTTCCTTAAAAGTAAGATGCAAGTCTTTAGTTGGTTCAAGGAATTTAAAGCTCTTGTAGAGAATCAGACTAGTAAGAAGATTAAGTGTGTGAGAATTGACAATGGTGGTGAGTTTTTCTCAACAGAGTTTGAACAGTTCTGTAAAGAACAAGGTATCGAGAGGCATAAGACAACTCCTTATACCCCATAGAAAAATGGAGTTGCAGAGAGAATGAATAGGACACTAATGGAGAAGGCTAGGAGTATGCTTAGTGGAGCTGGTTTAGAACAAAAGTTTTGGGTTGAAGCTATGGCCACTGCTTGCTATCTGGTTAACAGATCTCCTACATTAGCCCTTGTTGGTAAGACACCCATGGAGGTGTGGTCTGGTAAGAAGCCTTCAATTAGACATCTTCATGTTTTTGGTTGTAAAGCTTATGAGCATGTTCCAAAGGAGAAAAGATCTAAGCTAGAAATCAAAGTTGTTAAATGTATTTTCATCAGATACAGTGCTGGTGTGAAAGGATACAAGCTTTGGGATCCCGTGACTAGTAAGGTGTTGTATAGTAGAAATGTTATTTTTAGAGAGCTAACATCTTCTCCTATTGTGCTACAACCAGATGAAAAAGAAAAGGAAAAAGATGTTGTTCATTTGCCTCCTACCCCTGAGAAGACTGAACAGAGAGACCATGTTGGGTCTAATGATGAGGAGAGCTCTAGCAGCTCTGATAGTTCGGAAGAAGAGGAAGAACAACCTCAACCTCAGCCCTTGAGGAGATCCATGAGAGAAAAAAAGCAACCAGAAAGGTTTGGTTATTCTATGTTAGATTCCAGTTGTGCCTTTGCTTTGATTACTAACACTAATGAGCCTAGATCTGTGAAAGAGGCTTTGGGCATGGAAGATGCAGGTTCCTGGATTGAGGCTATGGATGATGAGATGGCTTCATTGGAGAAAAAAAAAACTTGGGACCTTGTACCTTTGCCTAAAGGGAGAAAATCTGTTGGCTATAAATGGGTGTTCAAGAAGAAATTCTGTGCAGATGGCAGTGTTGAAAGGTATAAAGCTAGATTGGTTGCAAAGGGGTATTCACATGTAGAGGGAATAGATTATGGTGAAATATTCTCTCTTGTTGCAAATTTGACATCCATTAGATTTCTGTTATCTCTTGCTACATCATATGATTTAGAGATAGAACAGATGGATGTGAAGACAACTTTCCTTCATGGTGATTTGGAGGAAGAGATTTATATGTCACAGCCTGAGCACTACATTGTTAAAGGTAAAGAATCCTTAGTTTGTAGATTAAATAAATCTCTATATGGTTTGAAGCAATCTCCTAGGATGTGGTACCTTAAGTTTGATGCCTTTGTGTTTTCAATTGGATTTGTAAGATCAAAATCAAATCATTATGTTTATTTCAAAGTTGAAAATGATCACCTTCTTATTGTTGCACTATATGTTGATGATATGTTGCTGTTTGGGAAGGGTAAGGGTATGATTTCTGATTTTAAATCTCAGTTGTCAGCACAGTTTGAGATGAAAGATCTTGGGGAAGCTAGGTACATCTTGGGTATGGAAATCAGTAGAGATAGGTCTAACAAAAAACTTTGGTTGAGTCAGAGTAAGTATGTGAAGTCTGTGTTGGACAGGTTCAGCATGGCAGATTGTAGACCACTATGTGTTCCTATTTTTGTGGGAACAAAGTTATCTGTAGATGATTGTCCAAAATCTCCTAGTGAGGTGGACATGAGTAGAGTACCTTATGCTAGTGCAGTTGGTAGTCTTATGTATGCTATGGTCTGTACTAGACCAGACATTGCCCAAGCAGTGGGAGTCCTGAGTTAGTTTATGGCTAATCCTCGATGGGTACATTGGGATGCAATTAAGCGAGTATTCAGATATTTGAGGGGTACATCAGATTACTCCATATGTTATCATGGTAACTCTTCTATATCTCTGCATTCAGTTTGTATTCATGGGTTTGTGGATTCAGATTGGGCAGGTGATATTGACAGCAGGAGATCCACCAGTGCTTATGTGTTCACTATGTTTGGTGGTGCCATCAGTTGGATGAGTAAGCAACAACCTATGGTTTCTTTGTCCACTACAGAAGCTGAGTACATGGCTGCTACTCATGCTTGTAAAAAATCCATTTGGCTTAGAAGATTATGTTCTGATGTTGGTGTTGATGCAGAACAAATTACTATTTGGTGTGATAGTCAGAGCGCTATTTGCCTTGCAAAGAATCCAACTTTCCATGCCAGAATGAAGCACATTGATGTGCAGTTTCACTTTGTGAGAGATATGGTGGAAGATAGAAAGGTAAATTTGGAGAAGGTAGATACTGTGAAGAATGTTGCAGATGCATTAACAAAACCAGTGGGCATTGAGAAGTTCAGATGGTGTTCAGAGTCTATGGGCCTTTTGGCCTATAGCAGTTAAAGTTCCTATTATGTTCCTGTTGCTCTACAAGGTGTTTGACAAGTGGGAGAATGTTAGGAATAAGGTGTCTCAACCTTGGATAATTCCTATTCTTATTATTTGTTTTGTAAATGTATTTTTTGCAAATAATGTAATTAAGTGTGAGTGTACATGTCTAGTTGGCATGTTGATGTGTCACTCCACTTGATGTGTCGGCATCTTGTGCATAAGGAGATCATGACTGAAATGGTCATGATGGATTCCTATGACGCATAAGAACTATTTAAAGAATGTGCTATGACAGGTGTAAGAGCATCTTATGACTTGGGCCTATTTGGGTGCCCAAGAAGAAGTGGTTGGTGTGTGTAAGAGAATATGCCAAAAATAGGTTGGTATGACAGATTCTCTTACACTTCTCTTGTGACCGTTATTTTTGGCAGATTCTATGACAAGTTTTCATAGTCTATTTTAGGGATGGACGCCTATTCTTGGGATTGCATGTAACAACTGTGTACATGTGGCTTTGTGCATGGGTCTTGGTGGTTGTGCCTATTTTTGGGTCTAGAGGAGTCTATATATATGATGCTACTCCTATGGGAGAGATATAATAGAAGTTTAAGTCTTTTTGGCTTTGTCTCTCATTTCTTGAAAGAACTTGCATTGCAAGTGTATTGTAATCTTTGTGTTGAAGATAATACATTGTGTAGGTTTTGGAGTGCTGGGGTTTTTTACCGAAAGGTTTTCCCCATGGTATATCATTGTGTCATTCTCTATTTTTCTATTTGTATGGTATGTGGTTGCAATATCTTTGTTAAAGTAGTTAACGAATCTAAAATTGTAAGGATTTATGAGAATTTGCACAATACTCTCCTATAGATATTAGCGTAGGAAGCTGTTTCCACACCTGAGTTTCCTTACATTTCCAACCCCACTTTTGCGGTGATGGTCAATGGTTCTCCCTCTGATTTCTTCAAATCTTCTAGGGGTCTTAGGCAAGGTGACCCTCTTTCACTGACCCTCTTCATCATTTTGGCTAAATGCCTGGGAAGACTTATTCATGAAAAAAGGAGCGGAGGAGAAATTACTAGGTTAAAACCTTCTTTCGAGCCCCTGATTTTCTCCCATTAGCAATTATTGGATGATACCATTTTAGGGGGAGAGGCTTCAATGAAAGAAGCTAGAAATGTGAAGTGTATTCTCAATACCTATACAAATGCCACGGGACAACTCATTAACTAGAGTAAGAGCTCAGTCTTCTTTATTAACACCCCTGAGATGAGATAGAGGAAAATAGCTGACATTTTGGGTTGTGGCATTGGCTCTCTCCCTTCTATGTTCTTGGGGTTCCCTCTGGGGACCAAACCACCTGACCTCTTTTGAAACAATCTCATTGATTGTTTCAATAGAAAGCTGGCAGGATGGAAAGGCATCAATCTGAGTCAGGCTGGTAAAGTGCTTCTGATCAAATCTACTTTGCAGAATTTACCTACTTATGCTTTAAGCCTTTTCTCTATCCCTACCAAAGTGGCTGATACTTTGGAGTCCATTCAGATGAACTTTCTATGGGTTGGAATTGAAGGTAATAAGAAGTACCCTCTGGTGGCTTGGGAGACTATTTGTAGACCCAAAATGCAAGGGGGCTGGGGATTAGAAATCTAAAGCAGTTCAATAGGGCTCTGCAAGCTAAATAGATATGGAGGATTTTCAACTCAACAGGGGAATGGAGAGATATTTTGAAGGATAACTATGCTACCAATATCAATTTCAAATAGTTCATCAGTAGGGACTATGACCTAAGGGGATCCAACATTTGGAATGGCATTCTGAGGACTAAGGGCTTAGCCATTGAGAAAATGAATTGGAAACTAGGCAATGGTGAAGATATAAATTTCTGGCATGATGACTGGCTAAGACAAGGGCCCTTATGGAACATCAAGCCATATAATAGATGGGCTAACAGATGCATTGAAAGATATGGTTGTAGAGTGAGAGACTATAGGGTTAATAATAAATGGGTGAATCTGACTGAGCTATCCCAGGAGCTAAAGCCGCCGATGGACATGATAATGCATATCCCTCTATCCCTCAACAAGGATGCTATTTTTTGGGGGGAGACTAAGGTCAAAAACTACACTATAGCCTCAGGGTATGAAACCATGCAAAACATTGAAACTATCCCTGTTTGGGCCAGAGCTTGGTATCCTAGCCTTATTCCTAAAATCAATATTTTTTTTTGGATAATGCTCCAAAACCAAATCTCGATGGTGGACAACCTTACCAAGAGGGGGCATATGATGCCTAAAAAATTCATTCTATGCAAAAACCATAGTGAGAGTGTGGAACATATCATTATTCACTGCCACTTCACCAGAGACATTTGGTCTCATTTCCTATCTTTTTTCAAGATGACCTGGTGTTTTCCCAACAACACTATTGATCTCTTTCAACAATGGCACCATGAGGCTATTGGGGATGTGAATAAGGACTTGTGGGTTTGGACTTTGCCTCATGTTTGTTGGGGTGTGTGGAAGGAGCGAAATAACAAAATTTTTAGGGAAAAAGAAACTAATGCTAAAGTTGTCTTCCACAAAACCCTTAATGCTCTGGTAGAGAACTATACTATCAATAAAGGTTGTAACCCTCTTCTTAGCACTAAGGAAATTGATAGAAATATGAGGGAAGACTATAGATGGAATCTCCTATCTTAGGGTTGGTGTAAAGATAACTTCCATGGGGCTGCTAAAGGCAACCCTAGTAAGGTTGGGGTGGGTGGAATCATTAGAAATTCCCATGGAAAAGGAATTGCTGCTATCTCTACTCCTCTGGGGTCACAAACTAATCACTATGTAGAGGTGATTATGGCACATCAAACCATCAAACTTTCTCATGACATGGGAGTCAGAAAACTATGGCTGGAAGGAGATTCAAAGAATATAATAGACTATCTTAATGAGAAGAATAAGCCTACATGGACGATTGTGAATATCATTGAAGAGAGCATTTAGATCCTTAAGTCCTTTGATAATATTTATGTGGCTCATGAGTATAGGGAAGCTAATCAAGTAGCTGATAGGTTGGCCAACTGGGTAGTCAAGAATGATGAAATGAAAAGATGGATGGACGGACATAATATTCTGCTAAAATTTTTAGATTTGTTAGAAAGGGAGAGGATCCCAGGTAGATTGGGAAACATTAAATGTCAATTATGAAAGGTTATGTTATATGGGAAAGGTGCTGAAATATGATGTGTAAGTACAATAGAAAAAGTACATTACACCTCATCAAAACTCATCATCACACTTTGAGGCTAGATTTTGGATATAATTTATACGAGGCTAAAAGAAGTTTCGTGAAAACAATTCATATCAATTGGAACCAAGCTTCAAAATGAATCACTACCAGGAGAAAAGTTTGCAGAAAGGACAAAAAAATGGTGGGGGAAAGACACAGGAGGGAACCTGAGGATGAAGTTGATAAGTGGTATAGGCGCTCTAAGGTGTGGAGCAATTTGAAAAAAGGTAAAGTCACCAATTTCACTAACCAACTTCATGGGTGGAAACCCTCTATTACGCGTATCATGGTTAAGAGTTGGAATGAGGGGATTGTTAAAATTAATGAGGTGGATTTCATAGTGACAAAGGAGGTTATCTCTATGGTGATGGGGATTCCCATTATTGGGAAAAAATTCTATAGAGATAGATGTATTTCTAGGCAAGTTGTGATCAAATTTACAAGGGAGGTGGAGGAAAAGAAGGCTTTAGTGAAGAAAAGTACCTACTACCTACCGGGCTCTATCAAGCCACTGTGGAGGTTTGTGTTGAGGGTTATTATCAAATACATCTCCCTAGATACGAGATTCAACCACATCTACACCCACCATTTTGTGCTTCTTAACCATTTCAGGTATGGGGCAAAGATTTCAATCCCTTTCTTCCTATACTCATCTATTAATGAGAATATCAATTACTATAGGGAGAAGCCCATTGGCAATCCTACTTTCCATGAGGGGCTTTTGCTGTTAATTTATGAATTTTTTAAGGCTAGGTCTATGGGGAAAGAAATTAGGAATAAGAAGGTGGGCAAGGAGGGTAAAGAAGAGTTGGATGAGTTAGGAGAAGATTATATCCTGTCTGATACTAAGGACAACCAAGATATGCATTCAGATACGGATGAGGAGGCTACCCCATAGAAAAATAAGGGGAAAAAGAAAATAAAAAAGGAGAAAAAGGAGACTCCTGACCCTAAATAGAGCATTGAGATCTTGTCGGAGAGAGACTACAATGAGGGGGCAGAGGGCATGGATATGAAGGGTGACAGTGTTGATGGGGAGGAAGATATAAATTTAAGAGAAGAAGAAAGTAAGGAGAGGAAGGGAGGAAAGAGAAACATTACTATTAAGATGTCTGCCAATAGAGAGGAGGTTTCTACTGGCAAGCCTTTCAAGAGGTTGAAAAGAGGGAAAGACATTGATAAGGAAGCTGAGGAGGAAAGGTAGGAGGGTGGGAATGATATTGAGGAGGAAGAGGAGAATTAGGGGAGTGGGGAAGAGAAGGAGTAGGGTTTTGAAGAATATGGGTCTAGCCATTACACTTGTAAGATCTTGGGCAAAGACAGGAATGAGGTTTGGAGGAATTTTGATAATGTCTCTATGAGGATGGGTCTCAAAAGAGAGATGATGAAAAATATGGTTAAGGAGAATAAGGAGGGAAAAATTCAAATGGAAGAGCTTATTGATCCTTCCCTTGTTATTTTGAGCACCACCACTAAGGAGAACCCACAGATGGATGTGCTCAATAATGAAAAGAACAACGTTATTGATAGCTATAGAACCACTAAATGGACCTACCATGAAATCTAGGAGCTAAAGTACAGAGTGGACAGATTGGAGAGGGACAATTGCAACAATAAGAACAGGAAAACTAAGGAAGAGCAGGATATGGAAAATAGAGTAGAGGAAGTGAAGAGGAGAGTTTAGAGCATCAAGGGCACCCTGCAAAAAATCGCATAGAAAAGCTATAACATTCTTAAAGCTTCTAATGACAACATAAAGGTGCTGATAAACAAAATTGAGGAACACAGGGGTAGTAAGAAGGAAGATCAATCTCCCAACAGTGGTAAGGATAAGTCCCCTAAGAAAGGATCAAGGAAGAGGACTAGATCCAACACAATGAAAAAGGACATCTAGGAACCTAATAAAGATCTTTCTAACCTTAAGGAGGCAGCTGGAAGAGTGTCTGAGCTGGAGATTCATGCTGTTCTCCTGGGCTTGGGCCTTTCCTAGTTTTTTGTTCTGCTTCCCTATTTTCTTTTTCTGGTTTTATCTTGCTATCTTGTGGGGAGCTGTTGTTTAAGCCTATGGCTATTTTGTTGTGGATACTTTAAACACTTTATCTATGTTTATCTTTTCATTCTGTAGGGTTTCAGGGCCCCATCAAAACCTATTTTCCATAATCAAAAACAAATATATGCAGTAGTATTTAACATTTAAAAAATAATGAATAAAAAGATAAACAGTAAACTTAGAAACTAAATAAAAAAATTCTAAGTATACCTTGCAAAGAAATTGGAAGAAGGTTTTGATAAACCCATTTTATTAATCTTTTATTTTATGATATGATTCTTCTTCTTGTTGCATAACGAACATATATACATAAGAATATATGTGTGTACATACACACCCTTGGTGTGTATATACACACGTGTATATTTGGACTTGAATTTTCTCTAACCCTTCACCCTGCCAAACTGCACAATCACATTGAGGGATTAGGGTTTGTTTGGTGTTTTTATATTTTAGCCCAACCCTAATTTTGAATTAGGGTTAGGGTTGGATTTTTTACTCTTAATTTTTTATTGAGTTTTATTAAGTTCTATTTTAAAATTTGAATCTCTAGTTATTATTAATTAATGTTGGTTTGACTTTTGAGAATTGCTTTATTTTAAATCTTGATTATTTTAATATTATTTTTATTCATTGGAATTTGTAATGGTTATTTTATTTTTTTGATGAGATTTATTTATTTTATTGCTGGATATCTTTGAACTTACTTTATTTCAGTAAATAATATTATTAAATTATCCTTTAATCTTCTTAAGGCAATTTTTGGAAATTGTTTATTTTTTAATGTAAAATTTAATGGTTATTTCAAATGGAATATTATTATAATTTTATTTTAATGTTTGTGGCATTATTTAATAATACATTTTTCTTATAGTATTTTAATGATTTTTAATATAATATTCTAGGAGAAATTATTTAATTGTCCTAAGATGGGACTTAGATAATTCTATTTCCCCTTAGCCTAAACATTAATATTCTATTATTAAAACTTTATAAAGGTTATTTTAATATTTAAATTTAAATTTAATTCATTTAAATAAATGAAGGTAAACGTTATGTTTTGAATCAAAGTATAATATTTTAATTAAAATATTGGAACATTATTAGCATTAAGTGGGTTTTTAAAAAAAAATTGTAACCCTAGGATTCGCGTAAGGTTATTTTTATGGCCTTATTTTATTGTTTCCTTGTGGATCCTACCCTTAGCTAGTAACCTGGTTGATGTTTTGGAATCTTTGGGGTTATTGTCACCTTATTTTTAAATTAATTATTTAATTAAAACTTTTTGAGTAAGACATCCTAACTTGAACTTATGTTAATCAACAAATTTAATTTACCCCTTTTTATTAATCTTTATATTTAAACACTTTAATTTTAACCTTGTTAGGTCTTCTTAGAGGCCTAGATAGTTTCTCGAAAGTTATCTAACATAGTTTACGATCAAGGGACGTTGACAAGCCAACACTTGTCATGATACCTCTTGAGTTTTAACTTGTGTTGTGTACGTGTTACATTCTTGTTAGTGTACCTTAGTATGTTATCCTAGTTGACTTTTGTTCTTTAGGAAAAATAATTGTTGGTGTATTTTTGTCCTAATTTTGGGCATGACAAAATGTGATGCAAGTAGATTTGATAATCAGTTGAAATGTTTTATATCTTGAACCATGTAAATGATTCAGGATATTTATGAGAAATATGTTTCTAGGAATTTCATGTTGTTGAAATTTATAAAATATAGGGTAAATGCATTCTTGAGTAAAGTGAATTTTATATGATGTTGTGAAATGTAATTGAATTATATGATGTATTTTATGTGACCATTAATGTTTCATATGTGTGTGTGTGTGTGTGTGTGTGTGTGTGTGTGTGTTATGGTTTCTTTATTAAACTACTTATATTTTGATCTAGTGTGTAGAAAAATTAACCATGGAATTAAATGAGGGGAAATCAAAGAAGGTTGTATGTGAAAACCATGTTAATCCAAGGTTAAATCCAAAGAGATAAATAACCTTGTTGTTGTGTGCTATTGTTTTAAATGTAATTATTGAATGTATTAACATTATTGTGTTTATTTTATTTATGCACATGTCCACTTGGCATGCCATGCATGTAGTAATGTGATGTGATTTTATGTGGTGTCAATTGACACTTGTACATGTGAGTTAGCATGACCAACTGATTTGTTATTAGTTAGTTGTTGACCTTTGTGTCACCTTGTAGTGTCCCTAGGGTAGGTATCTTGGTTGTAGTGCCATGAGAGGGAATCTCATTTCAAATTTTCATAGGTCAACTCTTGGTAGACTTTTGAGGGGTTAAATGGAGCTTTAGAGGTTAGTTAGGGCTAAAATAAGTTAACCCTATAGGTGCACTTTGGGTTGGGGGTCAAATTTTGAACAATAGGGTGATCATATCTCATTTTTGCCTCTTCTAAAAATGCCTTTTTAGAAAGTGACGAATTTGGGATGTGTGTCATGTCTCCTCTCTTTCCAAATTTGGAATTCTCATGGTTGGCGATAGAATCTTCTTGAGAGTGCGACTGCATAAGAGCCCAATCTGATTTGGAAAGAGTTCTAAGATTGCACCCCATTTTGTTGGGCCTTTTGAGATCTTAGAGAGGATAGGCCCAGTTGCATATCGTCTAGCTCTGCCACCTAGCCTGTTGCACATCCATGATGTGTTTCATGTTTCTGTATTGAGGCAATATATTTATGTGAGTCTCATATTATTTATTGGGATGCCTTATAGGTGGATTCAAATGGGTAGCTAGCACTAGAACCCATTCATATTTTGGCATGTAGGATGCTGGCCCTTCGAGGCCGAGAGTTTGACTAGGTTAGGGTTCAGTGGGATTTCTATGATGAGTTTATAACATCATGGGAGGATGCATCACGTATGAGAGCACAATATCTCCATCTTTTTGATGAACTCCAAGAGGAAGTTCAGGTCTAGGGGGGAGGATGTGAGGCCTCACTGCATACCATCATTGCATAGCTGACATTTTCACTTTATGATTTTCATGTTGATACATTGTTTTAATATACTAGACTCTTTTGGACAGGGATTTCATATCTTAGATATCATGTGATGATTTTAGATTATGTGGATGATGATATAGGACATACTTTTTTACGCTTTTTTTATTTACAGGCCTTGAAGCCATGATATTGATGAGTTATAGAATTTAGAGTATTATGATTTTAATTTTATATTGATGCAAGCAATGTAATGCAAGTAGATTTGATATTAGTTGAAATATTTTATGTGTCTTAAACCATGTAAATGATTCATGATTTTTATGATAAATATGTTTCTAATAATTTTATGTTGAAATTTAATAAATATCGAATAAATGCATTCTTGAGTAAAGTGAATTTTATATGATGTTGTGAAATGTAATTAAATTATATGATGTATTTTATGTGACCATTAATGTTTCACACACACACACACACACACACACATATCTATGTGTGTTATGGTTTCTTTATTAAACTATTGATATTTTGATCTAGTGTGTAGGAAAATTGACCATGGAATTAAATGAGGGGAAATCAAAGATGGATGCATGTGAAAAATATGTTAAGGTTAACACCAAAGGGATAAATAACCTCATTGTTATGTGCTATTTTTTTAAACATAATGCTTTAATGTATTAATATTATTATGTTTATTTTATTTATGCATATGTCCACTTGGCATGCCACGTGTGTAGTAATCTGATGCAATTTTATGTGGTGTTAATTAACACTTGTACATGTGAGTTTGCATGGCCAAGTAATTTGTTATTGGTTAGTTGTTCACCTTTGTGTCACCTTGTAGTGTCACTAGGTTAGGTATCTTGGTTGTGGAGCCATGAGAGGGAATCTTATTTTGAATTTTCGTAGGTCAACTCTTGGTGGACTTTTGAGGGGTTAAATGGAGTCCTAGAGGTTAGTTAGAGTTAAAATAAGTTAACCCCATAGGTGCACTTTGGGTTGGGGGTCAAATTTTGACCAATAGGGTGATTATATCTCATTTACCTCTTCCAAAAATGTCTTTTTAGAAACTGACAAATTTTGGATGTGTGTCATGTCTCTTCTCTTTCCAAATTTGGAATTCCCACTTGTTGGAGACAGTGAACACTTGGAAAAGTGTGCCCAATCATTTTAGAGGTTACTTAGAGTGTTAGATAGGGTTTTCCTTATAGTGGATATGGAAAGGAACTTGGTAGGTTGATTTTCCACTCTCCAAAATTTGAGACTTCTAGTGGACTTAGTTGGATTTTGGAGGACTTAGCCAAATGAAGGACAAGTTGGTAGGGAAGGGAGATCAACTCAAGTTTCATTTTGTCATATCTTGAAGCAAGGTTGGTGCTCCTATCATGGAATACCTTGTTTTATTTTCATGTATTGTATGAGTAAATTTGTGATGTTGTAGTTGTTGTATTGTGTTGTGTTTCAAGCTTGTTTCATGGATTCTGGTAGTTTTCTTCTTGTTGTTTTTCTTGTCTTTGTTGGGGTGTGCAAGGCTAGACTCACCCTTGGGAAGCAAGAGAGATTTGAGGGTGAAGGAAAAATTGGGAATTCCTAAATAGTGTAGAGTCCTTCCTCATGGAGGAAGGGGATATGACATGGATGTATGGGCTCCATGTTGCCATCATATTATACTACACATTTGGGGGCCATAAGGGGTATTTATTTTGTATGTGAAATGGAAGGAAGGGTAGTTTTTGTTTAGCCTTGTGAAGAAATTTTTAGTATGATATTGAGCCTTGTTAAAGGCGTTGTACTCTTGTTTATGGTTTCTCCTATTTTGGGTTCATTTCCACCTTCACCCTTTTTCATGGGTCTAAGGTGATCCATTGTGAAACCTTGGAAAAATAAGAATTTTATGTGTTTAAAAGTTGATGGTTTTGTATGTGTTCTGTGTGTTTGTATCCCCATCCATCTTTGTTTCTGCAAGTTTTGGGGTGGCCATGAAATGGCCTAGGTTGGGAAGTGAGCCTCCATGGTCAAAATCATGTTTTATTGTAGGTTATGTGTTGGAGAAAGGAGCTTATTTTCTTGAAGAAAATAGGGAAGGATTGACTTTTTTTAGAAGCTAAGTTACATATTTTTATTTTTTTATGATGGCATGATGCCTTGAAAATGTAATGAGAGGGGAATATAGACTATGCAAATGCATATGTTGTATTTCCATGCTTTTGAAAGAATTTATAAAATGAAAGATAACATTATCCTTTGCATTTTATGTTCTAAAGAATAAGAAAAGAAAAAATAAATTCTTGTTGTTAAAATTTTATCTCTCCCTTATTTTCTTGTGTGTTTATCTAAAAAAAATAAGACATTTGAATGTTTTAAGACTAAGTAATAAGGCAAGCTTACAAAACTATAGTTAGCAAAAGGATAAGAATTTCATTATTTCCTTAGAAGTAAAGTAATGTTGTTTTTTTTCCTATTTACCCTTGCAAAAGATAGAATAGATTCATTCTTGCTAAAATTTTATTTCAAAAAAAAAGACTATAGTTAGTATTTATGCTTCCTTACATTAAAAAAAAAGAATTAGAAATACTACATTTTCTTTTATATTTCATGCAAAAGAATGTGATGTATGTACCATATATATATATATATATATATATATATATATATATATATATATATATATATATATATATATATATAGACACACACACACACACACACACACACACACACACACATGTTAAGGCCTTGAAATATCACCCTAACTCAGGCATTAGGGTACACTAATATCTCATGGTAACAATGGAAACCTTCTTGAGTTGTGGGTGGACTCTGATTAAGAAGGAATCTCTGGATTCTAGGCCGGTTCCTATTGGATTTAGAATATCACATTTGACTGTAACTTTGATTAGAAAAGGGAAAAAGTTATTCCAAAGGGAAAAAAGATAACTTTAAAATTGAATGGAAAAAGGGGGTGATACACCAAATTGGATCTAGATTTATCAAAAAACTTTAACCCAGCATCCACAATACACAAACTACTAAGATTTTCATTAAACATTCACTATTAAACATATATGTTGAATTAAAAATCACTATTAGGGTTTGCACCACAAACAATGATAATTTGCCAACAGACATACATATTCTACAAAAGGTTGGTTTTGATAACTTAGAGAAGGAATTGGATTAATTCACTTATCCTTGCTACAAAAACATATTACATTGAAATGCAGAAAAGATGGAGAGGATTGATAACAAAACTCAGAAAATAGGTGAAACATGGAGAACTTGCATTATTTCCTTCAAAATCTAAAAATGGTTATATGCCAAGATACAAACAATCCAAAGGAATACGTTACATTCACTTGAACACACTTTGCATCAAAACTGAACCAATGAATTAAAAACATATGCAAAAAGCACAAAGGAACAAAAATGTTCACAAAGTCACCTTCTCCTTCAATTTTGAACCCCTAAAAATGACTATGAAACTCAGATATATACCCTCCTAAGGCCAAATTCTAAATTCAAATCCCTCCAAAAGTCCTCCAAATCAGCTTGGAAACCCTAACTAATAAGCACAATTCATGCCTTAGATCATGCCCCTAATGTTGGTATACAAACATCACCAACATGTACCAACAAACTCCACTAACGAACCATCAAGCCTACACACATCACTCAAATTTAAAAAATTAAGTCTTAATACTGTTGATTACATAATATAAGGTCAATATGATCAACTCCATGTAATCAACAATCTCAAAATATCACATCATGGAAAAGGATAGATGGATGTCATGGCACTTATGAAATTGAGGCTTCAGCTGTAAAACACTATAGTCTTTAATGGCATTAACTCCTCTCTATCAGTAGATTCCAAAGTTTATCAAAACTTGGCATTATTCTAGGTTGTTGTGTTGCATTTCCATTTGGGGAAAAATGAAATCCCTAATCAATGGTGACATTTATGAAATGATCTTGAGACTGGCTTCACTACTTCTCTGTGTTTAATTCTTGATCTGGCTCTATTGATACTGAGGAATAGGAGTTATAACTATTGTGAAACTCTCCTTTTCTTTCTCTCGACATGTATTTTGAGCATGAAGCTCGGATTCTACAAAAGGAACTCAGGTTTTATAGCTAGAACTTGGGTTTTGTTTTCTGAAGCTCAGGCTTTGATTATTGATGGAATTTGGCACCACTCCTACAAAGATCTCCATCTATGACTTTGAGATAAGTAGCATGACTCCTTTTCTATATTTAACTTGTTGATAAAGGCCAAGTTGTCTAGTATTACTCTTCATGCACTATTTAAAGCCACCACTGTTAGTTGTTCCTTCCTTGCAGCCTGGAATGCTCAAGTTGTTACATAGATGTCACCAATCATCTGTAGTTTGGGTTTTTTAAATTTCCACAGCTATTGACTTGGGATTTCATTGTGTTTTCTTGTCCACTATTGACAATGATCATGCTTGTGCTTTGAATGAACTAATGCTAACAATGAATGTGCTTGTTCTACCACTATTATCTTGTCAGGACCAAAAGTAACTATCATCTCTTGATTTTACCTATTAAGGTCGTGACTTTGAGATGTGCTTGACTTTATTAAAAAAATTTGTTTGTATCAACAATCGTCTGGTCTCCACTTCACTGGAATGACAGTGATAAGTGCACCAAACTAATTTTTCTTTAAATGTTAAATGCAATAATGTTTGTTTATGAGGTTTGAGCATGGGCTCATGACACCCATAAACATAAGAATGTTGATTCATGAAGTTTGAGCATGGGCTCGTGACATCCATAAATACATTCTGTAAAAAGAGAGCTCAATACTTTAGAATGCAACTTTCTTTGTATACAACATTATCATTGAACATGCATCTTTTGATAACATTGCTATTTGATCATTTCCTTTATCATTTGACATTCTTCAATTCACCAGTAGTCATCTTTTTAGACATTGTTGTTGAATTGACACCTCTATATAACAATATTGCAAAATAGATGTAACTGTTATCCATTTTCTCTATATATGCATATAATTTGATACAACTATAATTTAATCATCTTCTTGCACATCAGTAATGATTTCTTCCTCCTTTGCACATGCACAACCTGTCTTGCATATACACCTTCTGTAGCATCTTTTCATTGTAAAAAACTATTAGTAAATAAACATGCATCATAATTCATTACTTGGAATGCACTTCTGCTTACTTTGTTTGAAAACATCACCAAATCCAATATGTTAGGTTAGTGAACATGATCAAATGATCAATTTTTCGTGTGAGTTCCATTTATGATGACATTCATGCATTAATGTTAGACAACTGATAGTGCTCACTAACCCAATGCTACCCCTTTGTTCTAAAAAAGGTTTCTCAGCTATAGGAACTAAGTCCCTTTGATTCAAATATATAGTTTATAAAAACATGCATAATGATCACCATAAATAGTAAAAGGTTTCATGGAGTCATGTCCCTTTGATACTATTATTTTTTTAATGCAAATGCATATTTTTCTAGTGCATTGATATCATAGATAGATGTGCAGCTCTGAAAGTTTGGTTGTTGTATAATGCTTCTAGGTTTTCATGCATTTCTTAGATCCAAGTTGGATCTCGCACTTTTTCCTCTATGATGCAGGACAAGAACCTAAGACCTAAGATATGAGACATGAGGACATAGACAAAGACTTGAAGACTTGGACCAAAATAGACAACCAGCTCCTAAATGTAGAAGATCCTACAAGGAAATGAATGGGCCCCTACTCATACTTCTATCATGATTTCTTTTCTGCCATTTGATCTTACTTCCAACATGAAAGATGAAATATGAAAGAACATTTCTCTATTACATCTAGTTTGAATACACAATGTAATGATCAATTATGAATTTGAAAATATTGGATATGATCAATACTTAGAGTACAATATAACTAATGATATGAATGTAATAGCAATGTATTTATCTTCATCACCTGAACAATAGTGTTGAAGAGGTGTACCTTCATGCAATCTTTTAGTATTTATGTTTATCATCTTGCATGTACAAAATTAGTATAACAATTCTGGTGACCTCTGCTGGATGTCTGCCTGCTAGACATGAACTATAGACCTTATTCATTGGGAAATGGAGTTAGAAAACAAAACATACATATGAAACTTTTATTGAAAGGAAAATGCACCTAAACTAAGACTCATGCAGCCTAACGACACCTAGTGCTAGACAATAGTTATTGAAATGAAACCTAAAGTGAAAGAACTAACCCTTGAAGCAAAGATTGAGGAAGATCCCATTGACTAGAATCGGCATTGTTCTCTTTACATTCAGTAATAACAAATGGGCCTGACCAAAAGTTGTCAAACTTGTCATGCTGTCCTGGTCTACTTTTCAGAACATCCCATTTAAGAACTAGGTCACCTTGCTTGAACTCCCTAGGTGTAGCTCTCTTATCAAAAGACCTTTTAGTTGACTTTGTCTTAGCTCCATATTCCTTAAGGCTTTTCTCCTTTCTTATTCTAGCTATAACAACTCAGTAAACCTTAGCTTAAGGGGATTTTCTTCTTCAAACAACAACATTTGATTAGCCAACTGTAAAGCTAGAAACTCAATATAAATTGGTAACCTTGCTTCCTTACCATAAACTAGTACATAAGGTGAGCTGCTAGTGATCTATTTTGGAGTGATTCTATCCAACCACATGGCTGCTTTAAGTTTCAAATGCCAATCTCTTTTGTTCTCCTATAAAGTCCTTTTGATAATCACTATGAGGTTTTTATTAGTAGACTTAGCAAGTCCATTACCCTGAGGGTAATAGTTAGATGATGTATTCAAATAAATCCCATTTTTAACAACCCACTTTGTTATTATAGAACCAACAAAATCCAATGCATTATCTGAAATAATTAATTGAGGTACCCCAAACCTGGTTATAATGTCTTCATAGAATTTGAGAACAATAGATCCAGTTGATTCTTTCAATGCAATGGCTTTAGTCCACCTTGTGAAATAGTCTATTGTAGTCAAGATCCATTTTTTACCTGCACTAGAATTAAGATTAATGGGACCTATAAAATCCACTCCCCACTTGATGAAAGGATATTGTACAATGATAGGCTTTAGTGGCAATGCTACTAGCCTTTGTTTACTTGCAAAAAGAGCACATTTCTAACATCTTCTCACCCAAGAATGGGAATTGTGTGTGAGTGATTTACACCTTCATGAAATTACAAGATTAACTAAGAACAACAAGAATTAGAGCAAAATAATCTAACAAATGCACAATTAATCTATCAACATCTCATGGTTCTCTAAATTGAAGTAGTAAGTGAGGCTCTCAGCTGCAAATCCTAACTAGTGACACTCTAATTATGAGAATTGAACTAAGAATGATATGCAAACTAGATCTAATTATCAAATTCTAGCTCTATTTGATAAGAAAATCTACAAAATGATCAACAATTGAAGCTAATTATTAATGGAAATGCTAAGTGAGTGATGTGGATGCAAATTGCAAGAGCTTTGCTGCAATTCAAAGATATGGAGTGGATGATTAATGCCTCAAAATGCCTTCTATTTATAAGATTTTCCCAAGGGTAGGGGGTAGAGTGAGATAACCATGGTTATGCTTGGGTAAGGTCAATTGGCTTTGCTTTGTCCCTAAATTGGGGGACAAACATTTAAATGGTTTCAAAAGGCTGGACCATTTCAACAAAAGTGAGTGATTTGTGTCCATTTTGTCTCCTTTTTCCTTTGTTGAGGGAAATTCATATTTATTAATTAATTAAAGTAATTAAATTTAGCCATGAAGGGTAAGAGGTTCATTTTGATTTTTCATTTCAACAACTATGTCATTAATTGAATTTAATCAATTTCGTAGTGTTTTTCCCCTTTTCAAGCTTTATTTAATCATTTAATCATTTAATTAAATTTTCCTTTGATTTGAATTGCCTTTGTTCCATTTATTGATTTTTCATGCTATTTTGATGACTTGATTGCACCTTTTGATTGAATTAAGCCTTTGCCAATTTTCCATGTCTACAAATGCCCCTCTTTGAGTCGATGTGCTAAGAACACCGATTCAAAGATTCCCTTAGTATGATGATCTGATTCTGTTTTGGTTTTGATATGCCTCTGATCCCTCTGATAGTTCTGATTGATGTACTTCCTGATATGATTCTGATGCCTCTGATGATGGTGCTGATATGATTCTGATGCCTCTGATATGATATGGGTCCTGATTTGATGATAGGTCCTGGGTTTACTGATAAAGGTCTTGGATTGATTGATAAAGGTCCTGGGTTGATTGATAAAGGTCCTAGGTTGATTGATTGCTGATACGTTGATAGGTTTGATATGATAGTAGATTTGATATGAAACTGATATGAAATTGATTTGCCTCCTGATATGATACTGATATGATATGATACTGATATCTTGATATGATACTGATATGATATGCCCCACTGATAAATGTTTTTGATGTGATGCCCATTTGATACTCTGATGCCCCCTCAAAAATAAAACATATTAATTCTTGGATTTGAACGATTTTGAGTAGTTGGAATATGTTTTGATTTCTGATACCGTTTGAAAGAAACAATCAAGTTTGATTCATGCCCTGATTAATGAAAATGTCCTATAAGAGGTCCAAAGTGCATTTTTAAGTGTTTATTAGGACCAATTTCACCTTAAATAGGGTAAAACCCCTCATTTTACTATTCATTTGCACCGTTCCCTCTTGAGATTTGAGCTCTAATTTTAGCCTTTTTGAGATGATGGTGGTCCCACATCGCGAGCATCGGTTTGAGAGAGCACGCCGGTTCAGTCGGAGAGCGACCGATGGTCCTCCGGTATGTCCTTGAAATTTTCCTCATGTTTTTAAAGTTGCATTTATGACCTCATTTAATGCATTTAAAAATTTTGATTCTATGTTTGTGAAAAGAAATGTCACCTTTGTGCTTTTGAATTTCGCCTGAAAATTTAAAATGTCACCTTTGGTAAATTTGATGTCGCCTGCCTTAGGTTTGCTCACGCATTTAGAAAATCTTTTATCGCCTAAGGGTAATTTAATATCGCTTAGGGTTTTAGTCATTTTAATTGTGTATCGCGTGATAATAAAATGTCACGTGAGGAAAATATGATACCACTTCCGTGAAATTAAGTCACGCGGATGAATAAAATCACGCGTATGGAGAAAGAGATGTCACCTGTGGTAAAAGAAATGATGCCAGAAAGAAAAGTCGCATAAGTAAAATTTTTTTTTTTATTTGAGACTTTTCTAGGACGTCTGATTGCTCGATTGCGTCAACTTGATTGATATTGATCACGTCAATGAATTCAATCGAATGTTCAGTTAGGGTGTTCCCTTTGTTTGATTTCAACAATGAATTAGGACGTAGGTAACTATAATATCAAAGAATAAGGTAAATCAATCTTCATCATGAATGATAGGTCATGGATCTAATCGTCCATTCATTTTATGCTCAAATGCTTAGAGACATAAAACTAGGATCATCCTTCCTCAATGCTTATAGTTAGGATTGGTAGGTTTGATAGGTATATTTAAATTGATGACTATGATTGATTGTTTGATTTCCTGATAATAAGTTACTCATGTGATTCCATTGTTTTGATTAAATAGGAGGATGTCCCTATTTTGTACCTTCAGACTGTACCACACTGGGTGATGGAGCTTAGGGTGTAGTTGACTGATGCCGAGAGGCAAGTGATTAGGCGCTACGGTTTACTATGTGTACTAGAGCTTCCTCAGTTCCAGATGAACCGAGGTTTGATTACCGCTGTCGCAGAGCGTTGGTACTCTGAGACAAACACATTTTGGCTACCACAGGGCGAGATGATGATTACACCTGAGGATGTTTATAGATTGCTATGGATCTTGACTCATGGAGAGATAGCATACTATGATGCAGTCTATGATGGGACATATTGTCGATGAGTATTCAGAGATCTATCTATAGGTGATGATTGCATCTTATGGCCTCAGTTTGCCTCATTTCCTATTTTACCAGCGTTATTAGGTGCTATCATTGGTGGTGTATTATTACTTGATCGGTGAGGTCACGGATTTTTAGTGGGATGGGGTAGGATTATCGAGGATTTTCTACATCAGCCTCGATGCTTTGATTGGGGATCTTATGTGCTGGCACAGCTTTATCACGATCTTCATGAGGTGGTTTACAGGAGATCAGCTTCATTATCTGCTAGGATTCATATTTTGCAGTTATGGATATGGGAGCACTTACCAGTCAGTCGTCCTATATCAGATCGAGATCATCCTTTAGGATATCCTTTTGCATGGCAGTATACTGGTATGGTGACACAGCATCACTTGGGTCATTTGGAGTATTGGCGGCGTCAAATTGATGACATGGATAAGGTCTATTGGAGACCATATGTCGAGGTCGAGGATTGGAGAGAGGATAGCTTGGAGTTACCATATATGTTTGCTCCTCGATGGATGATCGGCAGGATCGACTCTATTCTTGAGAGATTCTTGGCAGGTAGAGTGCTACGGCAGTTTGGGCAGATTCAGCCTATGCCTCAGGGATCTACAGTATATGCTTGTTCTAGTGCAGAGTAGGCTACTTGGGGTCACATGCCGTCATACGATGATGCTATTGAGTAGATATCACTACTGGGTTATATGGATTGGGATATGAGGTTACACATCAAAGATGCCAGAGTCACTCAGGAGTATCTAGCTTGGTTGATGGAGCATCCAATGCCTCAATTTACAGACCCTGCAGAGCCAGTGCCTGGGCGAGATGATGATGGTGATGATGTCGGTGGTGGGAGGAGATGCAGAGGTAGACCCCAAGGTAGGGCAGTGATTAGACTCAGAGGATGAGCGAGAGATGTACATATACAGGCACCACCTCCTCCTCCTCCGTGTCCTACAGTAGCACAGAGACAGAGGATAGATCGTCAGGATCATGTGAGGGCTGCTAGACAGGATCCAGGTGTAGGATAGGATACGGGAGTAGGATTACAGCAGGCTACCGTGGATGGTCAGGATACAGGTGCACAGCAGATGCCAGCAGCTTTTTCCCGTGATCGGGGAAAAGCTCCTATAGATACAGGTGATCCTCAGAGTACCTATGAGGTTGGGGAGAGTTCTAGTACTACCCAGCTATGAGAAGATGTGGGAGCATTACAGATAGAGGTATCAAAGATGTCATCTATGATTCAGCAGTTAGTATCAGGTTTGGCTCCATTGGTTCCTCTCCTTGTTTCTATGGTTGGTCAGATGCCTCCTCAGCCGCCTCAGCAGCCTCCATCATAGCCTCCTCCATAGCCTCCTCTAGGACCTCCTCCCAGTGGTGACGAGAGTTGAGCTATGAGTGCTCTTATTGATCATTTGTGTACTGATGTCTAGATACTTGATGTTGTACCATATTCTTGTGACCTTTGTGTCACCTTTCTAGTTGTACTTTGATACTTATTTGACATTGATGCCCCTGTTGATGGGCCATTATAGAGTTGATTTATGATATCATTGTTATACTTGATGCATTGAGTTGTAAGTAGACATGTGATATGAGGACATTTATGATCTTTCCTGCTTTTACTTGATGATATATGAGATTTCCTTTAGATGCTGCTATATGTGTTTATCTAATGCATTTGTTTTTGGATGGATGTGTCTATGGATGCAACGTATCTTATGTATGATATAGATAGATGGATGCATTTCTTTCTTCATGTATGGATGCAATTTTGATATGTTATTTCTTATGTATGCAATCTGTATGTATGCACATGTAAATGATTATTTCCTTCTTTTCCTTGATAATATATCTATGTAATGATTAATGATATGGAATGAATGCAAAAAGTATAATCTCATGTTTTTATTGTAGAAAAGATGATATTGAAGTGATGTTGTCCTTGCTGATTTAACCCTGTTGATAATGTTATGTACCCCCTTTTTGATGCAAAATGAAACCCTTGGGAAAAAATGCATGTGCAATTAATCTAACATGAGAATGCATTTAACCTTTTATGAATGCAGCTAAGTGTCACTAGCTTTTAGCAAATAAATACCTTGAGGATATATTTTCATCATTGAGCATTTGGGACCGAAAAGTCGATACAATCACCACTACCCACTGACATGATGATATGAATATTGCTTTTTATTGCTCATATGGTAACCTCCGTTTTGCTTTCCCATCGGTCTTATCGATATGACTATCACTGATTACAAACAATCATGAGAGTACGAATACCAATTTTGTCAGATTCTATGTTGCAAGTGGATTTTGTCATTTAGATATGAAGAATCTAAATATCCAAGGTATCCGGTTGCGTAAACAAACAAAGGTTAACTCATTGTTTTATAAGATAATCCTCGATGGTTCTTTGATGACCATGTCTTTAGATGAATTCTCATAAGGCAATGAATCTTCCTCCAAACAGTCACCTCATAGTCAAGAAAAATATCATGTCTCCATCATTGCCAATCTAGTCGAAACATCATTGATTAGCTAAAAAGACTTGATACAAATTGAATTAATGTAAGTAAATAGATTTTTAACCAACTTTTCAAAAGAATCTATCTAAGTATTTTGCATTGTTTTCTGATCTTCAACAAAAAAATATTTCCAAGTGTTTGATCATGGAATGATGTTTGATTTTTAATCCTGAATAATAAGTCAATTTAGGCTCAAGGATTTTGTTGTGGTAGTCAACTTCTTGGTTATCAATCAATGATATCAATCAAAGGTTTACAAAAATCTGATCTCTCTTCTGAAAATGTTGATCCCTTTCTGCTTGTGACTGAATGTTGCTCATTTGAATCCTTTTTGAGGTACCCACTTTCCAATCCATTTATGCTGCCCCCAAGTATTTGATGTATCAGTTTTGACAACTTTGGGCAATGCAAAGGATGATGCTACAAACTGTTATTATGACTATGTACAAATGACAGATGGAATGAAGGTTTAGACAAATGGGATGATGAGATGCATTATGTACACATGTGGCTAGGAAAGAAATGACTCAAGGGAACCAAAAGTGCTTGTTGCCAAGTTTTCACCTTTGGGTGCTCTCTTTTTTTTGCTACCGAGGCACCTATTTGCTAGGTTTTCACCAAGGCACTTTTTCTCTTTTTCATTTTTTTTGTATTTTTTGTATTTTTCTTTTTTTTGTATTTTCCTTTATCACCTTGGCGCCTATTTGCTAGGTTTTCACCAAGAGATAGTTTTTCAAATGTTTTTGCTTTTTGCAGGCTCAATTTTCCACTGTTTTTGATCTTTCTTCTTTTCCAATGTTTTTTGGATTTTCCATTTTCAAATGTTTTTGGTTTTTCCAAGATCCCTTTTCAACTATGTACAATAATTATGATGCTCTCTCATCTGATACTCTTTATACTCTTTCATCTGCTTTAGGTGTAGAACCTCTTCAAATGAATGCTATTTATGGGTTCTTGTAATTCTTCACCATTACAATCTGATAACTTATATGTTCCAGTTCCAAAGGATGACACTATCACAAATGGGCCTATCCAATTAGCTTCCCACTTTCCTTTCTTTTCCCTTTCAGCTTGATTTTTGGGATTATCTCTTAGTACCAAGTCTCCTACTTGAAAAGTTCTTGGTTTGATGTGTTTGTTGTAATTGTGTGCAATCCTATTTTGATAAACTTTTAAATGCTCATAAGCTTGAGTCTGGTGTTCCTCTAACAATTCCAATTGTTGTAGTCTGACAATCTTGTAATCCTCATCAGTGATCAATCCTCTTAATGAAACCCATAGAGATGGAATTTCAACTTCTAATGGTAGAACTGCTTCGGTTCCATAGACCAAAGAGAATGGGGTGGCTCCTATAGGTGTTCTGATACTAGTTCTGTAAGCCCATAGTGTAGGATTTATTTGCACGTGCCAATCTCTTCCTGATTTGTTAACTAATCTTTTTAATATTTTGAGGATATTTTTGTTCGTTGCTTTAGCTTGTCCATTGCCTTGTGGATAATAAATGGATGATGAATGATGTGTAATGTGAAATGTCATGCAAAGTTCATCAATATCCTGATTTTTGAATTGTTTCCCATTATCCGTGATAATGGCATGTGGAATACCATAGCGGCAAATTATGTGGTTCAAAATGAATATTGAAATTTGTTTGCCGGTTGCTGTTGTTAATGGAACTGCTTCCACCCATTTGGTGAAGTATTCTATTGCTGTGATGATATACTTGTGTCCATTTGAAGATGGAGGATATATGATTTCAATCAAGTCAAAACCCCATTGATAAAAAGGCCATGGTGTAATGAATGGGTGTAATTCTTGAGCCGTTGTATGTATCATATTACCATGATATTGACATTTGCTGCATGTCTTCACAAATTGACAAGCATCCTTTTCTAATGTTGTCCAAAAGTACCCTAAACGAAGGATTTTCTTAGCTAGATTAAGAGCGCTTGAGTGTGACCCGCAAATGCCTTCGTGGACCTCGCGTAAAGCTAACTTAGACTCTTCTTCCTCTAGACATCTAAGTAACATCCCATCAAGACCCTTACGATACAATGTGTCTGAAAGGATTAGGTAACGGGTGGCTTGGCGTATGAAGTTACATTTTTGGGCACGAGTTTGGTCTATGGGGAGTACTTGGTCTTTAAGGTAAGTATAGATGGGTCCATACCAAGGAGAGTCATGTCCATGTAAAAGAGCAACAATTTGGGTGTCAGGAAGGTTGAATGCTGGTTTTACCAACTCTTCCACCAAGAACTCATACTTCTCATTTTGATCTGGTTTTTGTAACAATGAAGCTAAGGTAGCCATGGCATCTGCTGCTCTATTCTTTTCTCTTGGAATCTGTTCAAATGTGATCAAAGCAAAGTACTTCTTCCATCCATCAATCAAGGTTTTATATTTCATCAATGTTATGTCTTTGGTATTGTATTCATTATTAACCTGATTGATTATGAGTTGGGAATCTCCATACACTTGTAATTCTACAATATTCCATTCCAAAGCCATTTTGATGCCAATGACTAATGCCTCATATTCCGCTATGTTATTGGTGCATGGAAATAAGAGTTTATAGGACTTTTGGATGGTGTACCCTTGAGGGGTAACCAATAATATACCTGCTCTAGAACCTCCTTGTGTGTAAGATCCATCAAAATATAATTTCCATGCCTTTGCTTCTATGTTGACAATTTCTGCATCTGGAAATTCAATTTGCATGGTTTGTGTTGACTCCATTGGGTTATCTGCTAAGTGATCTACTATCACTTGTCCTTTAATTGCTCTTCTATCAACATATTCAATGTCAAATTCACTTAGGATCATGACCCATTTTGCTATTCTACCTATTAAGGCAGTTTTACTTAGCAAGTATTTGAGAGGATCAATCTTGGCAATTAATTTGATCTTATGCATCAACATATAATGTCTTAATTTTTGAGATGCAAAAACCACTGCTAGACATGCTCTTTCCATGAATGAATAATTGAGTTCATATTTTATTAAGGTTCTACTAAGATAGTAGATTGCCCTTTCTTTTCCTTGCTCATCTTCTTGTGCCAACAATATGCCTAGAGACCTTTCTGTGGCTGATATGTATAACAACAGTTCTTTACCCTTGGTAGGTGACATAAGAATAGGTGGGTTTATCAAATAAGTCTTCAAAGTAGTGAAGGCCTTGTCACATTTTGCATCCCACATAAATGTAGTGTCCTTGTGTAACAATCTGGTGAAGGAGTGACACTTTTCTGCTAATTGAGAGATAAATCTCCTTATTGATTGAATCTTTCCTTGTAGTGACCTCATTTGGCTAATATTTCTTGGAATCTCCATTTCTAGAATGGCTTGTAATTTTTCAAGATCAACTTCAATGCCTTTTGCTGACACTATATAACCCAATAACTTGCCAGATTGGACACCAAAGGCACACTTCTTTGGGTTTAATCTAACTTTGAATTGTTCTAACCAAATGAATATTTTTCTTAGGATTTGTAAATGCTCTTCTCTATTGTGGGATTTTGCTAGAATGTCGTCCACATAATCTTCTAAGAAAGTGTGCATCATGTCGTGGAAAATAGTTGTCATGGCCCTTTGATATGTAGCTCCAACATTTTTTAAACCGAAGGGCATGACATTCCAACAAAAAGTACCCCAAGGGCAAGTAAATGCTGTCTTTTCTTGGTCTTCGGGAGAAATTTTGATTTGGTTGTAGCCACTAAATCCATCCATTAATGAGTACATTGCGTGACCTGCTGTCAAATCCACTATGGTATCAATGCTTGGCAATGGGATGTCATCTTTGGGACATGCAAGGTTTAAATCTCTGAAATCTGTACACACACGGATAGATTTATCATGCTTACTAACCAACACAATGTTAGAGATCCAATCAGCATATGCTATTGTTCTTATGAATCCCACCTTTGATAATTTTTCCAATTCTGCCTTGACTAAGAGAGCCACATGTGGGTGCATTTTCCTTAGTTTTTGCTTCACAGGTTTAACTCCGGGTCTAACATTCAGATGATGCATTATGAAATCAGGATCCAGTCCAAGCATATCGGCATATGACCATGCAAAATTTACTTGTTGCTCTTGGAAGAATTTGATAAAGTCCTCTCTTTCAAGAGATGTAAGTGATGCAGCCAAGTATACAACCTTTGGCTCTAGTTCTGTACCAATGTTAACTTTTTCTGTTGGTTCTATAAGAATAGATGATTGTTCTTCTTCATGTTCAGGCAAAGTGTCCAATCTCTCTTCTAATGGTGCCACAATTGGGTTTTCACCAAAAGAAACATCTTTTATTTTCATTGTTTTTGGTTCTAATGGTGCCACAGTTGGGTTTTCACCAATAGAACTTCTCATTTTTTTATTTTTTTTCATTTTTTCTTTTTTTTGACTAAGAGATTGGTCCCTTGCTATTGTCATCATGTCCGTATTGAGTTCATTGGTGAAAGAAGGTTCAACCACATTGAGGTATTGGTTTGTTGCTTGGTCATTTGGGAAGTAAAGTAAGTCATGTGGTTCAGTTTGATCCCAATCAATGAGGTCTGGATGTATCAAAATTAAGGAGTTATTGGGTAAGGTATCATCAATAGGATTTATGGACATGACTTTGTTTGAGGGTTCATACATTGTATCATTTAGATCTATGATGTGCGCTTCCTCAAGATGATCCATGGAAGCAGGGTCAAAGTCCCCTTCGCTTGAATCCTCGTCGACCTCTACGGGAAACAATGTGGGAAAAGCCACAAGCAGGTTAAAACTAGCGTTTGAATTTCCCTCCTCTGAAGGTGTCCAAAATGTTTCTATCCATGCTCCACTACTAGATGCTTGTTCTATATTAGGCCTTTGAATAGAAGATTCTTCATTAATTGGAGCATCTTGTTTTGGGATTTTTGCATAAGTATGTATAGCAATGACTTATTTATCTTGACATGACTCATCTGATAAAGTATCCCATTCATAATCCCTAGAGTCATCACTATCTCCTTCGGATTCTAATGCATTTATTTGAGGATGAAAATCATGCATTGGACTTGAACTTTCTCCCTTATATATTGAAAACCTACTCCAAATTTTTCATGACTTGCCCTCCAAATAGGTTCAATAGGTTCTAATAATCCTCTATTTCTTTGGCCTAGGGGTCCTCTTCCTTTGTATCCCATCTTTTTCATAATATCAAATCCTTTCCCATATTGTTCTGTTTGTATATTGACATGCTGAATTCTTTCCATGGGAGTGTCTAAGGTACCATCCTCATCATGATAAAGCCATTGGAGGACATCATCCTCTTCCTTATCCCATGTTGCTTTGCTATCTTCCCTCACAAAATAAGAATTATACTTATGTGGAAGATGTTCTTTTGAGGGTTTTCCATGTGATTTGGGAGACATGGGCATGTCAAATAGAGAAACTGAATATTCTCCTACCCCTTTTGAACTAATCTTGCATTGTTTGTCAAATTTGTTTGTCATCTCACTCATATATTGATAATGAGCTACTTTAGCTTGCTCTTTTTCCTCTTTAGTAGGTTTGTAGATCACTGTCTCCAATTTAGGTGCCACATATGGACTTTCCACCACATTTGGACCCTCGTAGCTCACTTTTTCCTTGCCCTTACTTGATGTAGTTGAGCTAGCTTGAAGAGGATTTTGTGCATCTTCATTGGTGATTCTTGAAACAACCCCTTCATGATTATGTGGAATGTACAATTCATGCAAGGGTTTGAGTGCATTGCAATATTGAAATGGATTTGAGTCTCCTCCAACTGTGATTTCTTCACCCATGTATGGGAACTTGATGCATTGGTGGTATGTGGAGGGGACAGCTTGCATCTCATGAATCCATGGTCTTCCCAATAAGATGTTATAGGTTAATTTCATGTCCAACACTTGACATTTGGTTTCCTTCTTGACTGGTCCCACTTGGATGGGCAACACAATCATGCCTTTAGAAGCTCTTTCAGCTTCATCATAAGCTTTTATGGTGATTTTCTTTGTAGGGTCAATGCAAGACTCGGATAGACCTAAGGATTTTACAAGACTCAATGTGCATATGTTAAGGCCAGCCCCTCCATCAATAAGGGCTCTTTTGACTCTATGCCTTTCGATCAAAACCTCTATATGTAATGGAAAATTTTGAGGATGAGTTATAGACATGTCATCTTGATCGGAAAATGAAAGACAATGAGGAGCCACAAGATGTCCTACCATATTTTGAAGTTTTTCTCCCTTAAGGTAGTAGAAACATGTGTCTCTTCCAAAGCTTTTTCCAAAATCTCTTTATGATTTGGTGACAACTTCAATAACTCTAAGATTGAAATTTGTGCTAGAGTACGTTGCAATTGGTCCACCAAAATATAAGGCCTTGCTACTGTAGGAGGTTGTTTGACCACACTGTTGGATGGTGGGATATTGGTGTTTTGAGGGACTATCCCTTGCAAAGTCATTCTAGAATTCTATCCTCTTGTAATGACATTTTTTGCTTCCTTTTGAGGCTATTCATTAATGATGATAGCATTAACAATATGATCATATGATGGCGCAAAGTTGAGATTATTGGCACTTTGTTTCTTGCCATTTGATGACTCACCTTTATCATGTTTGTAAAAAGGTTGTTTGAAGGCCGTATGATCTTCATTATTTTGGGGTCCATCAATAGTGATTATGTTATTATCTATCAAGTCTTACACCACATTCTTTAATTGTAGACATTCATTTGTAGTGTGCCCCTGAATCCTATGATATTCACAATGATGCTTAGCATCCCACCAACCCGGCTTGTGGTCTGGTTCATAAGGCTTAATAGCAGGTAATGTAATAACATTGTTAGCTATGAGAGCCTTTAATGTAGTTTCAAGTGATTCTCCCAAGGGTTTAAAGTGTCTTGCAGGAGTGGACTTCAAATACTTATCATACTTGCTGTTTTGATCCTTGTTTCCTTGATTATTCTTGTTGGCATTGTTGTTGTTGTTGGAAGGTGCATTATATGCTTGATTAGCATTATTCATTTGATTTGGTGTCTTTGCAAGGGCAAATGGAATCACCTTCAAGTTGCTAGATTCCACTACACCATCATTAACAATGCCTTTGTTGTTATTCTTTGCAGCATAACAGCTATTGTTGTTGTACCAACTTTTATTTGGATTGTTGTTATTGTTGGTATTGTTGTTGTTGGAGTTAGAGTTATTCTTATTTTCCTTGTACAATTTCAACTCTCCACTCTTAATCAACACTTCTTCTATTGTAATTCCATTATCAATCAAATCTTGGAAGGTTTTGGGACATTGCATCCTTAGTCTATAATTCAGCTCACTTCTTAAACCATTAATAAAGATATCCATTTTTTCTTTCTCCGGTACACTTCTTGGATATCTAGCAAATGCAGTCCTCCATCTTTGTAAGAATGTGAGAAAGGCTTCTCCATCTTGTTGCTTTGTGTTACATAACGTTATCATTGTGACCTCATGTTTGATGTTATAAGAGTAATGAGTCACAAATTTAGATGCTAACTCTTCAAAGGATTTTATGCCGGATGGTAGTTTTGAAAACCAATCCATGGCTATTCCTCCCAAGCTTCTAGGGAATAGTCTCATTAAATAGGTTGATTCATGCATGAATTCAAGACTCAATGCACAAAACCCCTGAAGATGATCATGTGGGTCAGATGTTCCTTCATACCTCTCATATTTAGGAAATGTTACATTAATGGGAAAAGGCACCATGACCAAACTCTTATCGAATGGAAAAGGACATAATGTTTCAATAGAGAAAGGCTTAGGATCCCCGTTTTATTTTAAACTGTCAATTTCCATTTGTAATGCCTTGAATTGTTCCCTTATTGCTTCCATAGGATCTTCTATTTCCTTGGGCTTTAATTGCTCTATGTCAAAATCTTTAGGTAGCTTTACCCTCATTTGTATTAAGTCCATGAAGTGTTTTTCTTTATCCATAAGAATGGTCTTTTTCATTAGTTCTATGAAATAAGGACATTGTCTTGCCTCTAATGCTCTTTCAACCGTGGCTTCTTCCGCAGTTGGGGGTAAGTTTGTATTATGAGGAGGAAATAAGTTGTTGCCTTGTGAATTTGCCTCTTGAGAATTAGGATCTCTTCCTCCATTATTAGAATTTCCTTGATTGTTGTTAAGATCCATACCCCCATTCATGTTGTTCCCTTGATTGTTGTTAGGATCTATACCCCCATTCATGTTGTTCCCTTGGTTGTTGGGATTGATATTTCCTAGGGTACCGCTAAACATCTTGTTAATGTCCTTTGCCTTAGTGGGTTTTTCAGTCACTCGTGAAGTAATGAAAGTGTTCTTTGGAAATGGGAGCTCTTCTCCGTTGTAGGTCCCGTCTATTTGTAATGCTTTCCTTATAGAGAGTGACCTTGTAATAACAGGCATGAACAAACTTTAAGGGTATGTTGACTTTCTTCTCTTGATAAGCTATTTTTGGAATAAGGTAAAAGTTTTTGATCAATTTTAAATGGTTTAAAATTTTAATGGTGTTTTGATCAATAACTTTGGAATATCTTGTTTGAAAATAAAAACAATCTCAACACACACATCAATTGGGTACCATATCCCTAGAATGCTCTAATGTGTATATTTTTGAATGTTTTCACAGGTTTAAACACAAGAATAGCTTCCACACAATCTACCTAGCACATAATTGGTTCGTAAACATGGCTCTAATAGGTAGTTTTGCTATTTTACCGTTATGTAGTAAGTTTTCTGTTCAAAATGGATCTTAGCTTTTCATCCCCCAACTATGTTAAGGGGCTTCCCACATGCACAAAAGCATGATTTTGCGCAATCTGTTAGGACTACTAGAGGAAGTTCGAAAGAGCTAAAATCCTTTTTGTCGTGTACCCCATTAAGGATACCTGCGTTTCATTTTATAGTGGGTCGAATTCTCACAGCAAAGGCAAGTGTATCCCACTTTGGGTTGTCCCTCTCACTGGCCCTTCTAAGGCAATCTCGGGAGGTGAGCCCACTAAGTTGTAAACATGTTCATTTGAAAGCATGAAAAGTGGATTTGGTAGAGCAAGTTTAGGAATTTGATTCACTCAAAGAGTGAAGAGCATATCCCTATTGCTTTTCCCTTATCCCAAACACTCACAATAAATTTGGTTCTTTTTCAACCCCGTGACAAAGGGGTTCTTAGAATTGAAGTGTTTGTTCTTTTTCCTTTTACGATTAAACTATGTTTTGAACTTTGAAAATGCCACAATTTAAGGGAAGTGCAAGCTTGATGAGAAAAATACCTCAAACGATGCTAGCAAAGGCTAGGCGCATTTTTAAGTAGTAGATTTTTCATTTTCTCTCCAAATCCTTCTCTTACCTTAGCAAAACGTTCCCTCCACCAACAAGTTAGTCAGCACAATACAAACAAAGTGAGGGGAAACCAAAATCAAAGCTAAAAATGATATAATTGATTATGCTTTTGATTCTTTTTACCAAAATATTTGCAAAATTCTTACAAACTTAAGAACTAAATTCCTAATTTAATGAGACATATTTTTGTTTGTAAGCATCTACAACAACAATGTATTTAGCATATAATTCTACTTCTTTCTCTAAATCATTGTTGAGAACAAAGGTAGAATGTACCCGGTTTTCTTTCCTTATCCTTTTAGAGATCAATTTCTCCTCTAAGTTGTGCCTTCTCTCTGGTTTTTGCACTTTCTTATGACAGACCATGCTCCTGAGACCAAAAAAAATGATAGTGAAGTTAGCATACAGTCCTTATTTTAACATTTTTGAAAAAATAGAGAAAATACAGTCAGGCGACATCATCCAGACTACAGGCGAGATAAAATTTAACAAAGACGTGACTACTTTAACCGCGAGCGTCACCAAAAGGGGCTCAAGTGAGATTAAAATAGACAAGTGCGATATTAAATTTTTTAAATGCGTGAAATCTTTAATACATGCGACAACAGCAATTACTCTGATAAAATATAAATGCTAAACCAGGCCACATTGTTCATACTAAACGTGAGATCTAATTTAATAAAGATGTAATTACTTTAACCACGAGCGTCACCAAAAGGGGCTCAAGCGAGATTAAAGTAGTTAAGTGCGATATCAAATTAAAACAACGCGTGAACTATTTATTGCAAGTGACAAATTAATTCATAGAAGTGACATTTAATTAATCCAAGGTGACATTTAAAATAGTCAAAGCGAGAAATTAAATGCGAAAGGCAGGAAACTCCCTTTACACCAGGCGTAAAATGATTCCTCGGCCGCGGCTTTTAATTCTTTCCAGGTGACATCTAAATGACCAAAGGCATCAGCTGCTTGTCCGTGACGCGAGAATTTAATTTCCACAGGCGTGATTTCTTTCTCCAGAAGAGTGATTCTGCAGGCTAAAAAGTGTGATCGTTCAGACTCCAGGTGACATATTAATTTCCGCGAGTGACATCTCTTTTCTTTAAGCGTGATTTCTTTACCGGCAGGCATGATTTATTTTTTATAACCTGTAAACAGTGAGCAAAATCATGCAATTCTAGCCTAAATTTTGCAAATAACGTGGAAATTATGATAAATTTGAGGCCTAGGGCCCCACGGTGGGTGTCATTTGTGTGTGAGTGATTTACACCTTCATGAAATTACAAGATTAACTAAGAACAACAAGAATTAGAGAAAAATAATCTAACAAATGCACAATTAATCTATCAAAATCTCATGGTTCTCTAAATTGAAGTAGTAAGTGAGGCTCTCAGCTGCAAATCCTCACTAGTGACACTCTAATTATGAGAATTGAACTAAGAATGATATGCAAACTAGATCTAATTATCAAATTCTAGCTCTATTTGATAAGAAAATCTACAAAATGATCAACAATTGAAGCTAATTATCAATGGAAATGCTAAGTGAGTGATGTGGATGCAAATTGCAAGAGCTTTGCTACAATTCAAAGATATGGAGTGGATGATTAATGCCTCAAAATGCCTTCTATTTATAAGATTTTCTCAAGGGTAGGGGGTAGAGTGAGATAACCATGGTTATGCTTGGGTAAGGTCAATTGGCTTTGCTTTGTCCCTAAATTGGGGGACAAACATTTAAATAGTTTCAAAAGGCTGGACCATTTCAACAAAAGTGAGTGATTTGTGTCCATTTTCTCCTTTTTCCTTTGTTGAGGGAAATTCATATTTATTAATTAATTAAAGTAATTAAATTTAGCCAAGAAGGGTAAGAGGTTCATTTTGATTTTTCATTTCAACAACTATGTCATTAATTGAATTTAATCAATTTCGTAGTGTTTTTCCCCTTTTCAAGCTTTATTTAATCATTTAATCATTTAATTAAATTTTCCTTTGATTTGAATTGCCTTTGTTCCATTTATTGATTTTTCATGCTATTTTGATGACTTGATTGCACCTTTTGATTGAATTAAGCCTTTGCCAATTTTCCATGTCTACAGGAATCCTTAAACAAATTAGGCCAGCAGTAACTCACTCTCAATATCTTCCAAGATGTGGTCTTGGGATTGGAGTGTCCTCCACACAATCCATCATGAAATTCAGATAATATTTTTCTTTGATTAGCAATATCAATACATTTCAACAACATTCCAGAAAAGTCTTTTCTATAAAGTATACCATTAACCAAAACATAGGAACATATTGTAATCTAAAATACCTCCTTTTTGCTTTGTCAAAATCAGGGGGACATTGTCCAGTTTGTAGAAATCTACTCATGTCAGACAACCAAGTCATTGAATGATTACTAAGTATAGGATTATCTTGTAGTAAGACAACCTCTTCACTATTTTCAGCTTCTTCTCCTTTTTCCATTTGAGCACACAAACCTTTGCCTCTAACTAGCTTAGTTACATGAATATGCATATCATATTCCATCACTTTAGTGATCCATCCTGCTCTTTTCTCATTTACATCTTTGCTTAATAGAAAATATTTAATGCTAGGATGTGCAACCATTAGGTGAAATTTATTTCTAGCAATCAGATGTTTAAACTTCTTTAAAGATTTAATAATAGCAAGTACATGTTTTTCAAAAAAATTGTACCTTTGTTCATAGTCATCCATTCCTTTGCTGAAAAAGGCAACTGGCTATTCTTGATTGTCATCATTCTTCTACACCAACATCACTGAAATAGTATCATAGCCTCCATAAGCATATAAGACAAAATCTTTAGAAAAATCAGGATTAGCTAATGTAGGGGATGATGATAGGGCTTGTTTAATTTGTTCAAAACTTAACTTTCCCTCATTAATCTAGTTGAATGGCACATTTTTCTTTAGCATTGCAGTTAAGGGCTTCAATAGATTGGCAATGTCTAGAATAAAGTGCCTATCAAAGTTAATCTTACCAATAAAACTTTGCAATCCCTTTTTTGTGTTTTGGCAAAGATAAATTTAGAATTGCAAGGATTCTTTCAGGATCTATTATTGTACCTTCCTTTGAAACTTGATGCCCTAAAAGCTTACCCTCATGAACTACAAAAATTGATTTTTTAGGGTTAAGAGAGATTCCAAACTCTCTGCATCTTTGAAACACTTGCCTTAAATGGCCTATATGCTGATATGCAATTTTTCTATAAATAGTGACATCATCTAAGTAAACCAAAATGAATTTATACATCAAATTTTTGAAAGCCATGTCCATAGCTTTTTGGAATGTGGCTCTTGCATTTGATAAACCAAATGGCATCCTTCTGTATGCCATTGTTCCCCATTTTGTGGTAAAAGCTATTTTAAACTAATCTACCTCTTTTACTAATACCTGATTATAACCAGAATACCCATCTAGAAGGGAAAACCTTTCAGAACCAGAAGCATAGTATAGAATTTGTTCCATTGATGGAAGAGGGTGTCTATCTTTTAGAGATGCTCTATTAAGGTCTCTAAAATCCACACACAATCTAATCTCCCCAATTTTTTTCATCACAGGAACTAAATTTGAAACCCAAGATGTATGTTTGATTGGAAAAATTATCCCATTATCCAACAGCTTATTTAGTTCCTTAAGTATTAGGGGCTTTAATTTGGGGTTAATTGGTCTTTGTCTTTTCCTGATTGGCCTAGAATTGGGTTCTAATTCAATAGCGTGTTGGGTCAATTGAGGATCAAACCCTTTTAAATCAGCATAATCCCAAGCAAAAACATCATTGAATTCTTTGAATAAAGCAATAATAAGATCTTTATCTTGAGGAGAGTTAACTTTACCAACCTTTGAGAATTTGTCTCTGAATATCTCAATCTCCTCATAATGATCTTCTTTAATGAGCATGCTAGTCTTGTTCCTCTTGAACTGATCATCAGAATTGAAAGTGGACTCCAAAATGACTAGTCCTTTAGGAAGCTTATTTGAATTCAATTGTATAATATGGTCTTCCAGTTGTTGTTTCACTTTTCTATCTTTAGGAACTAAAAAGACATCTGTTTCTGCCATAAAACTTAAGATCTGCTCATCAGTGTTGAAAAATTTCTAGTTAACATCATTATCCGCAATGGATGGCCTAACAAAAATCTTAATATAAGATTGATCAGAAATTACACCTTTATTTTTAGAAATTGTAACATGGGTACCAATATCAGCTAATCTATTAGCATGCTGGTTTTTCCTTCTAGGTATAGAAATCAGGTTGAATGCATCGAAATCATCTATAATATCTGATACACTGGACTTATACATGTGTGCTAAAATGTTGTCACACTTCTATGAATCATTACATCCAAGATCTCTCAAGAATGAGATCTTAAATAGTAACTCATAGCTCTTTATTCATGGAGTGCAAGGGTGTGTAATGGAGGCCCTCATATTTGACCTATGTTTTGATTACATAAAAATAGGTTTTGAAAGGACCCAAAACCTTTTACAAAGAGAATAAAAATAAGACAATTAGGCTCCAATAGTTCAAGTGCAACAACACCAAAAAAAGCAACACAAACAAGGCCTTAAACACAAAGGCCAGCCAAAAGACAAAGGACAACAAAAAAAAGGAAAGCAAAATAGCAAGCTGCTGTCTAAACTTATTTCATCAGTTCTGCAGCCTGGTCCACAAGAATCTACATGTTTGTATCAGACAACTTTAGCTCTTCCATGTCATTCTTGTTGCCATCTTCCACCATCCTGGACCTGGATCTTGTGCACTTACTAGGTCCTTGTTCCTCTTTAGCCTCTATGATCTCTTGGTTCCCTTTCCCACTATCAAACTTGTCAACCAGGATCTTCACATGCTCATTTGAAGCCTTGAGGATAGAAAAGCTTTGTTCTACAATATTCCCCATGGTCTTCTCCAGCTTGTCAATTCTCTTTTCCATAGTCTCAACTTTCCTAGTTAAAACATCACTGCATTTGGATTTTCTCCTCCATGGCTTTAAGTCTATCATTAAAGGTAGCAACACCCTCAGCTCTGGCAACAATGTTAGTGAGCTCATTAATAGTCTATCCCAATGTTTGTGCCCATGCAAGTACACCATAAAATGAGAGATTCAAAGATGCATGCAAATAGAAATGAGATCTATTCTATATGATAACAATGCAAATTAATCGATGAAAGAAAATATGAATCTAATCTAATATGAAAATGAAAGATTAATCTAATGGATTGCCATGGGGCATGAGAGAAGAAGACAAGAAAAGAGAAGCTTCAATATCCAAGCTCAAGTGCTCAAGTATCTTCTCCAAAATTGCTCTTCAAACTTGTAACATAACAATTCACAAAATGCACATATATGAAAATGAGAAGGAGAGGGCTCCTTATAAAGGAAAGCAAACGGTTAAGATTAATAGGCAAAAAGAAATGAGCAACGATGGAGATTAAATCTTGGTTGATCCATGTGCTCAAGATTCTCAAGAGGCAAAATCAATGGACATGGTTAAGAGGCAAAAAGAAGTGTGGAAGAGATTAAAAGGCAAAAAATCTTTTTCAAAAAGTCAAAAGATTCCATCTCATAGGAAAGTGCACTTTACTTTATTATTTTTATTTTTAGCAAAGTGGGTTCCAATATTTAATTAAAAGATTTTTTATTTATTTAAAAGAGATTTATTCTTTTAATTAAAATGAGATTTAAAATAAATGACTTGATGATTTAATTAAATGAGTTTTATTTAATTAAAAGAGATTTTTATTAAAGGGGATTTTTATTTAATTAAAAGGGAGCAAGTTCTCTCAATTAAATAAAACTTGGGAAATATTAAAATATTTGAATTAATTACAATTTGATCAAATAAATTGATTTGAATTAAAAATATTAAAAATCATTGATTCAAAAAATTAATAAATTGATTCCAACATTGAATAAATTGAAGAATGGGGCCCAAAGTCTGGGTGACCATTTTAGGGTGCATACAATACAATTTTAGGAGATCACTCTTAATAGCATTAAAACCTCTCACCTGATTGACAACCAATTCACTATCCCCAAATGCCCTCAAGCATTTGATATTTCTCTTTCTTGCCCACTCTAAGCCCTGGATCAAACCTTCATATTCAGCCACATTGTTAGAACAAGGAAACAATAATCTGAATGCAGCATAATATTTGTCACCTTCTGGAGACACAAGAATAACCCCTGCACCAGCTCCATCCTTATTTCTAGATCCATCAAAATATAAGTCCCAAAGTTGATTAGATAGTTTTGAATCAACATCTTGGGCTTTTATCAAGTTAGGCATAACAGGATCAGATTTAGATATCATATAATTACCAAAACCAGCATCATAAATAACACTATCTTGGTTATTAAGGGCATTTCCAGTTGCCCACTCATCCAATAATATATTAGGAATTCCCTTTGTTTGAGTATTGAAGGCTGAATAATATTTCATCTCATCTGAATCTATGATCACAAAACTAGCATTAATAGGGCTTGGATTGTATGGTTCTATGTGATCTTTGGTCAACAATTCTAATTTAATGGTCACTTTGGTACCATATCTTGTTCTAAACAACATATGAGACCAATCTAATGAGAAATATCCACCTATCTTGGCTGGAAAATCCCTAGATAGACATAGGGAAAAAAAAGGAGGCAGATCTATAACATAGATGTCTTGTGAAATAGAGAAATTTGGGCAAGCATGAAGGGTCAAACTTGTGAATCAATTGCATTTTGAACCATTAGAGCCTGATTGAGCACTCCATTAGTGCACTTTGATTGGTTGTGGGGCTAACCACATGGATAGCACCACTCATAATCTGTAGAAAGGTTATTCTGACTAGGTACTATGTCCCTAACAACATTAAGGGGTGTAGGGTTATAAGGTCTATAAGGCCCTAGATTCCAATTCTACCTATTTGTACTGTTATTTCCTTGGTACTGTTGTTTATTGCCTTGAAAAGTATCCTGATTAGGATATTGTGATGAAGAACTAGAAAACTATTTTTGAGATATGGGGTTTCCTTGCACCTAATGTCTCTTATGTTAGGAATGAATGCAAAGTGTTTTAGTAGTCATTCTGTAGTAGTTGTCGTTGCATTCATGACTTGGATTGTCATTGATGTCAGCACAGTGATATTCTAGATATTAGCAGGAAAGAAGGTATAGTTTTGTTTTGCACACATGTTGTATTGCAGATCTGATTTTGCATAGTTAAAGGGATGTTGGAGACTCATTAATGATGACATGGTTCATAGTGAAAACTTTGAGGATATGTTTGGAGAAAGTTACAGTAACTGGAAGCCGACAGTTTTTGTGAATTCTGTGTGTAGCGTGTAAAATTTATTATTTTGTATTTGAGGACTGACTCATTTGTAATTATTTGAGTTTGGTATATAAGAAGGAATTTTTTCCTTATTGTAATGTGTACTATGAACATTGTGATGTGAATATATGCATGAAGTGAAGAAAAGAGCTAATTCAGTGATGAAGGAAGATTTGTGAGTACAGAGATCTGGAATTGTGATCTTGTGTAGCAGAGAGTGCAGTTTTGGCACAGTGTGAAGGAGGTAATATATTTCATATTATTATATTGAATAATTCTAAGATCTTTTGGACAGTGGGTTCAGAGATCTTGCCTTGAAGCTATTTGGGTAGTGGGTCCTTCTGTCTTCCATAAACTCTTAACCGGGTTAGAATCTTTTAACAGGGATTCAAAATCTCCTAATAGGGATTTATATGTACTGAATGTATTTCATAAGACTCCTAATAGGGTCCATCCTCTAACAAAGAACTTTCATATTAGTGCATCATTTTTTGGGCATCATTCCCACCGGGGTTTACTCTTTTCAAGAGGTTCCCTAGTTAACATATCTTATGTTATTGTGAAATTGTGTATGATTATATTTCTATGGTTGATCAGTACATTGATTATATTGTTTAAAGCTATTGAATGGATAAATTATTAGATAACTGATTCACCCCCCCTCTTAGTTATCTTGGGGATCTTTACTTTCTAACAATTGGTATCAGAGCAGCAGGTCCTTGAAAGAAAAGTTTAACAACTTAAGGAGATCCATGGCGAATTTCAGAAAAGAAAGCCCTAAGTTTGATGGAGTAAATTTTGACAGCTGGAAAGAAAAGATGAAGACACATCTATTGTGTTTAGGACCAAGTTATTGGTTGATTACAAAGAATGAGAAGACTATCATTGAGGAAGACAATCTAGAGGCAGGAACTAAAGATGAACTAGATCTATTCATGTGTAACATACTTTCAAGAGAAGCACTTTTGTCAGCACTACCAGAGAATGAATATAGTCAGGTAAGATATTTGAAAACATCTCATGCAATTTGGAAAGCTTTACATTCTACTTTTGAAGGTGATGAACATGCAAAGAAGGCTAGATTACATAATTGGATTTGTGCATTTGAAGATATCAGAATGATGGAAGATGAATCTATTAGAAGCTATATTGGTAGGATGTCTAAGATTGTGATAGGAATAAAGTCTTGTGGAGGTGATAAGACAGAGAATGAAGTGATATGGAAAATTCTGAGAACTTTAACACCAATATTCAAGCAAACAACGTAGATGATTGAACAAGTGATACCTTGCACATCGAACTTTTCAAGAGAGACTCTTCTTGGAAGATTAGAAACAACAAAAATGAACTTGAGATTATCAGGAGGGCTACCTAGAATGGAAACAACATTCAATGCTCTTAGCATTAGACCTACAAGAAGTACTAGTGTGAATGGAGATTATGCCAGCAGTAGCAGATCTGAGGAAGATAAGAAGATTGAAGAAGGTATTGCATTACTTGTAAAAAGAGAACCAGATGGTAAGAAAATCTTTAAATGTTGGACTTGTCAAGAATATGGTCATTTTGCATCTAAATGTCCTAAAAGAGTTAAGTATAGAAGCAACTTTAAACCTAGGAGATCTAAAGAATGTTATTATGAAAATGATGAAGATTTTGAAGCAGAAATTGAAAAACATTTAAGTGACAGTGATAATGATAACTTTGAGGAAATAGGATTTGTAGAAATTAAAGATGAAAGTTCTGAATCTAATAAAAGGGAAGAAAAAGCATTAGTTTCACAAGTTGAAAAGAAATCTGATTAGATTATAGATAGTGGTTGTTCACATCATATGATTGGAGATAAAAAAAAGTTTATTAAGTTAGATAATTATGATGGAGGAATTGTTAGGGTTGGTAACAATGCACCTTGTTTGATTAAGGGTATAGGATCTATTACTCTTGATGGAAAGACTAACACTGACGATGTTTACTTTGTTGATGGACTAAGACATAATCTACTAAGCGTTGGACAATTGGCTGATAAGGGTTATCAAGTTTGGTTTTCTGAGAAAACTTGTGTGATAAAAGATAAAGATGGAAATCTAATTGGAAAAGGATCCAGAACTAGAGGTAATGTATTTCAGTTGAATCCTACTGAGATGACATGTTTGATAACTAGGATTGATGACAGTTGGTTATGGCATAAAAGGTTTTGTCATATAAACTTTGATAATATTGTCAAGGTGAGCACTACACATGCGGTAAGAGATTTACCTAGAATTATGAAACCTACTAACATGATTTGCAAAGAATGTATGATGGCAAAGTAGAAAAGGAGTTCATTTCCCAATAAGTTCACATCGGCAGAGAAGTTGGAGATTGTTCATACAGACTTGAGTGGTCCTACTAGGACTA
The DNA here is from genome assembly GCA_027943335.1 of Chamaecyparis obtusa. Classification (NCBI taxonomy): domain Eukaryota; kingdom Viridiplantae; phylum Streptophyta; class Pinopsida; order Cupressales; family Cupressaceae; genus Chamaecyparis; species Chamaecyparis obtusa. Next base: position 1,720,836 of record BSBK01000213.1, on the reverse strand, counting down.
GAGGATTCTATGGTGAAAGGTATTTTATGATTCTTGTTGATGATTTTACAAGAATGATGTGGATTGCATTTTTGAAAGAAAAATCTAAAGCATTTGATAAATTTAAGATCATGAAAAGCAAAATTGAGAATGAATCTAGAATGAAGATTAAGTGTCTAAGATCTGATAGAGGTGGTGAATTTACATCTAGAGAGTTTAACACTTTTTGTGAAATGAATGGTATTAAGAGACAACTTTCAGCCCCTAGAACACCAGAACAAAATGGTATTGTAGAAAGAAGAAATAGGTCAATAACTGAAGCAGCAAGAGCTATGTTGTTTGAAAATGATTTGGCTAAAACTTTTTGGAGAGAAGCAGTGAACACAACAGTATACACTATGAACAGAGTACAAATCAAAGCAGATACAAACAAGACACCTTATGAATTATGGTTTGGACATACACCCTCAGTTAAGTATTTTAGAATTTTTGGAAGTAAATGTTATATTAAGAGAGATGATAATATAGGAAAGTTTGATCCTAGAAGTGATGAAGGTATATTTCTTGGATATTCTTTAAAAAGCAAAGCATATAGATGTTATAGCAAAAGAACTAAGACTATTGTTGAAAGTGCAAATGTAAAAGTTGATGAGAAGTTTAAAATTCAAGAAAGAATGCTTGATTCTGAATCTGATGGAGAAGCACAACCTCAGCCTAACATTGAAAATGCAAAATTATTTTTTGAAACTAACAGTGATTTGCTGAATGAAAGTCATATTGAAGAAGACAGAGAAGAAAACAGAGAAGAAAATAGAGAAGAAAATAGAGAAGAAAGCAAAGAAGAATCTACAGTCGGAACAAGATCAGTAACTATGACACCTAACAGGTATACTTCAAGACATCACCCTATTAAGCAAGTTATTGGATGTTAGATAGAGGAGTTTTGACTCAGAATAAGGTACATTTATGTTTGATTTCTCAAATTGAACCTAAGACTACTAATGAAGCTTGTGAAGATGAACATTGGATCAATGCTATGAAAGAAGAACTAGAGTAGATTGAAAAAAACAAGACATGGGAATTAGTCCCTAGACCTGAAGAAAAGAATGTGATTGGAACAAAGTGGGTATTCAAAAAAAAGATGAATGAACAAGGAGAAGTGATAAGAAACAAAGCAAGATTGGTATGTAAAGGATATTCACAACAAGAAGGAATTGACTATGAATAAACTTTTGCACCTGTGGCCAGACTTGAAGCAGTGAGAATGTTTCTAGCATATGCAACTTACAAAAAATTTAGAGTGTATCAGATGGATGTGAAGTCAGCATTTTTGAATGGTGAATTGGAAGAAGATGTCTACATTGAGCAGCTTGAAGGTTTTCCTTTGACACAAGAAGGAGATATGGTATGTAAGTTAAAGAAAGCTTTATATGGATTAAAACAAGCACCTAGAACTTGGTATGCAAGATTGGATAAGTATTTATTGAAATTGGGATTTATAAAAGGAACAAAAGATAGTAACTTATACACAAAAGAAATTGAGAATGGTTTGTTGGTTATAGTTATATTTGTTGATGATATTATCTTTGGAGGAGAAGATGAAGCTAGTGACAAATTTGCAAATGAAATGAAGACTGAATTTGAGATGAGCATGATTGGAGAAATGAAATATTTTTTGGGATTACAGATAACACAAAGCAAGGAAGGTATATTTGTAAGTTAGAATAAGTATTTAAATGAATTATTGAAAAGATTTGGAATGGAAGATTCTAAACCTGTTGGAACACCTATGGTAACCGGACATAAGTTATCTAGCAAAGATGAGACACCAGCAGTTGAGCAGAAAAAGTATAGATCTATGATTGGAGGATTGCAGTACTTGACACATACAAGACCTAATATAGCACATTCAGTTGGGATTGTAGCAAGATTTCAAGTAGAACCTAGAGAATAACATTATGTAGCAGTAAAGAGGATACTGAGATATCTGAAAGGAACAATGGATTATGGATTATTGTATGAGAATTCTAATGATTTTACTTTATGTGCCTATACTGATGCAGATTGGGGAGGCAACGTTGATGACAAGAAAAGCACCAGTGGTGGAGCCTTTTTTCTTGGAGGTAAATTGGTCTCTTGGCTAAGTAAGAAGCAAAATTGTACTTCACAAAGCACAGCAGAAGCAGAATATGTTGCAGCAGCAAATAATTGTAATCAAATTATTTGGATGAAGCAGATGTTGAAAGATATTGGAATAAAGTTTGATGAGCCTATTGTTATACATTGTGACAACACCAGTACAGTGAGTATTGTCATGCCCCTGACAGTCTCAGGCTTTATTTTTCTATGTTATGTTATGTTATGTTAGACTTCTATGAGTTTGAACTCTGATTTCATTCTTTTGAACCTTGTTATTTGGATTAAATATGTTTATCTCCGTAATTCTGCCAGACACTCAGAGAATTATGTCTATTTCTGTAGCTTAATGAGTCTTTTTCTGGTGTCAGATTTGGTTTAGACTGACTTTTGAATATTGGTTTGATTATGAAGATAAGGACAAACTAAATGGTTAGTCAATTGTCTGATTATTGATTCATTATTTTGGAATCCTTAATAATATGTTAGACATAATTAGAAATGGTTATATTATTATGGTTAATTGTATCTTGATGATTATAGACAGTATATAGAGAATTATTGTTATTTGATGTTAATCAAATTTTGAAATACAAAATAAATAAATTTGTATATATGTATTTTTATACATATAATTATGAGTGAATGTTTTAGTAAGTATGTGGTATTTCATTTACTAAAATTATATGAATTAACTAAGTTAGTATATCCTATTTTGTATGTTAGTAGGAGGTTAGTTTGATGAAGTGTTAGTAATTTTGCATTGATTAATGTGCTGTTACCTTTGATGCTTAAGATAGTTTTCTTAACCTAAGATTGTCTAATGTTATTAAACATAGATATCTATCCCTAAGTCTTCTTATTTTTAATCTGGCTCGAAGACATGACTTATCGGTAGGGTTTTAATGCACTATCATTGCATTGAGGTGTTAGTGGGGTTTAAGCTATTTTTCGGGTTGTGGAATTGTACTTGGATGGACATTTGGTAGGAAATGTGTTGTGTTTACTGCAAGAGATAAGTTTGCATTGAATGAACTTATCGATGAAAATTCATTGTTGTGTTTGATGACTGCCATTAGCTTTGGTGAAGAGTTGCAGTTGGATTTTGACTCCATTTTTCACCATGTTATTCTGCGAGAGTTTGGGTAAACAGTTGGTTATGGACTTATTTTTCGGTTGTATCTTACATGATAAGTGGCTTGGAATGGAAAGGGGTTTCCACGGCAAGATAAACCCTTTTGTTCATGGTCATTTAGGAAGTTGGGTGTTTCATACTGTTATCTCTGCATTTTGGGCTCTCTTGTATGGCATTTTGGTAGTCTGTGAAGCTCACCAGGCAGGGGCTAGCTTTGGCATTTCAGTTTTGGATACCTCCCCACACGAATACCAGGCAGGGGCATCTCCCCACATGAATACCAGGCAGGGGCATCTCTCACCTTATCCTCTATTTCCATTTTATGATTTTGCAAATGAATTATTAGGATGTTAATTACTACTATTTGTTAGTTGATGAATGTGAGGTTTGTGATTGAAAACTTTGTGAGTTTCCGTCATGAACTGGTGTTGCTTCCTAGTTGGATTAAATAGTTTATTTAAGTTTATGGTGGTTATGTTTAGTGGAAGAATTCGAAATACATATTCTTATATGCTATTTTCGAGCATTTTGTGTTGAAGGGTTTTCATTGAGACTGGGTATGAAGTTGGCAGTGTTTTTTATTAAGTCTGTGCCGAACTATGGGAGTTTAGTTGTTGCAAGTTGAATATGGTTATTCTATAGTGGGATTTGTGTCATTGTTTACTTGTTTTTGGTCAGTGTTAAGGGAGTTAGTCGGGTTTGAGAATCGGCATATTAATATAGTATGAAACCAGAATGAGTTTTTGTGTTAAAAGCTTCTTTTAGATCTTCTCGCACTGTTCCTGTTGTTAGGAACTCTGTAGCAACATAATGTATTCAATGTGAAAAGTCTGGGTTATAAGATGAAATCAGGTTTTTCTAAAATTGTTATAAACTAAATTTTGGTATCGATGTTTTCTTTTGAGCTGTATTGTGGAAAAAGGGATTAGAGGTATTCATAGTGTTATTTGATACCTATTGTATTGTGAATTTACACTCTTGCAACATAGGAGTGGATTAAAGTACTTTTGGGTGTACTCCTTTAGTTATCTGGTGTCGATGTTTTGTCACTGTCTGTTTCAGTAAATAGTGATAATGTGGATATCTTTGGTTATACCAAAATTTGACTGCAAGCTTTATGATTCATCAGAAATTATCGCCAATGTGAATTATAGTTTGTAACGACATTAGGAAATGTTAGGAAATTCTTAGGAGAGTCAATTATTATCTTGTTCAGACAGTAAGGAAAACCACTTTGGTATTTTGTTTAGAGGTAGATGTTGGTTATTATTATTATTCTGTCATTATTTTATGTATTCGGCAGATTTAGTAGTTTATTAAGGTAGATGTATTTTGTGACAGAACTGAGATGTTTAGTATGGTTTTCTATTGCATATTTATGGACTTAAACTATTAATTTCAAGTTTATGCAATTAGATATATATATATATATATATATATATATATATATATATATATATATATATATATATATATATATATATATATATATATATATATATATTGATGCAAGAGCATCCTGGGTGTAAGAGAAATCTTGCATCACCCAAAAATATTTCTATTTTTTTTAAATTTTCAATAAGGGCTATTTTGTGCAGAGCTGCTATTTATGAAAAGTTACTATTTTTGGTAATTTTCGTATGTGCTCAGAATGATCTGATTTCTTTTTTGGAGGTTCATTTTGGTCATATAAGTCTGCCAGTAAAGTTTCATTGCCAGATCAAGTGTATATTGGAAGATATTGAAGATTTTTGATATTGGGAGCAGGGTACAGAAACTTTGAACTCAGTTTTGAAGGCTTTAGAGGCCCTAGATGAGGTCAAAAATTTGGGTGACGGGCGCTTGCACCGGTCAAGCCTGTAGAGCGCTTCGTGGTGTTTCTGAAATGGGGTTATAATAGCCGATCGGGTCAACTGGTGATGCCTTATGGTCTTCGGAAGTTGGGCCACCCGAAATGGCGAAAAATAATTTTCTTCAAAATTTTTGTTCGGGTTTCAAAGGTTATCTTGAGCCGACTATGATGTAATAAAATGTAAAATAAAATAATCCTAAGTTTGGTCGGCCTTATTGGCTAAAAAAAATTCTGGAACCTTCCCAGGCGGTGGAAAATTGCCTATATAAGGAAGGCTGTATTATTGTCTTAGGTAGTTCAGAATAGTTCTGGGTAGTAGATCTGGGTAATAGTTCGAGGCTTTATCCTACAGAATATTGTAAGGGAATGCCCATGTGGCTTTGCATATTGTAATTCTGAAAGTTTGTAATTCCACATTTGTGGAGATAATAAGAAGCCAATTTTTCTGTTCTTGCATATTATTGTTGTTGTTTCTCTATTTCTGTTATGTGTTTGTGGTATTAAGGGGAGCACCCTTCGTCAGGTGGTATCAGAGCAGGAGTTCTTGAGTGTGTAAACAGATCGCCGACTGTGAGGTAGTTTGCACCAGGGCTGTGGCTAGGGTTTCAGCGTGCATCGCAAAAATGCCTCCACGAAGGGAATGTGGTGGAAGAGCTGGTGTTGTAACACCTAAGGTTAGAGAGCTGCAGAGACAAGTGCGAGCATTGCAAGAAGAGATTCGTAGAGGAATGAATCTTAATGTTAGAGATGAAAGTGAGGATGAAGCCAAAGAAGAATATCAAGAAGGAGAAGTTGAAATTGTGAACCAGGAGGAAGAAAGACTTTTTCGGGCGATTTCCAAGATTGGAAAAAGACCTAAGATTGAGGTTCCTACATTTTCTAAAAATCTTAACCCAGAGGAATTGATCGACTGGATCAATGAATGTGAGGAGTATTTTGAGTACGAAGATGTTGAGGATCCTGATAGGGTCAAATTTGTGAAGGCTAGATTGAAAGGTCATGCGAAGATCTGGTGGCAAGAAATTCAATTAGAGCGAAATAGAAGAGGGAAAGATAAAATCACAAGATGGGATCGGATGGTGGATAAATTGAAGCGACAGTTCATTCCTGTTGATTATGAGCTTGACCTACTGAAGAAAATGCAAAGTTTGAAGCAAGCAGGAAGATCTATTCAGGAGTATACAGAGGAGTTCTACCGACTTCTCATCAGAACAGGCCATGTAGAAGCTGATAAGGAGAAAGTTGCCCGATACCTTAATGGGTTAAGGCCAAGCATTCAGGAGGAGCTAAATCTGGTTCGAATGAATAGTATTGAAGAGGCATACCATTTTGCCCTAAAAGTAGAGGAAAAGCTGAACAAGAAGTTTGAGAGCAGACAAAACGGAAGAGGTCATGGTGGACGATCTGGTGGACGGTCATATGGTGGCCAAAATGAAGATACGAAAAAGAAGGATGAGGCCAGTAGCAATCAGAATCAGCGAGAAAATAATTCCAATCCTTTCCAGGATCAGAATAATAGAGATCAGAGAGGAAGAGGAAGAGGACAAGGATCTGGAAGAGGAGGCTTCTGTGGAACATGTTTTCACTGTGGAGAAGAAGGTCATAGGGCATTTGAATGTCCTCAGCGCCAAGGCAGAATAGATAGAAGAAATGAAGGCCAGGCCAGAGTTGCACATGTAGATGAAGATGCCGGATCATCAAATTCTGAAGATGCTGAAAGAGGAGAAACGTTGATTAATAGAAGAGTCTTGTTGAGTGGTGAGAATGAACCTGAGCAAAGAAGGAGCCTGTTTCGCACCAGGTGCAAGTGCGAAAGTAAATGTTGTGATGTGATTATTGATAGTGGAAGTACTGACAATTTGGTGTCAGAAGAGATGGTGACAAAGTTGAAGCTCAAGAGACAGAAACACCCACATCCATATCGGATTTCCTGGGTACAGGATGACCATAAGGTCATGGTCAATGAACAATGCCTGGTGAAGTTCAAGATTGGCGGATACCAAGATGAGGTATTGTGTGATATCATATCTATGGATGCATGTCATATGTTGTTGGGTAGACCATGGCAGTTTGACAGATGTGTTGTACATGATGGTCGTGCGAATACCTATTCCCTGACAAAAGATGGAGTACGACATAAGCTAAAACCATTAAAGGAGACTGAAGAAAAGGTATGTGGTACTACAAGGATAACTTTTGTTGATGGAAGAAATTTCCTAGATGGTATGAGGCATGAGCATGTATATTTTGCTTTAATTCCAAAAGCTGGTAAAGAGGAAGTAGAAGATGTTCCTGTAGAAGTTGCAGATTTGTTGAATGAGTTTCAAGATATTGTATCCGATAACGTGCCCGATGGATTACCACCAGTTAGGAAGATCGGCCATCAGATGGACTTGATCCCAGGAGCGAGTTTGCCGAACAAGGCAGCACATAGAATGACACCTACAGAAAGTGAGGAGTTGAACAGACAAGTACATGAACTATTATAGAAAGGATTGATCCGTGAGAGTCTGAGTCCCTGTGTTGTACCAGCAGTATTAGCACCAAAGAAGAATGGAGAGTGGAGGATGTGTACAGATTCTAGGGTAATAAACAAGATCACAATCAAGTACAGGGTTCCATTGCCACGAATGGATGATATTATGGACTGTTTGAGTGGAGCTGTGTATTTTTCAAAGATAGATCTGAAAAGTGGATATCATCAGATTTGGATCAGAGAAGGAGATGAATGAAAGACCACCTTCAAGATAAAGGAAGGACTGTATGAGTGGTTAGTCATGCCTTTTGGGCTAACCAATGCACCGAGCACTTTCATGCGGCTCATGAACGAGGTTCTGAAAGAATTTTTGGGTAAGTTTGTCATTGTTTACCTAGATGATATTTTGATCTTTAGTAAGACATTGGAGGAGCATATGATGCATATTCGTATGGTATTTGAGAAGTTGAGAGAAGAGAAATTGTTGATTAATTTGAAGAAGTGCAGTTTTGTGAAGAAAGAGTTAGTGTATTTGGGATTTGTAGTTTCAGCAGAAGGTCTAAAAATGGACCCAGAGAAGGTACAGGCTATCCTTGAATTGCCTACTCCAAGGAGTGCTACTGAGGTAAGATATTTTCATGGTTTGGCTAGCTTTTACAGAAAGTTTATCCAAAATTTTAGCAGTATTTGTGGACCCTTGACTGAAACAGTGAGAGGGGATAGAAAAGAGTTTAAGTGGACTAATGGGGCAAAAAAGAGTTTTCAATTGTTGAAACAAAAAGTTACAGAACAACCTATTTTAGCACTTCCAGATTTTAATAAGGTGTTTCAAGTAGATTTTGATGCTAGTGGTACTGCAATAGGAGCTGTTATGAGCCAAGAAGGTAAACCTATTGCTTATTTCAGTGAGAAATTAAATGATGCCAAGAGAAAATATTCTGTTTATGATCAGGAATTTTATGCTATAGTTCAAGCATTGAAAAAGTGGAGGCACTATCTACTTCCTAAGGAGTTTGTTTTGTATACTGATCATCAAGCTTTGCAATATTTTAATAGTCAAGGAAAATTGAATCAAAGGCATTTGAAATGGGTTGAGTTTTTGCAGAGTTATGCATTTGTTTTGAAACACAGAAGTGGAAAGTCTAACAGGGTTGTAGATGCTCTTAGCAGAAGGCAACTATTGTTGACAGAGATGCAGATTGAGGTGGTTGGATTCAAGGAACTCAAGAATTTGTATCCAGAGGATCCTGATTTTGGTGAAGCTTGGAAGGCTTGTACAGAACCTGTTACTCTAGACAGGATGAAATGCCTAGATTTTATCATCCAAGATGATATGCTATTCAGAGGGAGTCAGTTGTGCATTCTACGAAGATCTATGAGGGAGAATCTTATCAAGGAGAAGCATAGCGGAGGATTGGCTGGACATTTTGGTCATGATAAAACCCTTTCTTTGGTTAGTGAGAATTATTATTGACCACAATTGTAGCAAGATGTGAAGAAGTTTGTACAGAGTTGCAGAATATGTCAGATGGCGAAAGGAGTGAAGCAGAATACAAGGTTGTATCAGCCATTACCTATACCAGAGAAGCCTTGGGAGGATATCAGTATGGACTTTGTTCTTGGTTTACCGAGGACACAGCAGGGACATGATTTAATTTTTGTAGTAGTTGACCAATTTTTAAAGATGGCACATTTCATTCCCTGCAAGAAGACTAATGATGCTGTTCATGTAGCAGAATTGTTTTTCAGAGAAGTAGTGAGACTTCATGGTTTGCCAAAGACCATAGTTTCAGATCGGGACACTAAGTTTGTTGGATATTTCTGGCGTACGTTGTGGAAGAAGTTGAAGATAGACTTGAAGTTTAGTCCATCACATCATCCACAGACTGATGGACAGACAGAGGTGGTGAATAGGAGTTTGGAAAATTTGTTGAGATGTTTGGTTGGAGATAAGCCAACAGGATGGGATTTGATTTTACCATAGGCAGAATTTGCATACAATAATTCTGTCAACAGGAGCACTGGTAAATCACCATTCCAGATTGTATATGGAAGTAGTCCAAGAAATGCATCTGAATTGAGGAAGATAGATAAAGGAGAAATAAGTAGTGCTGAAGCTGAAGATTTTGCAGAGCACTTGAAGAACATCCATGGGGAGGTGAGGAAGCATATTACCAAGATGAACACATAGTATAAGGCTAAGGCAGATGAGAAGAATGAGGTATAAGGAATTTCAAGTTGGTGATGAAGTCATGGTTCATTTGCAGAAGGAGCGGTTTCCAGTTGGTACATATAACAAGCTAAAAATGAAGAAGTTTGGACCATGCAGGATACTGAAGAAACATGATTCAGGAAATGCATATGAGGTAGAATTGCCTACTGAGCTAAATATTTCACCAGTGTTTAACATTTTAGATTTGACAGAGTATCATGAAGGAGGTGTTGAAGATGAGATCACAGCGGTACAGTGGAGTATTCCAGCAACTAGTTCAGACACTAAGGAGATTGAAGATATACTGGATAGTCATGTTGGCAGAAGCACAAAGAACAGGACATATGAAGAATATCTGGTCAAGTGGAAAGGATGACCTGTTGAAGATTCATCATGGTTGCCAAAGGAGGAGGTTAGCCATCTTGGTTTTCCTTTGCACACCTGAGTCGTGAAAGGGTCACTTCTCAAATTACCCCGGGTGTCTGATGCAGGAGCATCCTGGGTGTAAGAGCAATCTTACATCACCCAAAAACATTTCTATTTTTTTTTAATTTTCAATAAGGGCTATTTTGTGCAGAGCTGCTATTTATGGAAAGTTACTATTTTTGGTAATTTTTGTATGTGCTCAGAATGATCTGATTTCTTTCTTGGAGGTTCATTTTGGTCATATAAGTCTGCCAGTAAAGTTTCATTGCCAGATCAAGTGTATATTGGAAGATATTGAAGATTTTCGGTATTGGCAGCAGGGTACAGAAACTTTGAACTCAGTTTTGAAGGCTTTAGAGGCCCCGGATGAGGTCAAAAATTTGGGTGACAAGCGCTTGCGCTAGTCAAGCCTGTAGAGCGCTTCGTGGCATTTCTGAAATGGGGTTATAATAGCCGATCGGGTCAACTAGTGATGACTTATGGTCTTCGGAAGTTGGGCCACCTAAAATGGCGAAAAATAATTTTCTTCAAAATTTCTGTTCGGGTTTCAAAGGTTATCTTGAGCCGACTATGATGTAATAAAATGTAAAATAAAATAATCCTAAGTTTGGTCGGCCTTATTGGCTAAAAAAAATTCTAGAACCTTCCCAAGCGGTGGAAAATTGCTTATATAAGGAAGGCTGTATTATTGTCTTAGGCAGTTCAGAATAGTTCTAGGTAGTAGATCTGGGTAATAGTTCGAGGCTTTGTCCTACAGAATATTGTAAGGGAATGCCCATGTGGCTTTGCATATTGTAATTCTGAAAGTTTGTAATTCCACATTTGTGGAGATAATAAGAAGCCAATTTTTCTGTTCTTGCATATTATTGTTGTTGTTTCTCTATTTCTGTTATGTGTTTGTGGTATTAAGGGGAGCACCCTTCATCATATATATATATATATATATATATATATATATATATATATATATATATATATATATATATATATATATATATATATATATATATATATATATATATATATATATATATATATATACCTGCTGGGATATGTATATGTATACACAAACCGTGGTGTATACATGTACATACGCCAACATGTATATAATAGATGCTATGATTATCATTCTGAACTATTAATTACAAGCTTATATAATTATATATACATATATATATATATACCTGCTGGGATATGTATATGTATACACAAGCCGTGGTGTATACATGTACATACGCCAACATGTATATAAAGGTGTAAACTTGTAATTAATAGAGCATGATGTATGGCCAATTAGTTTATTATAAATCAGTTATGGCAAGCTTGTATTGTTTGTTAAAAGTGAAGGGTGTTGTGTTGATTCAGTTGATATATGATTATGTTAGTTCTCTTCTATTCAATGGAATCATGAAATTGATATGGACATTTTATTGTACATTTTCAGATTTAATGTTAAGTTAATGTAGAGATTATTTTGATTGGATTTGTGATGGAGAAATAATTGTGATCTTTTCATCTTTTGAGAAACATCATGTTTATGAATGTATGTTAAGGAATATGGTAACATGGTTTTATAATGGATCTCTGATTGCTGTTTCAATTTTGTAAATTGATTCAATAGAAATGGATTGTTAGTGAAATTGTGTAATGTAGTTCATTTCACTGCTTTCATTAATTGCTAGATCAAGTGTTTTTTTGAGATAATGCAAGTATGATCCTTAGATTGGGGGCTGACACTAGTCTAGTACCTTGTGATGATAGAATTTTTGTCAGTTGTGACTGACACTAGTCTATATCCTTATGGGAAAGAATTTCTGTCAGTTGTTTAATTAAGTGATAATTATAAATTCAAGGGTTATGGGTTTCAATTAACAAGATAAAACATTATGGTTCCATCAGACATAATGGATTACTACGAGGTTCCTTACGGATACATAGCGTAGGTCCTTATGTGAACACCCATGAACTATTGGATCATTACTTTGTCATTTTCTTTGCGAGTTTATTTCTGTTAAAAAAAAATTTAGTGCTTGATGATTTTGGTGTAAAAGAATGGAATTATGTTATTAGGTTTTCAATTACATCTATATTTAAATCTGCATAAATATTATATTATACTGACTATTATGGTTGCAAATATTTGGAGATGATTCATTTTCTTTATCATGTGACTGAGCCCTGTTTGCTATTTGCGTTTGTGTTTACTTTTGATTTTCAGGTTTTTAGATGGATAAATCAATGAGTATGGGACAGTGGATAGTAGTTGTTAAGATTTATGGGAAACAGATCATTTCATGGTTATTAGTTATCAGATCTATTCGTAGAATGTAATGGATTTGGAAAGAAGGAAATTTTGTTTTTGGAACTTAATCTTTGAATAAAGAGTATTCTTATTACTCTAATGTAAATCGATTGAAAACTATAAAGTTCTTAGAAATAGTTACTATGATTATATGTTTCAGTTTGTAGTTTTTTTTAAAAAAAAATTATTACTATGGTTTAGTGATTTTATTTATGGTTGTTTCTTCTTTAGTATCATCTTTTATCTTTAAGTATAGATGGGGTGTTACAAGTATGTCAAAAAATCCTATTTTACATTCTAAGACTAAACATATTGAGATCAAGTATCATGTTGTAAGAGAGAAAGTTGCAGAAAAAGAAGTAAGATTGGAGTACATAAGTACAAAGGAGCAGATAGTAGATATATTTACAAAGCCTTTACCTAAGGATACATTTGTGTATCTGAGAGGTATGCTTGGGGTTATGCCCCAACCTATTTTTGAGAATTGATGCAGATGATTGCATCCGTCCAGTGGTATATGAGCCCTATCTTTCTTCTGGATTGGATGTTGGAACTTCCTCTATGGGGGAGTTTATGAGCTGAGTCATGAGGACTCTTGTTATTGTATTTTTATGAAAAGTGTCTTTTGACATTAAGTTGTTGTTGACTTGGTGATGGAATTTTTGTCATTGATGTCAATGGGGGAGAGATATACATGAAAAACATTATAGATTGTATGAGAGAGCTGAATAGGAAAACGAAGCAAGATTTGATTTGATATTTTGCAGTGATGTTGCAGTATTGGATTTTTGGAACATTGGATGTTTTTCATCTATGTTTCCATCAATACCAATGGGGGAGATTGTTAGGAATGAATGAAAAGTGTTTTGGCAGTCATTCTATAGCAGTTGTTGTTGCATTCATGACTTGGATTGTCATTGATGTCAACACAGTGATATTATAGATATTAGCAAGAAAGTAGGTACAATTTTGTTTTGCACACATGTTGTATTGCAAATCTGATTTTACATAGTTAAAGGGATGTTGGAGACTCATTAATGATGATGTGGTTCACAGCACAAACTTTGAGGATATGTTTGGAGAAAGTTACAGTAACTGGAAGCTGACAGTTTTTGTGAATTCTGTGTGTAGCGTGTAAAATTTATTATTTTGTATTTGAGGACTGACTCATTTGTAATTATTTGAGTTTGGTATATAAGAAAGAATTTTTTTCTTATTTTAATGTGTACTATGAATATTGTGATGCGAATATATGCATGAAGTGAAGAAAAGAGCTAATTCAGTGATGAAGGAAGACTTGTAAGTACAGAGATCTGGAATTGTGATCTTGTGTAGCAAAGAGTGTAGTTTTGGCATAGTGTGAAGGAGATAATATATTTCATATTATTCTGTTGAATAATTCTAAGATCTTTTGGACAGTGGGTTTAGAGATCTTGCTTTGAAGCTGTTTGGGTAGTGGGTCCTTCTATCTTCCATAAACTCTTAACCGGGTTAGAATCTTTTAATAGGGATTCAAAATCTCCTAATAGGGATTTATATGTACTGAATGTATTTCATAAGACTCCTAACAGGGTCCATCCTCTAACAAGGAACTTTCATATTAGTGCATCATTTTGTGGGCATCATTCCCACCGGGGTTTACTCTTTTCAAGAGGTTCCCTAGTTAACATATCTTGTGTTATTGTGCAATTGTGTATGATTATCTTTCTATGGTTGATCAGTACATTGATTATATTGTTTAAATCTATTGAATGGATAAATTATTAGATAACTGATTCACCCCCCCCCCCCTCTCAGTTATCTTGGGGATCTTTACTTTCTAACATCTTAAGGCTTACCAACTCATTTCCAAAGGTCTTCAATAAGAATTCAATTTTTTGTTGGCTATCCTTTATACTTTGCAGCTCATTAAGAGGGATAATAGGCATTAAATCTTAGATTTTGAATGGCAGAAAAGGAGGAAGAGGTGGTGCAATTAATGGCATATTAGACTTAATGCTATGAAAGCAGGGCATAGGTGGCCTGGGAGTTATTTTTCCCATCTGAATAAGACTATTTACTACCCTAATAGCAATATCAAAAGATTGAGATAAAGAATTACCTCCCATTGATTGAATCATGATTGAGATATCACTATTCAAACTCTTAAGAAACTAAAAGAATACATATTCAGTAGAGGGCCTTACCATAGCAGGGATTCTATTCCAAGTCTTTTGGAAACACAGATTGAAATCATTCATCTCTTCTTGAGGAGCCCTTTTGATAGTTGTTAGTTGTTCCACCAAAGATAGGTTATCAAATTTATCTTCAAAGAACTTAGATAATCCCTCTCTCAATGCATCCCATGTAGCAATAGATGCAATAGGAAGAGTTATAAACCATTCCAATACTTTTCCCTTCAATGATGCATCCAATAGCTTCAAGGCTACATCCTCATCCATGATGAGAAAGACATTACAAAGAGAAGCAACATCTCTGATATATTCAATAGCAGTTGTTTGCCCTTCTCCAGTGAAAGATGGAAACCCTTTTAAGGCTGCCCATCGAATGTTATTGTGATTGGTAATCCTCAAAGGACTACCCTAATCAAAAGGCACAAATGGCAGTTTCCTTTCCATTGTTGGAGGTGATGTAGTGGAAGTAGAAGGTAACGAATGATCTTCCTTAGGTGGTTGTTTAAGAAAAACTTGAACTTGTAATGCTGGTAAATTCTTAGAAACTTCCTGATCTGAATCTGGTAATTCAGTGTGGTAGGAGGGAGGAGCTGAACTTCTTTCAGATCTTCTTTTCCTTGGCCTTCCTGGTTTCCTACCTATTTCCAAAAGCTTAAAAGAGAGCTCTTTAGGACCTCTAGACTCTCTATGCAAAGTTCTACCTCTCCTAGTAAAGGATAGTTGTAAATATTCAAACTCTTTTACACTCCTTGTTTTTATTCTATTCAAGTATCACAAGGTCCCACCGGGTGTGCCAAAAATTGTTAAGGCCTTGAAATATCACCCTAACTTAGGCATTAGGGTACACTAATATCTCATGGTAACAATGGAAACCTTCTTGAGTTGTGGGTGGACTCTGATTAAGAATGAATATTTGGATTCTAGGCCGGTTCCTATTGGATTTGGAATATCACGTTTGACTGTAACTTTGATTGGAAAAGGGAAAAAAGATAACTTTAAAACTGAATGGAAAAAGGGGGTGATACACCAAACTAGATCTAGACCTATCAGAAAACTTTAAACCAGCATCCACAATACACAAACTACTGAGATTTGTATTAAATATTCACTATTCAACATATAGGTTGACTTAAAACTCAATATTAGGGTTTGCACCACAAACAATGATAATCTGCCAAAAGACATACAAATTTTGCAAAAGGTTTGGTTTTTATAACTTAGAAAAGGAATTGGATTAATTCACTTATCCTTGCTGCAAAAACATATTACATTGAAATGCATAAAAGATGAAGAGGATTGATAACAAAACTTAGAAAATAGATGAAACATGGAGAACTTGCTTTATCTCCTTCAAAATCTGAAAATGGCTATATGCCAAGATACAAAACATGCCAAGGAATAATTTACATTCACTTGAACACACTTTGCATCAAAACTGAACCAATTAATACAAAACATATGCAAAAGGCACAAAGGAACCAAAATGTTCACAAAGTCACATTCTCCTTCAATTTTGAACCCCTAAAACTGGCTATGAAACTTAGATATATACCCTCCTAAGGCCAAATTCAAAATTCAAATCCCTCCACAACTCCTCCAAATCAGCTTGCAAACCCTAACTAATAAGCACAATTCATGCCTTAGATCATGCCCCTAATATTGGTATAAAAAAATCACCAACATGTACCAAAAAATTCTACTAACAAACCATCAAGCCTACACACATAACTTAAATTTAAAAACTTAAGTCTTAATACTATTGATTACATAATATAAGGTCAATATGACTAACTCCATGCAATCAACAATCTCAAAATATCACATCATGGCAAAGGCTAGATGGCTATCATGGCACTTAGGGAATTGAGGCTTCAGCTATCAAACACTGCAGTCTTTAATGGCATTAACTCCTCTTTGTCAGCAGATTCCAAAGTTTATCAAAACTTGGCATTATTCTGGGTTCTTGTGTTGCATTTGTATTTGGGGAAAAATGAAATCCCTAATCAATGGTGACATTTATGCAATGATATTGAGACTTGATTCACTCCTTCTCTATGTTTAATTCTTGATCTAGCTCTATTGATATTGAGGAATAGGAGTTATAACTATTGTGAAACTCTCCTCTTCTTTCTCTCGGCATGTATTTCGAGCATGAAGCTCAGATTCTACAAAAGGAACTTGGGTTTTATAGCTAGAACTTGGGTTCTATTTGCTGAAGCTCGAGCTTTGATTATTGATGGCATTTGGCACTGCTCCTACAAAGATCTCCATCTGTGACTTTGAGATAAGTAACGTGACTCCTTTTCTATATGTAACTTGTTGATAAAGGCTGAGTTGTCTAGTATTATTCTTCATGCACTATTTGAAGCCACCACTATTAGTTGTTCCTTCCTTGCAGCCTAGAATGCTCAAGCTATTATATAGATGCCACCAATAATTTTTATTTCAATTTTTGTTGTTTCCACAGTTGTTGACTTGGGGTTTCATTGTGTTTTCCTATCCACTGTCGATAGTGATCATGCTTGTTCTTTGAATGAACTAATGCTAACAATGAATGTGCTTGTTCTACCACTATTATCTTGTGAAGACTAAAAGTAAATACCATATCTTGATTTTACCTTTGAGATGTGCTTGACTTTATTAAAAAATGTTGTCTGTATCAACAACCGTTTGGTCTCCACTTTGCTGGAATGACAGTGATAAGTGCACCAAACTGATTTTTCTTTAAATGTGAAATGCAATAATGTTTATTTATGAGGTTCGAGCATGGGCTTGTGACACCCATGAACATAAGAATGTTGATTCATGAAGTTCGAGCACAGGCTCGTGACATCCATAAATACATTCTCTAAACAAAGAGCTCAATACTTTAGAATGCATCTTTTCTTTGTATACAACACTGTCATTGAACATGCATATTTTGATAACACTATTATTTGATCATTTCCTTTATCATTTGACATTATGCAATTCACCAGTAGTCATCTCTTTAGACATTGTTGTTGAATTGACACCTCTATATAACAGTATTGCAAAATAGATGTAACTGTTATCCATTTTCTCTGTATATGCATATACTCTTATACCACTATAATTTAATCATCTTCTTGCACATCAGTAATGAGTTCTTCCTCCTTTGCACATGCACAACCTATCTTGTATATACACCTTCTATAGCATCTTTTCATTGTAAAAAGCTATTAGTAAATAAACATGCATCATAATTCATTACTTGGAATGCACTTCTGCTTACTTTGTTTGAAAACATCACCAAATCCAATATGATAGGTTAATGAACATGACCAAATGATCAATTTTTTGTGTGAGTGCCATTTATGATGACATTCATGCATTAATGTCAGAAAATTGATAGTGTTCACTAACCCAATGCTACCTTGCTGCTCTAAAAAAGGTTTCTCAGCTACAAGAACTAAGTCCCTTTGATTCAGATATCTAGTTTATAAAAACATGCATAATGATGACCATAAATAGTAAAAGGTTTCATGGAGTCATGTCCCTTTGATACTATTATTTTGTTAATACATATGCATATTTTTCTATTGCATTGATATCGTAGATAGATGTGCAACTCAAAAAGTTTGGTTGTTGTATAATGCTTCTAGGTTTTCATGCATTGCTTAGATCCAATTTGGATCTAACACTTTTTCCTCTATGATGCAGGACAAGAACCTAAGACCTAAGATATGAGACATGAGGACACAGACAAAGACTTGAAGACTTGAACCAAAAATGACAACCAGCTCCTAAATGCAGAAGATCCTACAAGGAAATGCATGAGCCCCTACTCATACTTCTATCATGCTTTCTTTTCTGCCATTTAATCTTAGTTCCAATATGAAAGATGAAATATGAAAGAACATTTCTCTATTACATCCAGTTTGAATGCATAATGTAATGATAAATTATGAATTTGAAAATGATCAATACTTAGAGTACACTATAACTCATGATATGAATGCAATAGCAATGTATTTATCTTCATCACCTGAACAATAGTGTTGAAGAGGTGTACCTTCATGCAATCTTTTAGTGTTTATGTTTATCATCTTGCATGTACAAAATTAGGATAACAATACATACATACATACATACATACATACATACATACATACATACATACATACATACATACATACATACATACATACATACATACATACATACATACATATATATATATATATATATATATATATATATATATATATATATATATATATATATATATATATATATATATATTCATGTGTATATACCACCATATTATATATACATCTAACCATATTAAACACATGCTTCATATAAATCCTTATATGTATATATATTTATAATTTAAAACATTATAAAATAAACTAACTTTTAACCAAAAAATAATAAAATAAATTTTATATCAATAAAACAGGGGGTTGTTGCAAATCAAGGAGGGTTGCAGGTAGCATTGCCAACACAGTCCCTTGGGGTTATAGGTGGCCATAGCCACCGCAGTCCCAGGGGCTGTGGTTGGGCCATGGGCCGCCAGCCCCAATACCCTATGGGGTTTAAAATAATTTAAAAAATGATATATGTTTTTTAATAAACAAAAAAACCATATTAAAACACTAAAACTTAAACTATAAAAAATGATTGAATATTATTTTCGATCACACCCATGTGGTGTGGATGCAAAGAGAAATGAGAATGGGGGAGTATATTGTATACCCTCATTGGATTTTTGATTTTTTTCCCTTATTCATTTCTGCAGCATATTCATATATATAGTCGTATATATGTGTTATACTCATGTGTATACTCTTTTTTTTTCTTTTCTTCCTTCTTTCTTTTCTCCATGGCAAACCTGCACAAACAAATGAGAAATTAGGATTTGAAATGGTTTTATCATTTAGCCCAACCCTAATTTTGAATTATGGTTAGGACTCGCTTTTTGGACTTTGTTATTCTAAATTGGACTTTTAAGAGTTGTTGAAATTTTGAATTTTAATTTATTATTAATTAATGGTTGTGTTGACTTTTGTGGGTTACTTTTTTTGTTTTGAATATTTTATTTATTATTTTTGTCACATTGAATTCTGGAATCTTGATATTTATTTTAAATTGTGAGGATTTAATTATATTGTCTAGCTAAATGTGTTTTATTTTAAATGTGAATGAAATGATTAAATTTTAATTTTAATACTTTTTAAGGTAAATCTTGAAATTAGAATATTTTTGAAATATGAATTAAATGACTAGCCTAGAGGGAAATTTGAATTTTGTATAATGTTTTTAATGATTTATTTAATACAAAATTAAGTATTATTTTAATGTTTTTTTAAAAAAATTGGAATGTTCTTGAGGTATAAATTTAGTTGTCTTAGATTGGGACTTATGTTCCCTTTTCCCCCTTAGCCATAATTAATATTTAATAATTAATTCTTTATAGTGATAATATTAATCTTTTAATTAATTAAGGGAATTTATATTTTAATAAAGTGAACTATTTTAATTAAAATTATTAGAACCTTAGTTTTTAAAAAGGGGATTAATATTTGTTAACCAAGATTATCACTTAGGGTTATTTATCACCCTATTTAATTAATTTAATGTAGCCTTGCGATCTTACCCTTATTGTGCAACCTAGCACTTGTTTTGGAATCAATATGGTGGCTTTCACATTAAGTTTGATTAATTAAATGATTAAACCTTTATGGGTATGTTAACTCAACATTTGATTCTATGTTAAATAAGCTAATTAAATTTAATCTCTTAACACTTAATTTTTTTAATTGATTTTATTTTACCCCTCGTTAGGTGTTTTTCTTGGAGACCTAGTTAGGTACCCTAGTTATCTAACACAATTTTCAATCAAGGGATGTTGATGAGAAAATGTTTGTCATGATACCTCCTGAGAGTAGACTTGTGTTGTTTTTCTTGATGTTCATGTTAGCTCTTCTTAGATTTCTATCCGTAGTTGAATTTTGTGCTTTAAAAAATAAATTATGGTGTGTTTTATCCTAATTTTTGGGTATGACAGACTCTTTACCATAAACAAGTGTGTAAGGTGAATTACATGTAGATGGATTTGGCATGATTCTACTATCCCTTAAGGTCATGCTCAACTTATTGTTCCATGCTCTTTGGTTTTCTTCTATAGTCCTCTTTATAATGTGAATCAAATTTTTGTTTGTTGATTCAGCTTGTCTATTAACCTATGGGTAATAATTGGATGAGGAACTAAGATAAATATTATAACTTATATCCCAATCAGTTATTCTTGCACATACAAAGGTGAAATAATTATAAAAGATTATTGAATCTGGTGTACCAAACCTTGCAATTAGGTCTTCATAGAAATAGAGAATTGTACTTTCATTAGCATCCTTTAAAGCAACTACTTTTGTCTATTTTGTAAAATAACCTATTGCTATAATTAGGATATATTTATGACTTGAACTTGATAGATCAGGATTTATGTGGCCAATAAAATCAAGTCCCCATTTCATGAATGGATTCTCTACTTCGATTAGATTCAAGGGTAATGCTTCTAACCTCTCTTTATTAGAAAATAGTACATGATTTAAACATTTTTTTACCCATGTGAATGAATCCTTATACAAACTTGGCTAATAATAACCAGCGTTCATGATTTTTACTACCATGGTTCTAGTAGCAAAATGACCACCTGTTGGTCCACTGTGAAACTCTTCCAAAACATTATCAATCTGATCTCCTTTAATACATCTAGGAAAAACTCCAATATAATTTCTTTGAAATAGAATATCATCAACTATAACATAAGGAATAGAATGAATTCTAAAATATCTTCTTTTTGAACTTCTCAAGACATGTGGGCTCTCACCAGTATTAAGATAGTAGTGTATTTCAACTCTCCAACTCAAGGATTTTTTTGGTGTCATATTAATATCTTCATCATCATGAGTTAGTATAGTAGTATCTTGAACCTTTTGGGTGTCCACATTTCTTGCAACTAGATTCTCACACACCCCTTTGCCTCTTACAAGATTTGTAATCTTAATCTCAATATCACACTCCATTACATGTGTTATCCATCCATCCCTTTTTTCATTCAAGTCCTTGTCCAAAAAGAAAAATTTGCCACTTGGATGGGCAACCATTAGATGAATTTTGCTATTCAAAACCATGGATTGAATTTCTTAAGACTTCTAACAATAACCAATACATGTTTTTCTATAAAAGTGTACCTTTTCTCATGTCCTTCTAATCCTTTCCTTAAAAAAGAAACTGGTTTCTCCTATCCATCATCATTCTTCTGAATCAACACATCCAAATGCATACAGAATGAAATCTTTCTCAAAATTGTGATTGATTAAAGTAGGGGCTGACCCTAATGCTTTTCTTACCTCTTCAAAAATGTCCTTTAACTCTTTAGTCTAATTGAAACTTTGTGTTCTTTTTCAACATTTTTGTTACTCATTTCAACAAAGTTGCAATGTTAGGAATGAACCTCCGAACAAAATTTATTCTTCCAAGAAAGGTTTTTAAACCTTTCTTGTGCACTGGTAATGGTAAGGAAAGTATGGCACTTACCCTCTAAGTATCAATTATTGTTCCATACTTGGAAATAATATGTCTAAGAAATATCCCTTGATGAATATAAAGTATGCACTTTTTAAATTCAATAAAATTCCATATTCCTTGTATCTCTCAAAAATATATCTCAAATGTTTAAAATACTCATCATAATTTTTACAAAAAATAGTAATATCATCTAAATACACTAGTACAAATTTGTTCATAAGTCCATGAAATTCCATTTCCATTACCTTTTGAAATGTAGAACCAACATTCAAAAGACCAAATGACGTCTTCATGTGTGCCATGGTTACCCATTTAGTAGTAAATGTTGTTTTGTATTGATCTTCTTCACTTACTAGAATTTGATTATAACTTGAAAAACTGTCTAAAAGTGAAAATCTGTCAGAACTTGATACAAATTGTAGAATTTTCTCCATAGAAGGTAATGGATGATGATCTTTTAGAGATACTCGGTTGAGGTCTCTAAAATCCATGCATAATACGAGTTCTCCATTATTTTTTCTTATAGATACTAGATTTGAAACCCAATATGTATGCTTAATGGGAAAATAATGTTACCTTCAATCATCTTTGTTAATTTATCCTTCGTCAAATGTTCTAACTTAGGATTCAGTGGCCTTTTTTTTTTTTCTACTTAACTGATTTTGCATTAGGCTCCAGTTCTATGGGTGTTGGGCCAATTGGGGATCAAATCCATTCATATCATGGTGTACTGCCACACAAAAACATCACTATATTCTCGAAAAGTGTAATAAATGTTTGTTTCTCTTCAGAAGTACATACCTTGCCAAGCTTTAAGAACTTGTCCTTCATTATTTATACATTTTGATAATGATCTTGCTTAACTGATAAGATCCTTTTTTCTTCTCTAGCTTGATTATCAAAATTAAAAATTGACTCAAGGATGACCAACCTCTTAGGTAATTTATTTGTTTTTAGCTACAAAATCTAGTCACCATATTGTTGTTGCAGTTTTTTTTATTTCCATTTGAGAATTCTACTTCTTCCATCATAAAATTAACTATATGTTCATCAGAATCAAATACTTTCCAATTAAAATTGTTATCAAGGACATAAGGTCTTACTACAACCTTGACATATTGTTTCTATTGCACATTTTTTACCTCTTTTGGAACATAAAATTCAGCCCCTATGGCTGCTAATTTATCAGCTTTCTTATTCCAACCTCTAGGTAGTGAGACAATGTTAAATCCTTGAAATTATTCAATTAAATCCAAAAATCAACATTTGTACAAATTTAAGACTTCATTTTTGGTAATAGTTAAGTTATGTACTTGATTGACCACCAACTCATTGTCACCAAAAACCTACAAGTTACTGATTTTCCTTTTTCTATCCAATTCTAAGCCATGAACCGGTGCTCCGTATTGTGTTGTATTATTTGTAGAGCTTAAAAAAATGATAGTAAAATAATATCTTTCATTGGAAGGAGAAACCAACATAACTCCACCACCTACACCAACTTTGTTGTGAGATCTATCAAAATATAACTTCCAAACCTTATTTTCTTATTGTAAATTAGAATCATTTTCCCCCTTTACAAGACTTGGAATGATGGAATCTTTCTCTAACATAATATAATTACCTAGACTAGAAACATCCATTTGACTAAATGGTTAATCAAAATAATTTTTAGTTTCCCATTGATCAAGGATAATATCAATTTTTTTTTTCTAATGGTGTGTTTGGATCATGGGCTACAACTCATCTTGATCATGAAACACCAAATTTGCATTTATTGGACTAGGTGTATATGGTTCAATGTGGAAATTTGAAATATTCTCATATTTAATATTTGCTCTGGTACCATAGCGGGTTCTAAAAAATATATGTGTCCAGTCTGACAATAAATAGCCACCTATTTTGGTTGTGGAATCTCTGCTAAGGCATATGCCAAAATAACATGGTATATCTATTACATATAGATCTTGAGGAAAATTAAAAATTAGGACAAGCATGAAATGTCAAACTTAAATATTTTATGTCTCCAATGGTGTTAATAGTTGACCCATCTAACTAAACAACTCCTTTCTCAACTGGTTCATATTTCAAACCCATTTTATCAACTAGTTATTTTGTTATGACTGAGAGACTAGCCCCTGAGTCTATCATGAAATTTTATATCAAGAAATAACCAACAATAAGAGTTACATAAAATGGAGGAGGCTTTACCTCTTATTTTTTCTATCCATTTTTGAGTTGCGGTTCATTTTCTATCAAAATCCTAGCCTTCTCAATTTGTTGTTCTACAACTGAAATCTTAGCTAATGCTTTCCTCATATTTTCCTTTTCATCAGGAAGTGTAAAGAATCTAAAAGGATATACTACAAGTCATTTTCTCCATTTGGTCAACAATATTAAATTATGGAAAACTAACTCTTTACTTTCCCTTCTGAACAACAGTTTCAGAATGAACCTTTTGTTGTTCATTTGATGGTAGCACTTGACCTCTTGGAAAAATTTACACACCTTGTACTTGAGGATTTGAAATCTACCCTCATGTACTACTAAAACCAAATTTTTGGACCAAATCAACTTGTTGTTCTATTTCAATAAATCTCATTTTTTATCATGTACCCTAAAATAGGGTCACAATTCTAAAAACATTCCTCACCCTCCATACATTTCATCAAATGTATCTTAGGTTTAATTTATTCATTCTAATTTTGAGACCCTTGTGATAATTCTACATATGAGGGTGTGGTAGTTAGAAGGTCAAGAATATAGTTTTGTAATGCATGTAGGCAATCAGTCCAATAGTGCTACTGATTACATGTACTAAACCATTCCTGATCTTGTACAATATTAACATGGGAAGGTACCAATTCTTTCAAGACACTTGGAATATTTGGATTATAAGATTTTTTTTTTCTTTGACCAAAATCCCTACCTTGTGCTTGATATCCACCTTCAAAGTTGGGCCTTTGCTGATATGGTGCTTGGTAAGGCCTATTTCCTTGATTCTATTGTTTCAAATTAACCACTTCATTCCACAAATTTTGAATAGTCTTTTCCAGCCTCTCATTACACTCTTTCATGGATTTAAACTCATCATATTGGTGTAAAGAAATAACTCATTGGGATTCTACTTAACTATTAAAGGATGGAAATGTTTGAAATATTGGAGCCATAGTTGGCAAAATTACAGGTATAGTTGGTTTTATTTCTATAAAAATAGGCATGGAAGGTCTAGGATCCAACTTACCAGCTTGTATCAAGCTATTCTCAGCTTGTATGGAAATGTCAAAAAGTTATTGGTAGTGATCTTCCTCACATGGATTGTATTTGAACAAAAATATCACTATTTAATACCTTTAAATAGAACAAAAATGTATACTCATTAGATGGCTTAACTAAAAGTGGTAGTCTATTCCATTTTTTTCTGAATTTGTAATTGAAATCATTAATATAATCATTTAGATCCCTTTTAATTGTTGTTAACCACTCAACCAGAGATAAGTGATCATATTTGTCTTTAAATTATCAATTTAATTACTCACCCAATTCATCCCAAGTAGAGATTGAATTCACAGGTAATTGTGTAAACCATTGTAGAGCCTTACCCTTAAAAGAGGCTACCAAAATCTTGATCATTACATCTTGATGAGTCACCTAATGTAACCCACATAAAGATTCCACATCCCTAATGTTCTCAATTGGAGAAACATGGTCCTCACCTATGAAATATGGTAAAATCTTAAGAGAACTATTAGAATATCATGATGTTGTTATATATTCAACAAACTACACAAATTTAAGTCCACAAAAGGTTGATTCCTTTCCATTTGAGGTGGTACTTATTGAATAATAGGTTATTGTACCTGGTTAATTACTGGTGTAAGAAATGTAACTATCAGTTCTTATTCTTTATTTTCTCGTAATTCTAAACCAGATGTGCTAGGGACCTCAAAACTACTTGGAAATGAAAACTCTTCAGGTATTTGATTAAAAAAATCTTCAATACTTTCAAAAATAATATTTCCAACAAATGTAATAATAGGATCTGAAACGGGATCAGAAATCCTTCCACCTCTATTTGGTAATCTAGCTATTGTTCGTGTTGTTCTACCTCTTGATCTTGTAGGTGGGAGCTCTTAATATTTAAATATTTCCTTACTTTGATGTGTATGAAACCTTCGCACATGTTGTAATCATTGTATCTACCTAAAAACTCAAAATTTAGAGTTTCCAAGTGCTAGAAAATATATTCAAAAAGATTGGAAATATGTTGTTCACACCTGAATAAAAATAAGTATGTAGCTCAGAAGAACCAAAAATAAGTTCTAAGTGTCCCACCAGGTGTGTCAAAAACTATTTCCACAAGAGTTGCACCTAAAATGCTAAGTATGAGACCTAGCAACCCTATGAAACATGTAGTACCTCGCCCCTAGTCCAATTTTATAAATACTAAGATTATGATAGGATGATAGATTATATGTTAGGAAATCATTGATGCTTATGATTTCACTGACCCCATACTTGCATGTGTATGGTTGATGTGTTTGTTTTATATTTCTGTTTGACGTGTTTGATGTGGTTGAGGGATGAAGTCATAGTTACTTGCTTGCGAGATCCACACGATCGGCCGATCCCCGCCATTGTCTGTTATATATTACTATATGTACATGCTTCATCTTTTGATGATAGGTTTGTAGGTACAGGGCATCGTCTTCCCTAAATTGGCAGGAGTGAGCATGCCCAAAAACATTCATCTCAATGGTAAAGAGGGGAGATAATACACAGACCCAAAACCCTAACCTAAGCCTAATTGTCCTAGGATTGGACAAGTGTCTATTTGACTACCCTACCCGAATTCATCTAGTTGGTATGAATTCATGGATCCCATTCTTGAGTCTGTGCATGATTTCAATTTGCTTGATTTTATTGTGTTTGATCTTACTGTGCTTGATTCAGTTGATTTATGATTATGTGGGTGATTTTATATGATTATCAATGTTAGGATTATAGTTGAATTTAATGATTTAACTATGTTTATATGTTTAATTTGGAAAAATTATCGAAAGTCAATTATTTGATTAATTAGAATTAATTGATTGTTTAATTGAAATTAGATTTAATTATAGTTGAATGTATAATTAAATAATTGAATATTTAAATGCATGTTCTAGGATGTATTAAATATTTAATTTATTTATTTTGGGTTTTAATTATTAACATGTGCTCAATTAGAAAATGTCATGAATTGATTTATGCTTGCATATTTTATTAAATGATTAAATAATTAATTGCATGAATTTGTGATGCATTAAGTATTTAATTTATTTAATAAATGAATTTAAATTATAACATGTGCAAAATTGGAAAAGGGAATTGTTTTCAAAAAGATAACAACTAGTTTTCTAAAGTCAAAGTTGAGTTGTGCATTTAAAAGGTATTTTTAATTAATTAATTTTATTTACTTTCAATTTTGGAATTTGAGTTGGATTAGGAGTTGTCTTATGAGTCATTTTCTGATTTGGAGTTGAACTGTGAGTTAGCTTTTGAGTTGTCTTTTGGGATTGCTTGAATTTGGGAATGGAATTCCTATTAGGAGATTATTGCATTCATTTTTGGGGAAGACAGGTTTTTAGAAATAATTTTTGGAGAAGGCTTGTGTGCTTGGTATTTTGGGAGATTTGTGGATTGTTATGGCTGCTTGTTGAATTGAATTTCTCTGTGCTTTTGGATCGGGCACCTGTTTGCAACATAGTTTTCAACTCTGCAGGTTGGGCTTGATTTTGGAGAGAATTTTGTTCTCAGATCTACAAGGGTTTTCATTTTCAGTTTCTGGCATTGGATCTAAGGTAGGCATTGAATTTTGCCTGTTATCTCTATTTTTACTTTCGTTTGTCTTTCTGTGTTTTTTGATAGATCTAGATATTCAGAAACCCTAGTGTAGCTAATTTTTGTATTTTATTATTACTTGGCATTGTAGTGTTATTCTGGAAAAATTTCGTTAATTAATTGTTCATGGTTTGCCTATAAATTGCTAAATTAATCCTATTGTGTAGTTTAACTATAGTGTTGGGAGAAAATTAATCCCCTTGAGAAAATAGATCAAATTGCTAAAAAAAAAACCCAATCTTGGTACAAAATATTCAATTCTGGTTAAAATATAATCTCCGTAAAAAAAAAAAAATACTCTACAAAAATTACATGATTTTAGTAAATTGTTTGTATATGTTTAAAATCTGTTATGAAGAAGGAATAGATTCATAAGTACAAAGGAATCTAAGTTAGTATTATAGAAGAAAATTCCTATATATATATATATTCTCTATAGAAAATTGTATTATATATATATATATTCTGTCAAATATCTTAATTATAGATTCTGTTAAAATAATATATATATCTATATCTTTGCTTTCAAAATATTAAAAAAATTATATGCTTTGAAAAAAAAAGTTGTTTTGTTTTTATTAAACAAATTTTAAAAAAACAAAGTAATGGGGAGGCGTGAGCAGTCCTTCCAAGGACTGTCACGACAGCCCTAGGCCTACCGTGCGCAGTCCTTAGAGGACTGTGTTGGCAGTACCTAGGGTATTGCCGCATGCAGTGGGTGGGATCCGCGCAGTGGGCCCCCACTTAATAAAGTTTTTTTTAAAATTTTTTTTTTATTTTTTATAAATCATTTATTATGCATTTCATTTAATTTGATATTTAATTAATTCATGATTTATTTAATTAAATATAATTTACTTTATTTGTAATTTATTAAACTAAAATTTAGTTTATTTATAACTCAATTATTAAGTAATTTGATTTAATTTGTAAATTGATTTATTTGTATTTTATTTTAGTTTTGTTTAAAAATTAATTATGGTCATAATTTATTTGTATCAATTTTCATAACTTTGTTATAAAGATTTAAATTGAGAAATAGATTTAATATTTGAAAATTGATATTGGAAAATGTGGAACATTTCTTTTTTTTATAGAACAATTATTTGATAAATGTTTATGTATGTACTAAACTGGGCAATTATTCTATTGAATTCCTGGAACGTTATTAGGGAATATTCTTTTTATGAGTGACATTAATATGCTTGTTATGTCATGATTTTTTTTTTATCATTATTATGTGATCTATATTCTGTTTGGATCATGTTCATTATGAAGTTTCGGTGCTTGTAGTTCCTGTTCAGATCTTTATTTTTGAGTGTTGTCTTTTTCATGCCTGAACTGTATTCTTGTACTTTATGTGATGTCAGGCATTAGAATGACCTAGGGGAAACAGAAGCAGGGATCTTTGTTAGTTGGATTTACTTTCAGTATTATGTATGATGTGGGTGTTTGTTCTGATTATCATCTATGTTTTAATCTTATGGGCTCTTGTTGGTTATAATATGTTATGGTATCTTTGTAATCATGTCGGTTTCTTGTGTGTGAAACTACATCTAGGATTACCTAGATAGATACATGTTGGATGTTTGTGAGATTGTGAGCCTAGGGGAGATTGATTAAGTGCATCTTAGGGAGTGGCTTACATAGGGGTCCGGGGCTCAAAAGGGGCTAGTACCAGGGTAACCTATCGTAAGTTGTTTTAATAAGTGATAACTTAATAATAATAAACTTGGGGAATAACATTAACTACAAGATTGATATTCTGATTCTGCATGGATTATGTTGAGGGTCTGGGGTCCAGAGTGACTAGTCCAGGGTAACTCAAGTAGTCATCCATGTGATGACACTCCCATTAGCATGTAGCCTAAGTCATCTCCTGAGTTTCTGTTTATGCCTCTGGATTAGTGTGTCTCACCTTACACTATATTTTTGTACACCTTGAGTAGAGAGCTTTTAGGATTCCTTGCTCAGTGGTTTTATCCTTGTTTAGTTTTGGTCATCCGATTGGGGTTTGTGGTTATCTCCTCAGCACGGTGGGGTAGACCTTTGTGGTTCTACATGGACGGGTGGTAGTGATTCTTTACCATTTGAGATTCGACGTCCTAGTGCCGGTGCTGTTGATACTTCTGCGGTTGGATGCCTTCTTGATTCACCATTGATTCTTTGTTATTGGTTTCTTATCATATCTTCATTATTGTATCCAATATTAGAGTGTCACATGTGATACCTAATATGGACATTGTACTTATATGTTAGATTTGTTATTACATACCCTGCGGTTTGTGCAGTGGATGTCAGTTTATTTGTTATCATGGATGTCCTTGAGGATTGTATTCATTGATATAAGTTGCGATTGTATTTTTTATGATATGGAATCTTTTGTCATCTTTCTTTAGTTGTGTTATTTGTTCCTAAGTAACTCTATGTCATGAAACCCTCAAGATTTGTAATCTATTTTGGTTGTTGGTTTAATGTGAGTTAATGTTAATTGCTTCCGTACTGTTGTATTATTCTTGTATGTTAACTTTAAAAAAAAAATGTTCCCCAAACTTAGTAGCATGTTATAGGTTAATCTCTCCTGGGTTCCCTAGCGGGGCGTTACATCTGGTATCAGAGCAGAGTTTCTACACTGGGAACTCTGGGTATGTACACTCATTAGATTTTGTGCAGTTTAAACTTGAAACTAAACATAGACATATAACTATTTTGTGTTTGAGAACCATTGAATTGCAATTGAACATTATGTTTATATTTTCTCTGAAGTGGCTTTGAGATATCACTTTGCCTAGTGATTGTCATAGGTGATTTGATTGTCTTCTATGTTTGGATATCTTCTCTAATACATCTAGGGTGAAGTACCTTTGGATGTCATGAAGTGATTACTCCCTTGAGTGTGGCTACGACTAGTCACCTTGTTATGTGGATTTATGTTTTATGATTGATGATTTATTTTTGGTTGAATGATAAATTGTTCGTGTTGTGTATGGGCTAGCATTGTAATTTTTGAACTTTCTTATGATTGGATTAGTCACCTAACTTCCTTTTTTATATCTATATTGTGATGCTAGTCACACTTAATTTATTGTTGAAATTGAGATCTCTTATGATTTAATGTTGGACTTATGATTCCCCCACTTGGGTTTGTCATTCTTGAACTTTGTGGTGGCTATTCCAAATGTTTGGTATTGTTGGCCCTATTATGTGATAAGTGTTGTTTCTATCATGTTCATCATGAACACCTAATAGTATGTATAAGGGAGGACATCGCGAAAATGGTACTATGATATTTTGTGTGAGAATAGAAAGGGATGAAGAGGATAGCAAAAAGGAACCTAAGGATTACAACATATTTATTTATGTACAAGATGGTAATTTGGTTGACACAATCAAGCAGCAACAAGATGAAACTGATGAACAAGATGAGCCTCGACCAAGAGATGAAAACAATGATGAATAATCTGTCGAGCCTGTATTAGAAAAGTATGTGAGGAGACACCACTCACCAAGAAGAATAATTGGAGACAAGAATGCAGAAGTCATGAAAAGAAGTAAGTTGAAATATAACACATGTTTGATTTATGATTTTGAGCCAAGATTAGTGAAGGATACACTAGAAAATGAAGATTGGATGAATGATATGAAATAATAAATTGATCAAATTGAAAAGACTAACACTTGGTCACTGGTACCGAGAACCAAGGAAAAGAATGTGATTGGAAAATAATGGATTTTTAGGAATAAACTCAAGGAGAAAGGAGATATGATTAGAAACAAATCATGATTAGTCTACAAAGGGTATGCACAAGAAAAAAGTATTGACTATGGTGAAAAAATTTCACGTGTTGATAGATTAGAAGGTGTAAGAATATTGCTTGCATATACTTCCTAAAAAGGATTCAAAGCTTATCAAATGGATGTTAAGTCTACATTTCTGAATGGAATTCTTGAAGAAGAAGTTTACATTGAACATCCTGATGGATTTTTTGACAAGAGCAATAAGAATATGGTCTACAAACTACATAAATCTTTATATGGATTGAATCAGGCACCCCGAGCATGGTATGAAAGATTGCACTCTTACTTAGTTAAGATTGGATTTGAAAGGACTAGTGATAACAATAATTTATACTTGAAATGTGAAAAGTTTGATGAAATTTTGATTATTGAGATATTTGTTGATGACATTATATTTGGTGGTAATGAGATAATTTCTAAGCCATTTAATGAGGAAATGAGAAAGGAATTTGAAATTTCTATGATAGGAGAGATTAAATTCTTTATTGGACTTCAAATTCAATAAGGATGGGATCTACATCACTCAATCTAAGTATATCAAAGAGATCCTAAAAACATTCAATATGGAAGACTCAAAACCGGTTGGAACACCTATGGCTACTAGTAAATTTTATAAGGAAAATGACACTAAGGAAGTGAATGAGAAACTTTACCGATCTATGATTGGTAAACTACAATATGTTGTACACAGTATACCTGATATTGCACATTTAGTTGGTACTATTGCAAGGTTTTTTGCAAACCCAAAGGAGATACATTTGTCTGTAGTTAAGAGGATATTTAGATATTTGAAAAGGACTAAAGATTTTGGTCTTTTATACACAAGAGGAGGAGATTTTGATCTCAAGGTATATACTGATGCTGATTGGGCTAGAAATATTGATGAAAACAAAAGCACCTTTCTTTTTAGGAGAAAGGCTAGAGACATGATTAAGGAAGAAACAAAGCTGTATTTCACAATCTACTGTCGAAGCTAAATATGTAGCAGCAACTATGAATTGGTCTAACATGTATGGACCAAACAATTACTGGAAGGTATGCATGAAGAGATTATTGATTCTATTACAATTTATTGTAATAATACTAGTGCTATTAACATATCAAAGAACCATGCGATCCATTCAAAGACAAAGAATATATCTATCAAGTATCCCTACTATAGAGAGAAAGTACAAGATAAGCATGTGACATTGGAGTATTTAAATTCTAAAGAATAGATAGCTGATATATTTACAAAACCATTACCGGATCCTTTTGTGTATCTTCAAGGTAAGTTATGGGTTCTTCCCCTATCCAATGTTCATTAAGGAAAGAGCATGCTGCATCAATTCAAGGACTCAATAGAATATCTATCTTGTGAGTTGATGCTAAGTTTTCACTCTTTAGGTGAAGCATGAATTTGTGAAAAGGAATGTTTATGACTACAATAGAAAATATATACACTTGAGGTACAATCTAAGAAGTTCATGTTTCTTTGGCATTGTTACCAAAGAGGGAGATGAATATAGTAGTGAAGATGAATATATGAAGCAAGGAGATGAATAAGTCAATTGATGTAAGAAGGAGAAGTTTACAAAAAGAGGGAGAACAATAATTGATGACAGATTATCATGAAGGAGATGAATAAGAGAATGTTGTTGATGAAATCAAAATGGAAAGTGTTACTGATAGAAAAAGATAGATTATAGATGGAAGATCAAGAATAGAAAAGGAAAAGCTAAAAATCAGAGGGAGTAAAAAATATGAATGAGAGTGAAGGATACCGAAGGATACCATCATCAATTGAACACTAAATTTATTAGTGTTTCCATCAATGCCAAAGAGGGAGATTGTTACCATAACTGATAGTAATATTGGAGATTGATTATCTGATGGAGCCGATGATGAAGACTGACCAAGATAAGATGAATACATGATATTAGAAAGGTTAGATTAGTTATTGTTTTGTCATTGATGTCAAGAAATTGATTTTTAGCTTATATTATGTTTCCATATCATTCGGTAATGATATAAGGTGAATGAGTTAAGGAAAAGAAGAAACGAGAAGTTGAGAAGTTGAAGAACTTAATTAGGAAACTAAGACAAATAAAAAAATGATTATATTATGTTGATATAATTATTTTCTACCTAGAGTGTTGAGTATCTTGCATGAATGATAAGATCTTTGGATCGCATGTGTTCCAAAGATTTTCTTTAATTGGTAATCATGTGTTATCTCTCTTTCAGTTCATGCTATTTGATGTATTAATTATTAGTTTGTAGGTTGGCTCTTTAGTTACGTCATTTTATGAGTGTCCCTTGTTGATGCCTGTGCGTATGACACTGGATGGTACTTAAAATTTATGTCATTCCTTTAATTCCTTTTACGGCTGGTTGCAAATGGCTACTATTTCTAAACACTATACTAAATGGATAGTTACAATTTATGATGGCTATGTTCAATATATATCTATCTTGGCCTCTTCTTTCTTTTTATTATTTACATTTTCAACTAATAGTTATTCGGTCTATTTTCTGAGTATCGCTACTAATAGATATTCTGATGAGTTTAGACCTTTTAATGTTTGAGTTTGTCTATCTTCTCCTGAATTTGAAATTCCCTTCGAAGGTATAATTTCTGATGAATCCTTGTCTTCCATGTTTGTTATTCATTTTCCTAAATGTTCTAGATGTATTTGGAGGCTAATTGGCAAATTGGTTATGTCTCCTCGGTTTAAAAGGATTATTTTCCATCCCAAATACTCTCCATATTTTTCTCTAACTTGCTTGATTTATCTCAGTCCTGGTCCATCTTTCTCAGTATTGCGAATTGGATCATTATGCCCTAGTTTCTTCAAAATAATGGTTTACTCTCTGTAGTTCAAAAGTATAATTTTTGGCAAGGTGATGCTCATATAGGTGGAATATTTCTATGTCACCTTCTTTTCAATTATGATAAATTCACCATGATGTTAGTAGCAATTAAGGATCATCTTGAATTCTCTTCTATTATGCCACTTGATCATTTCCTTAATAGGATTCCCTTTGATGCGGGATACATGGGTAAGGCATTTGCTAAAATATACGCTTTACTTGGCCTGTTGTCCCATTTTTGTGCTTCTAATTTGGCTTTAGGTTCTTCGTCTATGGGAGGTAATTTGTCTCTCCATAATGGCCCTACTCCCTTGGTTATTCCTGAACATGCTTTGGATCCGTTTGTTGGAGAATCTTCCTCTTCACCTATTACTTCTCAAGGTGCCTCGTGCTTAGAAGCATTTATGCATTGTGAAGCTAACTGATTGTGGAGCTCCTTGTTCTTTTCCCCTCCTTCACACTTTGGAAGCAAGGGTCTTTCTCATGAAAATTTTTTTTTCAACATGCACAATTATTAATAATATATATAAATATATAGATGTCAACACTGAATAGTTGAAGATATTTACAATGTAAACTATGAATGCCCCTCTGTAGAGGATTATTATAACTTCTTCTATGGGAATACAATGAGGAAGGTTGTAATTATATAAAATTACCACACAGAAGGGTGGGTGTCAGTGACTCAATAGTCCACCTCTGCCAGGGGCTTACGACCAATTCTGAATACACTACCTAAATCAAAACCACGGTCACATGAGACCAACTGCTACTACTATTGCTCCCTTTCATAACTAGTGTAGCCACAACACATCAATAAATCAACACTAGCTATATAAAAAAAGCCTAAACCTATTTTAGCTGCCTACTTGGGCTACATATGTGAGTAAATAAATACTATCTAGAATAGTCTTTGTTTGAAGTTAAATTTTGAGCTACAACACTAATTAGTGAATCTAGGCGCTGCTAAAAGTCTAGCCAAATTGCTAGCCATTTCAAGTGACATTGTAGGAGGTAATTGTCTTCCCATCATTGGTGGTGACTTGAAAAGATAGGCTCTACCCATTCAACTAGCTGTTTCTCTGCCAATTCTAGCCCCAATTCTGTGACATTGGCTACCACCCAGTTTTAGATCCCTTTATGGAAATTGCATGCACATCCCCTACTCCTCCAACATTAGTGATCCACACCAAATTGAAGTAGGAGTGACCATTAATGGTAAATTGAATTCTACCATTTCTTTTATAGGGCACTCTCTGGTACATAACAGAGACAATCCTGACCTTGAATTTATCAATGTGCTACAATATAGGCTCTAACAAATTGAAATGTTGGAGAGGAGGATTGCACCATCCTCCTGCATTGTTAGGCAGTGCATTATTGGGTGGGAAAAAAATTATAGTAGTGAACACAATTGTATTGGGAAGGCACCACTATGGATGATCATTACATCTAATTGCATAACATGCTCCACAACTAAGGCCATTGTTGAATAGAGCAGTGCTGAGAGCAGTTGTGTTTGTGCCATATCCTTGGCTGTATAGGTTCCCATAACCACACACCCCACCCATTGTGCTAGATGCATCACTGCCACCATAAAATGTAGCATGAGCACTGGTCCAACTATGGGAAAATCCAAATCTGGTTACTAAGAAACAACCCACAAGAAAAAGTTGTCTGATAGCCATTTTTCTAGACTAAAATGAAGGGCTAGAGATGAAGAATGGCCTAACAAGGAAATGGAAATGGGTATCCTGTCTCATGATAATTAATTTTTCTTTTTGTATGTTATTTTTTTGGCTAATATCTTCCTACAGATACTCAACATTATCCATACTCAGCGGTTACTAATACAATTCGATGCTCTTTTCTAAGTTCTCCTTGTGGCTGATAAAAGAAGATGAATGTTTTTTTCTTCACTTCAGCGGGCTTATTCTTCTATTTCCTTTTGCCAGGATGGTTTGTCAGATTTAGTTTTGAACCTCTGATGTAATTTCATGCAAAACTGCATGCTCTTTTTTGTAATAGCATGCATTATAAAAGATGTAATTGGGTTTTGGGATGAATTATACTAGATGTAATTGGGCCTCCAATTGGCCATAGGTATCGGGTAATTTAGGATTGGGTGTTCTTCAATCTACTATTTTTGTAAACTTGTTGGATGCCGAAGTGCATACTCATTATGTATTGGGGGCTTGCTAAACAATTGTAATTGGGTATGTTAATGACCTTGGTTTTGGGTAGCCTAGGTACTCATCTGATGATCAAACTTCTTTGATCTTTGTATTATGATGGGTTATGAATGAAGTTTTTATTTCCTAGTTCTTTTCTCTGGGAGCCCTTTTTTGAACCAGTTGTTTATTATTAATATAAATATAAAGTTTTGCCAATTTTTTATTTTTTTTTCTACCTAACATATGATTATGTTAAGTTGGTAAAGCATGGTGATGAATATTTGATAATTTGGTAAGTTAAGTTGTTTTGGCTACTGAGTAGGATAAGTCACTTAGTAAGGTAAAGGTAAAAAGATAGGTCACTTGGTAAAGTAAAAGGAACTCAAGGCATTGAGCGATGTAACCAAAATTCAAATGAAGAACACCAAGCGAGGAATAGATATTAAATAAGGATTGAATCAACATTTAATGATTAGCTATGATGATCTGGATGATCATGATGATGAGGAAAGTTAGTTACAAGAGATCTAAGGATAGGAAAATTAATTTGAAGATCTATGACAAGATCTAAGTAGAAAAAGAGATGGAACAAGTTTCTAGAAAATTTCAAGTTCCTATGTGAAAATAAAACGTGTTACCGAGATTCAAATTCAAGGTATAATGAATTGAACAGTCAAAATTGATTAAAGGAAAATGTAATAGATGAGATTAAGAGGAAAAAAATTTCTATATAAAGGATGATCTTGTATGGACAAATGGCTAGCAAATTGAATAGTTGAAGGGTTACCAACTGTTGCAGTGAAGAAGCAATAGAGAGATTCCAAGTAGAAAAGAAGGATTTGATGAAGTGTTGATTCTAGTGGATAATGAAGAACTAAAGTGAAGACAAAAGAGCGCACAAGGATTTGATTGAGAAAAGATAGTTGCAAATCTACAAGTCAATTTTATTACTATTTCTTATTAGCATTTGAAATAGAGAAATCTTTTAACAGAGTAGACCTAAAAGTCTTATTGTAAAATCCTTGAAAAAAGTAAAATTCTAAAGAGTGTTTAAAGCCCTCTAACAAGGCCACTCCTAAAAGGGTGAAGATCCTAATAGGTTTGAGGTAAATTCTTTGACCGGGTCACACCTAATAGTGTATACTGTAATCTTTAACTAGACTGGCTCTTAATCAGGTGTACTTCAGAAGAGTATTTTCTTTAGTGGGTGACAATTCCAATAGTGGTTTTCCTAAAGCTAGGTTTCCAGGTTAAATATTGGTGTTACATGTTGTGAATGATTTGTATGAATTATTTACTAATTATTATAGTTTATTTACTATTGTTGATAAATAGTGGACTGTGTATTACCGAGTTGCTACAGAGTTAATCTGATGAAGGGTGCTCCCCTTAATACCACAAACACATAACAAAAATAGAGAAACAACAACAATAATATGCAAGAACAAAAAATTGGCTTATTATTAAGTCCACAAATGTGGAATTACAAACTTTCAGAATTACAATATGTAAGCCACATGGGCATTCCCTTACAATATTATGTAGGACAAAGCCTCGAATCAATACCCAGATCTACTACTCGGAACTGCCCTAGACAACACTACGGCCTTCTTTATATAGGCAATTTCCACCACCCGAGAAGGTTCTAGAAATTTAGCCCTTAGGGCCGACCAGACTTAGAATTATTTTATTTTACAATTTATTACATCAAAGTCAGCTCAAAATGAGTTTTGAAACCCAAACAGAAATTTTGAAGAAAAATTATTTTCCACCATTTCAGGTGACCCAACTTCCGGAGACCATAAGTCATCACCAGTTGACCCGATTGACTATTATAACCCCATTTCAGAAATGCCACGAAGCGCTCTATAGGCTTGACTCATGCAAGTGCCCATCACCCAAATTTTTGACTTCATCCAGGGCCTCTAAAGCCTTCAAAACTGAGTTCAAAGTTTCTGTACCCTGCTGCCAATACCGAACATCTTCAATATCTTCAAAACTACACCTGATCTAGCCATGAAACTTTGCTGGCAGGCTGATATGACTGAGATGAACCTCCATATGTAAAATCAAACATTTTGAGATTGTAAGACCAACTTACTAAAAATAGCAAGTTTCCATAAATAGCAACTCTGCACAAGATAGCCCTTATTGAATACAAAAACAAAAATATTTTTTTGGGTGATGCAAGATTGCTCTTACACCCAGGATGCTCCTGCATCAGACACCCAGGGTAATTTGAGAAGTGACCCTGTCACGACTCAGGTGTGCAGAGGAAAACCAAGATGGTTAACCTCCTCCTTTGTTAGCCATGATGAATCTTCAATAGGTCACCCTTTCCATTTGACCAAATACTCTTCATATGTCCTGTTCCTTGTGCTTCTTCCAACATGACTGTCCAGTATGTCTTCAATCTCTTTGATATCTGAATTGGTTGCAGGAATACTCCACTGTGCTGCTGCAACCTCATCTTCAACACCTCCTTCATGATACTCTGTCAAATCTAAAATGTTAAACACTGGTGAAATATTTAGCTCAGTAGGCAATTCTACCTCATATGCATTTCTTGAATCATGCTTCTTCAGTATCTTACATGGCCCAAACTTCTTCATTTTTAGCTTGTTATATGTACCAACTAGAAACCGCTCCTTCCGCAAATGAACCATGACTTCATCCCCAACTTGAAATTCCTTATGCCTCTTTTTCTCATCTTCCTTAGTCTTATACTACACATTCATCTTGGTAATATGCTTCCTCACCTCCTCATAGATGTTCTTCAAGTGTTCTGCAAAATCTTCAGCTTCAACACTACTTATTTCTCCTTTATCTATCTTTCTCAACTCAGATGCATTTCTTGGACTACTTCCATATACAATCTAGAATGGTGATTTACCAGTGCTCCTGTTGACAGAATTATTGTATGCAAATTCTGCCTGTGGTAAAATCAAATCCCATCCTGTTGGCTTATCTCCAACCAAACATCTCAGTAGATTTCCCAAACTTCTATTCACCACCTCTATTTGTCCATCAGTCTGTGGATGATGTGATGAACTGAACTTCAAATCTATCTTCAACTTCTTCCACAATATCCGCCAGAAATATCCAACAAACTTAGTATCTCGATCTCAAACTATGGTCTTTGGCAAACCATGTAGTCTCACCACTTCTCTGAAAAATAGTTCTGCTACATGAATAGCATCATTAGTCTTCTTGCAGGGAATGAAATGTGCCATCTTCAAAAATCTGTCAACTACTACAAAAATTGAATCATGTCCCCGCTGTGTCCTCGGTAAACCAAGAACAAAGTCCATACTAATATCCTCCCAAGGCTTCTCTGGTACAGGTAATGGCTGATACAACCCTATATTTTGCTTCACTCCTTTTGCCATCTGACATACTCTACAACTCTGTACAAACTTCTTGACATCTTACTGTAATTGTCGCCAATAATAATTTTCACTAACCAAAGCAAGGGTTTTATCTCGACCAAAATATCCAGCCAATCCTCCACTATGCTTCTCCTTGATGAGATTCTCCCTCATAGAACTTTGTGGAATGCACAACTGACTCCCT
Organism: Chamaecyparis obtusa; assembly: GCA_027943335.1. Classification (NCBI taxonomy): domain Eukaryota; kingdom Viridiplantae; phylum Streptophyta; class Pinopsida; order Cupressales; family Cupressaceae; genus Chamaecyparis; species Chamaecyparis obtusa. Next base: position 1,680,306 of record BSBK01000213.1, on the reverse strand, counting down.
CTAAATAGCATATCATCTTGGATGATAAAATCCAGCCATTTCATCCTGTCTAGAGTAACAGGTTCTTTACAAGCTTTCCAAGCTTCACCAAAATCAGGATCCTCTGGATACAAATTCTTGAGTTCCTTGAACCCAACCACTTCAATCTGCATCTTTGTCATCAATAGTTTCCTTCTGCTAAGAGTATCCACAACCCTATTAGACTTTCCACTCCTGTGTTTCAAAACAAATGTATAACTCTGCAAAAACTCAACCCATTTCAAATGCCTCTGATTCAACTTTCCTTGACTATTCAAATATTGCAACGCTTGATGATCAATATACAAAACAAACTCCTTAGGAAGCAGATAATGTCTCCACTTCTTTAATGCGTGAACTATAGCATAAAATTCCTAATCATAGACATAATATTTTCTCTTGGCATCATTTAACTTCTAACTGAAATAAGCAACAGGTTTACCTTCTTGCCTCATAACAGCTCCTATTGCAGTACCACTAGCATCACAATCTACTTGAAACACTTTATTAAAATCTGGAAGTGCTAAAATAGGTTGTTCTGTAACTTTTTGTTTCAACAATTGAAAACTCTTTTCTACCCCATTAGTCCACTTAAACTCTTTTCTATCCCCTCTCATTGTTTCAGTCAAGGGTCCACAAATACTGCTAAAATTTTTGATAAACTTTCTGTAAAAGCTAGCCAAACCATGAAAAGATCTTACCTCAGTAGCACTCCTTGGAGTAGGCCATTCAAGGATAGCCTATACCTTCTCTGGGTCTATTTTTAGACCTTCTACTGAAACTAAAAATCCCAAATACACTAACTCTTTCTTCACAAAACTGCACTTCTTCAAATTAATCAACAATTTCTCATCTCTCAACTTTTCAAACACCATACGAATATGCATCATATGTTCCTCCAATGTCTTGCTAAAAATAAAAATATCATCTAGGTAAACAATGACAAACTTACCCAGAAATTTTTTCAGAACCTCGTTCATGAGCCGCATGAAAGTGCTCGGTGCATTGGTTAGCCCAAAAGGCATGACTAACCACTCATACAGTCCTTCCTTTGTCTTGAAGGCAGTCTTCCATCCATCTCCTTCTCTAATCCAAATCTGGTGATATCCACTCTTCAGATCTATCTTTGAGAAATACACAGCTCCACTCAAACAATCCATAATATCATCTGTTTGTGGCAATGAAAACCTATACTTGATTATGATCTTGTTTATTGCTTTGGAATCTGTACACATCCTCCACTCTCCATTTTTCTTTGGTGCTAATACCACTGGTACAGCATAGGGACTCAAACTCTCTCGAATCAACCCCTTCTACAATAACTCATGTACTTGTCTGTTCAACTCTTCACTTTCTGCTGGTGTCATTCTGTGTGCTGCCTTGTTTGGCAAACTGGCTCCTGGAATCAAATCCATCTGATGACTGATCTTCCTTACCAGTGGTAATCCATCAGGTACATTATCAGATACAATATCCTGAAACTCATTCAACAAAACTGCAACCTCTACAGGTACATCCTCTACTTCTTCTTTACCAACTTTTGAAATTAAAGCAAAACACACATGCTCATGCCTCATACCATCTAGGAATTTTCTTCCATCAACAAATGTTATTCTTGCATTACCACATACCTTTTCTTCGGTCTCCTTCAATGGCTTTAGCTTATGTCGCATTCCATCCTTTGTTAGGGAATATGTATTCGCATGACCATTGTGTACAACACATCTGTCAAACTGCCACAGTTTATCCAACAACATATGACATGCATCCATAGGGATGATATCACATAGTACCTCATCTTGGTACCCTTCGATCTTGAACTTTACTAGGCACTGTTCATTGACCATGACCTTGTGGTCATCCTACACCCAGGCAATCCGATATGGATGTGGGTGTTTCTATCTCTTGAGCTTCAATTTTGTCACCATCTCTTCTGACACCAAATTGTTAGTGCTTCCACTATCGATAATCACATCACAACATTTACCCTCACACTTGCATCTAGTGCGAAACATGCTCCTCTTTTGTTCAGGTTCATTCTCACCACTCAGCAAGACTCTTCTGTTAATTAGCATTTCTCCTCTTTCAACATCTTTAGAATTTGATGATCTAGAATCTTCATCTACATGTGCAACTCTGGCCTGGCCTTCATTTCTCCTGTCTGTTCTGCCTTGGCACTAAGGACATTCAAATGCCCTATGACCTTCTTCTCCACAATGAAAACATATTCCATGGAAGCCTCCTCTTCCAAATCCTTGTCCTCTTCATCTTCCTCTTCCTCTCTGATCTCTATTACTCTGATCCTGGAAACGATTGAAATTATTTCCTCTCTGATTCTGACTGCTACTGGCCTCATCCTTCTTTTTCAGATCTTCATTTCGGCCACCGTATGACCATCCACCAGATCTTCCACCATGACCTCTTCCATTTTGTCTGCTCTCAAACTTCTTGTTTAGCTTTTCCTCTACTTTTAGGGTAAACTAGTATGCCTCCTCAATACTGTTCATTCGAACCAGATTCAACTCCTCCTGAATGCTTGGCCTTAACCCATTAAGGTATCGGGCAACTTTCTCCTTATCAGCTTCTGCATGGCTTGTTCTGATGAGGAGTCGATAGAACTCCTCTGTATACTCCTGAATAGATCTTCCTGCTTGCTTCAAACTTTGCATTTTCTTTAGTAGGTCAAGCTCATAATCAACAGGAATGAACTGTCGCTTCAATTTATCCACCATCCAATCCCATCTTGTGATTTTATCTTTTCCTCTTCTATTTCACTCTAATTGAATTTCTTGCCACCAGATCTTTGCATGACCTTTCAATCTGGCCTTCGCAAATTTGACCCTATCAGGATCCTCAACATCTTCATACTCAAAATATTCCTCACATTCATTCATCCAGTTGATCAATTCCTTTGGGTTAAGATTTCCAGAAAATGTAGGAACCTCAATCTTAGGTCTTTTCCCAATCTTGGAAATCATCCAAAAAAGTCTTTCTTCCTCCTGGTTCACAATTTCAACTTCTCCTTCTTGATATTCTTCTTCGGCTTCATCCTCCCTTTCATCTCTGACATTAAGATTCATTCCTCTACGAATCTCTTCTTGTAATGCTCGCACTTGTCTCTTCAGCTCTCTAACCTCAGGTGTCACAACACCAGCTCTTCCACCATGTTCTCTTCGTGGAGGCATTTTCACGATGCGCGTTGAAACCCTAACCATGGTCCTGGTGCAAAATGCCTCACAGTCAGCAATCTATTTACACACTCAAGAACTCCTACTCTGATACCACTTGATGAAGGGTACTCCCCTTAATACCACAAACACATAATAGAAATAGAGAAACAACAACAATAATATGCAAGAACAAAAAATTGGCTTCTTATTATCTCCACAAATGTGGAATTACAAACTTTCAGAATTACAATATGTAAGCCACATGGGCATTCCCTTACAATATTCTGTAGGACAAAGCCTCGAATCAATACCCAGATCTACTACCCGAAACTGCCCTAGACAACACTACGACCTTCTTTATATAGGCAATTTCCACCACCCGAGAAGGTTCTAGAAATTTAGCCCTTAGGGCTGACCAAACTTAGAATTATTTTCTTTTACAATTTATTACATCAAAGTCGGCTCAAAATGAGTTTTGAAACCCAAACAAAAATTTTGAAGAAAAATTATTTTTCGCCATTTCAGGTGACCCAACTTCCGGAGACCATAAGTCATCACCAGTTGACCTGATTGACTATTATAACCCCATTTCAGAAATGCCACGAAGTGCTCTACAGGCTTGACCAGCGCAAGCACCCAATACCCAAATTTTTGACCTCATCCGAGGCCTCTAAAGCCTTCAAAACTGAGTTCGAAGTTTCTGTACCCTGTTGCCAATACCGAACATCTTCAATATCTTCAAAACTACACCTGATCTAGCCATGAAACTTTGCTGGCAGGTTGATATGACTAAGATGAACCTCCATATGTAAAATCAGACATTTCAAGATTGTAAGACCAACTTACTAAAAATAGCAAGTTTCCATAAATAGCAACTCTGCACAAGATAGCCCTTATTGAATACAAAAATAGAAATATTTTTTTGGGTGATGCAAGATTGCTCTTACACCCAGGATGCTCCTGCATCATAATCAAAGAAAGTTATTAAGGGATTTGGGATTAGGGATTACTGATTCACCCCCCGCCCTCAGTAATCCAACATGAATTACCCTCTAACTACTGATAAAAAACAAAAAACTCCTCCCTAGTTTTAAATACAAATCTAGTGAAAAAGAAAGCCTTCCTTTACTAAAGAAAGAACTCCAAGTCCCAAAATGCCTCTCTCCATGCAAGGTAAACTCGAAGAAATAATTAACTCTCTTCTAGTATTCTATGTCTAAATACTGTATTTTTTATGCAAAAAGATTTATATATAATACCCTAATTATATGCCACATTTTTAATATTTAGTAACCAATAAAGTTTACTTAATATTAAATATATCTAATATAATTATATTTACCTTGTTTAATATAATAAATATTAAGTAAACTTTAAATTTACTAAATATTAAATAATATTAAATAAAATAAACTTTATTTTAAATAATATATGTTAAATTATATTTATGATTTAAATTTAATAAATAATCAAAATTATTTATTAAACTTAAGTGAAAAATAAAATATAACATATATTGTTAAACTAAAGTCTATGGTATCATTTCTAATTCCTTGTATACATAAAAAGCAAGGAGGTAAAACATGGAGCATCATGGGCATCGTTTCTAAAACATATTTCATAACATTTGGAAATCGTGAGAAAATAGAGTTTTCTAACCCTAAATTCAATCCATTCTTCATTTCTCCACTTATTTGGAACTTTCTTCTTTTCTCGTGGGTGGCTAGGGTTTGATCATTTGGTTGAGAATTTGGATATTTTTTGAGACTTCACTGATGGAGTTTTTAATTATTTTTTCAATATAGACTCCTATCTATAGGTATATGTCATTGCTGCTATGATCTATCTGCTAGTTGTGCCTTGCATTATCTTTCCCTCTATGTTTGGGTGCAATATGTCACTCTACATCTTCTTTTGAATCCTCTTTACAAGTATGTGAATTTTTTTAGCCATGAACTCCAACTATTTTTTGTTTATGATATGTGCTCAACCAAATAAATGTCTTAGAAACTTAGAGCATAACACTCATTCATTCAATATTGGACATCTTAAACAACAACTAATTAACTCATTTAGCTCATTTATAGTATCAACCAGGGATACAAACTTGAAATAGTATCTACAAAGTATATGCTCTAAACTATCTAAATTGCCATGTATCTAGACTATTGAATTTAAAATAATTGAAAGCTTAAAATAATAAGCTAGGACAAAGGAACAGGTTTATTCTACTGAACATAGTAATCATAAGTAGGTATTGTTTTATTTTCCTTTGTTGCAGGAACAACCTATTAATTCTTCTACCAACGACTGTAGGAACAACAAAGTTCTCTCTAAATCTAAGAAAACATGAAATAGATCCTAACTAATAATGGAATTCACTCACCAAGTGGGCCTCCTTGGATGAGTGAATAGGATACAATCAAGATAAAAAGATAGAACTTGCAAAGTACATTCTATTCATTCATTGAAAGTGTAGTACCCCTCCCTTAGTTTGATTTTCTATTTATTATGGTTATTTTAGGATGATGAATTATATGTTAGGAAATCATTGATGCTTATGATTTTACTGACACCATACTTGCATGTGTATGGTTGGTGTGCATGTTTTATATTTCTGTTTGACGTGCCTGATGTGGTTGAGGGATGAAGTCGTAGGTACTTGCTTGCAAGATCCACACGATCGACTGATCCACACCATTATCTATTATATATTTATCTGTATGTACATGCGAGTTTTGTATACATGTTTGTAGGTACCAGACATCGACTTCCCTGAATTGTCAGGATGAGCGTGCCCTATCACAATATCTCAAATAGTAAGAGAGGGGAGATAACACAGGTCCAAAATCCTAACCTAACCCCATTTGTCCTAGGATTAGACAAGTATCAGTTTGACTACACTACCCAAATTTGTCTAGTTCACATAGATTCATGGATCCCTTTTTTGAGCATGTTGGTTTTATGTTGTTTGGTCTTAGTTGATTGATTTCATGAATGAGTGATTTTCTGTGATTTATTGATTAATGAGTATAGTTGAAATTTAATATTAATTATAATTCTATGCTTATTTGGGAAAATTAACTAAAATTCAAATATTTGAATATTTGGATTTAATTAATTATTTAATTAAAATTAGAGATAGATATGCTTTTATGCTTTATTAAATAATTAAGTACTTAATTGCATGGTTAATTGTGCTTAAAGTATTTAATCTATTTAATACAATTTTTAATTATTACATGTGCATTAGTAATGTGAAAAAGTAAATTATTTTCAAAAGATAACAACCTATTTCAAAAAGTCAAAGTTGAGTTGTGCATATAAAGTTATTTAAATTATTAAATTAGGATTTACTTTCAATTTATGATTGGAGTTGATTTAGGAGTTAACTGTTGAGTTATCTTGAGGGTTTGCATGAAAGGGGGAATTGAATCTCTATTAGGGAGACTGTGCATTCATTTTTAGAATTAGACAGGTTTTGGAGAAATTATGGAGAGAGCTTGGATTTTGGCATCTTGAGATTCTTGGGCAATTTAAGATTGTTTAAATGTTTGTGAAAGCTTGTTTGTGCATCTGAATCTTGTTTTTTCATTCTTCATGGACTCAGATTTGCAGGATCGGTTCCATACTTGGAAGGATCTAGAATTTTTATTTCCTCAAAGGCTTCTATTTCAGTATTTGCATTGGATCTGAGGTAGGGTTTGAGAATCCTCTCTGTAATCTTTGTTTGACAATTTTGATGATTTCTTATGCCTAGTTAATTTCATTTATCTTAGAAGATCTATTTTTCTATTTCTATGATTTTGGGTATTAGAGAACCCTTAGATCTGTCATTTGTTAATTTTTTTCATACTTGGCACAGTGAGGTTATGCTGAAAATTTTTTATTATAAAATTATCTATAAATCTCCTAGAAAATGAAAAATCAATGTAGGCTATAGTTTAACTATTGAGCCATGAGAAAAAAATAAATTTAGTTGTGAAAGAAAAACCAATTTTAGTGGAAAATCAATTCTGGTAAAAATAATACTCTCTATTTAAAAATATAGTAAGAATAAAAAAATTACACAATAAGTATTAAAAGCCAGAAAAGATAAAATAAAGTGATAAAGTCAAAGATTTAAAAAAAAGGATATTCATTCCATAATTTTAGAATTTTTATTTTTATTTTAAAAATAAAAATAAAAATGGAAAAAGTTTCTTGTTTTCACGTTTTCCAAAATGTGTTTAAAAAAAAATTAAATTAAAGAGAAAAAAATATATTTAGGAGGGCACGAGACACAAGCCTGTACCCCCATTGGCTGGGGCCTGCCGTCGGTCCTCCCAATGGAGCTGCATGGCAGAGACCTGCCGGCGGTCTTCCAAGGGGAGCCGTGCGGAGGTTTCCCCAACGGTTATCCCAAAGGAGCTGCATAGGGCCCAGCCTGTGACAGCCCTTAAGGGTACCGCGAGGATGGGTGCCCAAACGGGCTTTATTTTGTATTTAATTTTTTTTTAAATTTTGTTTTTAATTAAATTTTAAATTTAATTAAATTTTGTTTGTATTTATTTTTTAATTTAATGAAAATTAATTTAATTAAATTGTTGTACTTTATTATTATTTTTTAAAAACTTTTAATATTAAATTTAATTATTATTTAATTTTAATATTTGTTTATTAAATAATTATTTTTTTAGTTGTTAATAAGCTATGATGTTTTCAATATCTTACTTTTTTACATGTCAATTGAAATTTTATTTTAGTGCTATCTAAAATAATACTTTCAAAAAAATATAAAAAAGGGAATTGTTTATAATTTTTAGATGTATTTTATTTATTAAATTTTTGTGTGAACATAATTTTAAAAGATGATTAAATTATGTTTTATAGTGAAGTAATTTAATTATGGGTCAACTATATCATTTATTTATTTACATATCTGATTTTATGGAGTATTTGGATGATACAATCTTATTCTTTGTATAGAATATCAATTAGGAGTTATATAATAAAATTGTTTTCTTTATAAAACTCAGGTTAAAGAGGTTTAATAGATTTGTGTGTGCATGAATTTTGGGTGGATCTGCATTTTATGAACTAATGTATTTTAATTACGAATGATTTGTACATTTGTACGAAGTAATTGGATGTTACTGTTTTCTTTTGCTTGATTATTGGTTTTAGTATTTACAAGACTTATTTGGCTTAAAGGAATTAATTTTGTGTTCAAGTTTTAAATGTGGGTGTTTAGCCATGCAAGTGATTGTTATGTGAATTTGATTGATTAGATTAGTAAAGTTTTTCTTCATGATGATGTCATTGTGATTTATGGTGGATGTTATTAGCCTGATTCAACTAAATTATGTTCAGTCTTTTCTTACCCTATGTGTAGTTTAAAGGGGTTAGAATTGTCAACGAGTGGGAATGTAATTCTAGAGGTAGGAGTTGGATGTTTTATCTTTCATGTTTGTTTTCCGTGCATACTATGTTGTAATCGATTGATTTGACCCAACCCTATGTGAAGTTTGTTCTATGATTCTCTTCTATGATACCTTGTATAATTGAGTTTTGCTTCGTATTCTATATAGGGGAATATGTTGTTGACTTTTTATGTCCCACCCATGGGATCATGAGTTTATTCTTTTTTGAACACTTGGAGAGTGTTTTGTGATGTTATGGTTATGTGAGAACCAGTGTGTTCATGTTGGTTTGTGGAACAGTCTTGAGGGACATTATTATTATCTTGTGATATTATGTGGCATCTTTGAGCCTAGGGTAGTTTACCTAGATATGTAGTAGGGGGTGGCTTGCAATAAGTGTCGAGGCCCACAAGTGGCTACTAGGATCACTTATTGTAAGTATTTGTAATCAAGTGATAACCTAATATAAGATTGAGAGATATTAAAATGAACTTAATAAGATATGTTTCCTCACTCATGCTTGAGTACTGCTAGTACAGACTAAGATGGGGATTGAGATGGTGCTTGCATCCTTTGAGATGTGTGTGTTTGGCATAGTTAATAGCTTTGTCTGTATGAGAAGTTATTGATACCGTGTATGGTCACTTGAGTGTCAGGATCCAGAGTGATTACTAGGATGAGACTCAAGGGTTAGACGTACATGATGACACCTTCCTATGCATAGTCTAGTTATTCTACATGTGTCAGTTGCCTCTGGATTAGTGAGTCTTACCTATCACTATCTTATATTCACCTTGAGTTAGAGAGCTTTCAGGATCTCTTCCTTAGCTTGTTCTGTTGATATTTTTTATCCGAGTGGGATCTATTGTTATCTCCTCAGCATGGTGAGAGTGGACCATTTAGGTTCCATGAGGTCAGGTGGTAGTGATTATTTTACCATTTGAGATTCCAACGTTCGTGTAACGGTGCTGGATGATCCCTGTGGTAGTTGTTTCTTCTTGTTCTTCTTTGGTGGAGATGTATTCTTATCTTTCTTCTCACTCTTTGTTGATTTGTATCATTGCAGTAGTTATTCAGAGATATCATGTTGTACTTCTTTTCAGTTATTGTATTACATACCTTGCAGCATGTGCAGTGGATGTAGGTTATTATGGATACCTTATGGTATCAGCTGGATCTATGTTATCTTATATGTGATGTTGCATTTATCGTTTATTTTTTAATATGATTTTTGTAATTATATCTAATCTAAATTAAGTAATTAATATTTATGTAATCTTCGTCAAGGAATCCTAGAGAGTTGTAATCTATGTGAGTTGTATATTCATTGTATTGCTTCCACATTGTAAAACTTTGATGTTGTTGTTTGTTAACACTTTAGAAAAAAATAATATTATGTAAACTTAGTTGCATGTTTAGGTTAAGTTATCCTGGGTTCCCTGGTGGGGCATTACACTTGGTATCAAAGCATCAAGTTTCTACACTGGGAACTCTGGGAAGTTGTGTGCCTATTAGATGTTTAAACTATCAAAAACTAGAAACTAAACATAGAAATATAACTCTTTTATATTGAGAACCAATAAAATACAACTAAACATTTATGTTTTTTCTCTCTTAAATGTCTTTGGGATATCACTTTATCTATTGATTTTCATAGGTGATTTGACTGTCTATTATGTTTGGGTACCCACTCCAATGCATCTAGGGTGAAGTACCTTTGGATGTCATGAAGCGATTACTCCCTTGAGTGTGGCTACCACTAGTCACCTTGTTTTGTGAATGTTTTATGATTGATAATTTATTTTGGTTGATTGATGAATTGTTCGTGATGTGTTGAGGCTAGCATTAAAATTTTGAACTTTCTTATGATTGGATTAGTCACCTAACTCTCTTTTCTTTATCTATTTTATGACGCTAGTCACACTTAATTTATTGTTGAAATTGAGCACTCTTATGACTTAATGTTGGACTTGTGATTCCCCCACTTGAGTTTTACCTTTTTGAGTTTTGTGGTGGTTACTCTGAATGTTTGGTATTGTTGGCCCTGTTCTGTGATAAGTGTTGTTTCTATCATGTTTATTATGGACCCTGATAGTATATATAAGGGAGGACATCACAAAGATGATACTATTTTTGTTGTGTGAAAACAGAATAATTGTGTATCATATATGTTTGCATAAGTATTGGGTAAAAGCACAAAGCTGTGCCACATTTCAGGACCACTTATCAGCATAGCTGAATTTGAATATTTCTAACTAAAATTATGTTTTGTCAAACATATGGTCTAACTAGATTTATTCTAGCTAAGTTAGATAAGTTCTTCACCTTTTCCAATTGGAAATATCTATTAAATGCATGTTTTATAACAATTACTAAAGAAATAAAATTATTTCAGAAAAAATGTTGTTTCAATAACTCACTCTTTTTAATGATATTTTTTTACAAATATAAAAATACCTTTTTTTAGAGCACAGAGTCAAGATTATCATCATATAATTTTTATAGTATTTTAATTAGATCTAATATATTATAATTTCAAAATACTACAAGTAGGTATTTTAACATTCGAGAACAAGATGCTTCAAAAATAGAAAAAAATAGTAAAGCTTATCAAAAAAATTGAAAATTTATATTTAACACTAGAGGAGAGAGTTATCTTCAAGAATGTGTAATTTATTTTCTGAATGGTGTAGATTTGATAGGGGAAATTTGGCGTGAGATGAAAACTGTCGATTTTAGGTATGTTCGACTTTGAGTAGTTATATCAGAGAAAATATACATTGAAAACTATTTTTTCTTCTTTTCTGCACTAGCTATACATTTTACCTATGACATGTTTTGAAATCAAAGGAAAAAAAGATTATTTGCATATACTTTTTTGTTGCGAAGAAGACCCTCATTTTTTAGCATTTTCCAGCAAGTAAAAAATAGACTTAAAAATTTTAAAAACTATGTGAATTCTTGCTCAAAAAAAATTTAAAAAATTATAGGCATAAAATTCATCCACTTTTACACATTTCATTAGTTTACATCATGTCCAAATTTTAAACATAAATGCCATTTTTATGTCGTTAAAGTTAAAAATTTTGTGTGTTGTTGACCTTTTCCTTTATAAAAGTGTGACACAGCTTTTTACTTTTACCCTATTGCATTAACTAGATTTACATGAACTTCTCAACTTAAAATTTGATTAAGATATGAATGTGTGTTCTATACAATTGATTACAAGATGTTTTCTATAATGATGAATGAATAAAAGTTTAGATCTATTTGAATTGTTGATGAATGATTGATCAATGTGATTTTTGGTTTGTTCCTAAACTAGAATTACATTGTCCTTAATGACTGTATATCATGTTCTTATTTTATGGCTTGTTTTTAGATATTATATTTTATTTTAATAAATGCTTCATGTTTGAGGGATGGATACCCCTATCTGTTTGTAGTCTTCCAAGAGTAAGCCTAATCCTAGGGGGGTGGATGTAGTACCCCTCCCATTGTATAATTTTCTATTTATTATGGTTATTTTAGGATGATGAATTATATGTTAGGAAATCATTGATGCTTATGATTTTACTGACCCCATACTTGCATGTGTATGGTTGGAGTGCATGTTTTATATTTTTGTTTGACGTTCTTGATGTGGTTGAGGGATGGAGTCGTAGTTACTTTCTTGCGAGATCCACACGATCGACCGATCCTCACCATTGTCTGTTATATATTTATATGTATGTATATGTAAGTTTTGTATACATGTTTGTAGGTATCAGGTATCGACTTTCCTGAATTGTCAGGATGAGCATGCCCTATCACAATATCTCAAATGGTAAGAGAGGGGAGAAAACAAAGGTCCAAAACCCTAACATAAGCCCATTTTTCTTAGGATTGGACAAGTATCAGTTTGACTACCCTACCCAGATTTGTCTAGTTGACATGGATTCGTGGATCCCTTCTTTGAGCATTTTGGTTTTATGTTGTTTGGTCTCAGTTGATTGATTTCATGAATGAGTGATTTTCTGTGATTTATTGATTAATGATTATAGTTGAAATTTAGTATTAATTACAATTCTATGTTTATTTGAGAAAATTAATTAAAATTTAAATATTTAAATATTTGGATTTAATTAATTATTTAATTAAAATTAGAGATAGATATGCTTTTATGCTTTATTAAATAATTAAATACTTAATTGCATGGTTAATTGTGCTTAAATTAATTAATCTATTTAATACAATTTTTAATTATTACATGTGCATTAGTAATGTGGAAAAATAAATTATTTTCAAAAGATAACAACCTGTTTCAAAAAGTCAAAGTTGAGTTGTGCATATAAAGTTATTTTAAATTATTAAATTAGGATTTACTTTCAATTTTTTATTGGAGTTGATTTAGGAGTTAACTGTTGAGTTATCTTGAGGGTATGCATGAAAGGGGGAATTGAATCTCTATTAGGGAGATTGTACATTCATTTTTAGAATTAACAAGTTTTGGAGAAATTGTGGAGAGAGCTTGGATTTTGGCATCTTGAGATTCTTGGGCAATTTAGGATTGTTTAAAAGTTTGTGAAAGCTTGTTTGTGCATCTAGATCTTGGTTTTGCATTCTTCATGGACTCAGATCTGCAGGATCAGTTCCATACTTGGAAGGATCTGGACTTTTTATTTCTTCAAAGGCTTCTATTTCAGTATTTGTATTGGATCGGAGGTAGGGTTTGAGAATCTTCTCTGTAATCTCTGTTTGGCAATTTTGATGATCTCTTATACCTGGTTAATTTCATTTATCTTAGAAGATCTATTTTCCTATTTCTGTGATTTTGGGTTTTTAGAGAACCCTTAGATCTATCATTTGTTAATTTTTTTCATACTTGGCACAACGAGGTTATGCTGGCAAGATTTCATTAGAAAATTCTCTATAAATCTCCTAGAAAATGAAAAATCGATGTAGGCTATAGTTTAACTATTGAGCCATGAGAAAAAAATAAATTTAGTTGTGAAAGAAAAACCAATTTTAGTGGAAAATCAATTCTGGTAAAAATAATACTCTTTGTTTAAAAATACAGTAAGAATAAAAAAAATTACACAGTAAGTATTAAAAGCTAGAAAAGACAAAATAAAAGTGATAAAGTCAAAGATTAAAAAAAAAAGGATATTCATTCCATAATTTCAGAATTTTTATTTAAAAAATAAAATAAAAAAATTTTAAAAAATGGAAAAAGTGTCTTGTTTTCACGTTTTCCAAAACATATTTAAAAAAAAATTAAATTAAAGAGAAAAAAAATATATTTAGGAGGGCATAGGACACGAGCCCGTACCCCCTTTGGTCGGGGCCTACCGTTGGTCCTCCCAAGGGAGCCATATGGCAAAGACCTACCGACGGTCTTCCAAGGGGAGCCATGTAGAGGTTTCCCCAACGGTTATCCTAAGGGAGCCGCATGGGGCCCAGCCTATGGCAGCCCTTAAGGGTACCGCGAGGATGGGTTCTCAAACAGGCTTTATTTTGCATTTAACTTTTTTTTAAATTTTGTTTTTAATTAAATTTTGTTTTTAATTAAATTTTAAATTTAATTAAATTTTGTTTGTATTTAATTTTTAATTTAATGAAAATCGGTTTGATTAAATTGTTGTATTTTATTATTTAAAAAAAATAACTTAATATTAAATTTAATTTTAATATTTGTTTATTAAATATATATTTTTTAGTTGTTAATAGATATGTTGTTTTCAATATCTTACTTTATTACATGTCAATTGGAATTTTATTTTAGTGCTATCTAAAATAATACTTTTAGAAAAATATAAAAAAAGGAATTATTTATAATTTTTAGATGTATTTTATTTATAAAATTTTTATGTGTGAACATAATTTTAAAAGATGGTTAAATTATGTTTTATATTGAAGTAATTTAATTATGGGTCAGCTATATCATTTATTTATTTACATATATGATTTTATGGAGTATTTGGATGATACAATCTTATTCTTCATATAGAATATCAATTAGGAGCTATATAATAAAGTTGTTTTCTTTATAAAACTCGAGTTAAAGTGGTTTAATAGATTTGTGTGTGCATAAATTTTGGGTGGATCTGCATTTTATGAAATAACGTATTTTAATTACGAATGATTTGTACATCAATACAAAGTATGAAAGTTAATATTTTCTTTTGCATGATTATTGGTTTTAGTATTCAAAAGACTTATTTGGCTTAAAGGAATTAATTTTGTGTTCAAGTTTTAAATGTGGGTGTTTATCCATGCAAGTGATTGTTATGTGAATCTGATTGATTAGATTAGTAAAGTTTTTCTTCATGATGATGTCATTATGATTTATGGTGGATGTTATTAGCCTGATTCAACTAAATTATGTTCAGTCTTTTCTTACCCTATGTGTAGTTTAAAGGGGTTAGAATTGTCAGCGAGTGAGAATGTAATTCTAGAGGTAGGAGTTGGATGTTTTATCTTTCATGTTTGTTTGCCTTGCATACTATGTTGTAATTGATTGATTTGACCCAACCCTATGTGAAGTTTGTTCTATGATTCTCTTCTGTAAAACCTTGTATAATTGAGTTTTGCTTCGTATTCTATATAGGGGAATATGGTGCTGAATTTTTATGTCCTACCTATGGGATCATGAGTTTATTCTTTTGTGAACACTTGGAGAGTGTTTTGTGATGTTATGGTTATGTGAGAACCAGTGTGTTCCTGTTGTTTTATGGAACAGTCCTGAGGGACATTATTATTATCTTGTGATATTATGTGGCATCTTTGAGCCTAGGGTAGTTTACCTAGATATGTAGTAGGGGGTGGCTTGTAATAAGCATCGAGGCCCACAAGTGGCTGTCAGGATCACTTATCATAAGTATTTGTAATCAAGTGATAACCTAATATAACATTGAGAGATAT
Organism: Chamaecyparis obtusa; assembly: GCA_027943335.1. NCBI lineage: Eukaryota > Viridiplantae > Streptophyta > Pinopsida > Cupressales > Cupressaceae > Chamaecyparis > Chamaecyparis obtusa. The sequence goes on along the minus strand of BSBK01000213.1, from coordinate 1,664,813 downwards.
ATATTAAAGGTAAAAATTCTTGCTCATGGACTATAGCTCACATAATTGAAAAAATCAAGATGATAATCCAAATGTTTGAGGAAAGCCACATCACCCATATCTACCGTGAAGGTAATAAGCTGGCAGACAGGCTGGCAAATGAGGGGGCCGATAATGATGTCACAAAAATGTGGATCAGGGAAGCAAATCTCAAAACATAGATTATAAGTCTAATCACTTATGATAGAATTAACCATAAGGAGGGAAATACCACTCTAAATAATGATGACAAGGATGAAGCAATTATCGAGGAGTGCTACTTGTAAGGTAAGGTGTACATTCATCATTTTAGACTTAATGAGACATAGATTCTGGGCAATTTTAAGAGTTCTGAATAGCAAGAGAAAGTCGAGTTGTGAGTCTTGGAAAATTGGTAAGATATCCAGCCAGAATAGTAATAAAATTCAAAAAATGGGAGGAGGTCTGAGAAGGGAGGAGCCTTTTGACTGTGAGAAATGGAGACAAGAGAAGAAGGTCTGGAAGAAGCTGAAGAAAGGAGGGGTCACCCCGTACATTAAAAAGCTTCATGGTTATGATAAATAGGTAACTATTAATTTTTCTAAGGGTTGGGTAAATGGCAAAGTTAATTTATGGAGCAAATATTTCCCCCTTACTCTTTCCCTTATTTCCAAAATTACTGGTTTATCCATGGAGGGAATGCACTTCTATAGGGATAATAAGTGTATAGGTACTAATTCCTTTAAGAATTTTCCTAAAATTGTGGATGAAGAAGCTCTGATGACCAAAGGTAAAAGGGATTATGTATATATTACAAAAATTAAGAAGTTTTGGGCTAAAATGCTTAAAGTGTTGATTGAGTACTTCATGCTGGATGGTCGTTACTCTAAAATTTATAATCTGCACTTTGTTCTAGCTAACCACTTTAGGCACAACAAAAAGGTCTCCTTCCCATACTTTCTATTGAGTTCTTTGAACAATAGCATTAAAGAGCACAGGAAGAAAGCGAGCAATCCGGTGTTGCATAAGGGATTGATCCTCCTCATCGCAGACTATGCTAGGGATATTATCCTGGATCCTATTCCTAAAAGGATTATAGGTAAGAGAAAGGATAACATAGAGGATAAGAGCAAGGCTGAAACCCATAAGAAGGGAAGGAAAAAAAAGAAAAGGGCCAATGACAGTGGTGATGATCTTGATGAAAAAATCCCTTTGTCTCAGGGAAAGGAAAGTACTCAAGAGGAAAATGCTGAAGAGGACCCAGGAAAAGAGGAGGAACCTTAGGAAAAAGAGGATTAGAATCCTAAAGATAATGATTAGGAGGAGGCCAATGAGGAGACAAAGAACATGTAAGGAGAAGATGAAGAGGAAGAAAGGGGTAAAGAAGAAGAAAATGAAGAGGATGAGGAAGAAAGAATGGAAGATCCTAGGCCAGAAGAGAAAGATGAAGAATTGACTGAAAAAGAGGAAGGGAAGGGTCAGTCGAGCCATGGGGAAGGTGAAAGCCAAAATGAGGCTACTGTGGGCTTTGAGATGGATGCTAGTATTCTGGAGAAGGTAAAGAAGAAAGATGGACATGACATTCATATGGACAAATGGATATCCCAGGAGATGTAGGAAATGAAACATCACCTCAAGGCCATGGAAGACATGATGAATACCCTAAAAACTAAGCTGGAAAAGTTGGAAATGAATTTTTTGGATAAGGTAAAATACAATAACCCGAATGAGCATCTTACTACTGAAATCAAAACAATGGTTGACACCAAGCTTAACGACCTAACTGAAAAAATTAGTTATAATGGGTACATAATAAATGAGGTCCTCAAGCATAGAAATGAAGGCCTAAGTGTCTCTTTTATGAACCTAAAGATGCTACACAACTATCTAGAAAATAGTCTACGAGAAAATACTAGCATAATAATTGATGAAGATGCTGAGAACTTTGGATCGGGAACTAGAACTAGGGGCCGTATCCAAAGGAAGGTCCCTGATACACCAAAGGAGCTAAAAGATTTAAAAGAAGCCATTCAGAAAATGGAGGACCTACAAAAGAAGGTAGAGAAGACTATTAATAATAAGTAGTCTCTTCTGGTTGGTTGCTGGTAGATTGTTGGTAGTTGTGCTAGTATCTATTTTTTTGTCTTTATTGTCTAGACTCAGACTAGGTAGGGTCCTGCTTTTCTCTTCCTAGCAGGCGTTCTTTTTTTGTATAGGGATGAAATGTTAAATCTTTCTGATATATTGTAAATGGTTTTGGGTTCCATTCAAAACCTACTTTTACCTTAGTCAAAAACATTGAGAGATATTAAAATGAACTTAATAAGATATGTTTCCTCACCCATGCTTGAGTGTTAGTATAGACTAAGATGGGGATTGAGATGATTCTTTCCGCCTTTGAGAGGTGTGTGTATGGCATAGTTAATGGCTTTTTTTTTATGAGAAGTCATTGATACCATGTATGGTCACTTGAGTGCTGGGATCTAGAGTAATTACCAAGATGAGACTCAAGGGTTAGACATACATGATTACACCTTCCTATGCATAGTATAGTTATTATACATGTGTCGGTTGCCTCTAGATTAGTGAGTGTTACTATCACTATCTTATGTTCACCTTGAGTTAGAGATCTTTCAAGATCTCTTCCTTAGCTTGTTATGTTGATGTTTGTTATCTGAGTGGGATATGTTTTTATCTCCTCAACACGGTGTGAGTGGACCATTTAAGTTCCATGAGGTCGGGTGGTAGTGATTATTGTACCATTTGAGATTCTAATGTTCATGTACTGGTGCTGAATGATCCCTGTGGAAGTTGTTTCTTCTTGTTCTTCTTTGGTGGAGATGTGCTCTTATCTTTCTTCTCACTCTTTGTGGCCTTGTATCATTGCATCAGTTATTCAAAGATATCATGTTGTACTTCTTTTTAGTTATTGTATTACATACCTTGTGGCATGTGCAGTGGATGTAGGTTATTATGGATACCTTATGGTGTCAGTTGGATCTATGTTATCTTATATGTGATGTTGCATTTATTGTTCACTTTTTTATATAATTTTTGTAATTATATCTAATCTAAATTAATTAATTAATGTTTATGTAATATTCGTCAAGGAATCCTTGAGAGTTGTAATCTACATGAGTTGTATATTCATTTTATTGCTTCTACATTGTAAAACTTTGATGTTGTTTGTTAATACTTTAGAAAAAAAAATTATTATGTAAACTTAGTTGCATGTTTAGGTTAAGTTCTCCTGGGTTCCCTGGTGGGGCATTATAGAAAGGTACACTTGAAGTAAAATAGAACTAAATTCTATTTTCTATTGCAAAATTACAATAACTTTCCTAGCTCCAACCTTCTAAAAGTTAAGTCAATGACTTATTTATAATAAAACATGAAGAAACTAATTCCTAAAACTTTGATCATTCCAACAATGAGGATCAATAAGATATATAGTGCCATACAACAAAATCAATAACTTTCGAGAACATGTCTTTGAAAAATATAGTAGGTTGTGCTTTTAAATCTGCGCTTAGGTGTAATGAAAACCATTTGACCACTCCAAAGAGGAGTGATGCATGGTTATTTCTTTATTTCTTCATCCACAGAGTTGATCTTGTCAATTCCACCATGTTGCTTAATGAATATGCCATTGACTTGTTCCTGCATGGAGTTAGTAACACATGCCAAATTCGAAACACATATATTTGCATCATTTAAATCAGAGAAGACATTATCTCATTAACTAGCTCTTGCATGATATGCGGCTATAGGAATCCTAACCCAAAGAAAATTAGGAGATACAAACATTAAATAACACACATGTATATTTACTAATTCATCTATCATATTCTATTCATAAGTTTTAACCATAAGTTCCAACTTAGATCACATATCCTATTGAACTATAAAGTATTTAAAGTATTGTCCATGCACTTGCACATATAAAATCCATACATATAACATCATCCAAGTATGCATAAAACCATATAAAATCACCCTACAGAGTCATAGAAAAATATCATAAAACATGCCATTAATTTGGCTCATCAATATGCCTAATAATAAACCATTCTATAGATGATTTGTAGCCCTCTTGTAGAAAATATCACTATGAATTTTACTTTTCTTCAAGAATTCTTTAGGATGTGGATGAGAACTTTTAATCTCCTTATATTTAATTATTTAAAAACACTCTCAGTCCTGCTTCATAGTAACTTGTAAATATCAAGATCAAAAGGGGCATCATCTTAGCATTTTTCTTTATTTCTTTGTGTATGTCATGACTTTTCTTGTGATTCTCTAGCTTGGGTCTTGAATTTTGATACACATCTCTAACTTCTTGATATTCTCTTAGGTTCTTGTTGTTAATAGGTTTCTTTCCCTAATTACTTGCTATAGATTTACACTATACCTTGTGGCAGTTTCACACTTCTTGTCACTCTCACTGTGGTTGATCAAATATTATGCGAGCAGTGATTCTATGAATCTTGTTTAGGACAATATTGATGCTTTTCCCTCTTTATTAGGAATGTTAGTGCTTTGACATAAAATATGAAGGTTATCTGATCCTTTTTCACCTTTTTTTAAGCTAAAATATCTATGGTGGTTGTATCTCTTTATTGCAATTATGTTTTTGGATTTGATATATTTGGCACCTCATTTAATGTTGAATTGTTACAACCATTCACAAGTATTTTCTTCCTTTCAATATATGTTATTATGATCCATGTACTTATTTCTTCTATCTTCATTTTGCTACTAATTTTCCATGAACCTTAACTGATACCATATTCCATGTTTGTGTTGTTTGCAATATGTCTTCTCATGATGTTTGATGCTCTTATATTTGCATGCTTGAACATAGTTGAATAATAATGACCAATATAGAAGATTATCTTCTGTAGACTATTCATTTTGAAGTTACTAGTCTTTTGTTGAAGCATAACTTTATGAAGTTATTTCTTTGTTGACTTGTTATGAATAATAAATGAGATGTATTGATATAACCCATAACTGCTCCATATATATTCTCTGATCTGAACATGATTACTTTGTAGCTTCCATATGATGATTTTAGTGTCATTAGCTCATTAAGACATTTTAATATGATTGTATACTCCTTGATAGTAAAGATTAATACTTTCACATAAATCAGATTGTTGTAATCAATATTGATCCCTTTTTATTGTAACTTCTTTGTCACTTGAAATGTATTGTATATGATGATTCTCCTATAGTTGATACTTGATGTGGTAGACTAGAAGGTTTCACAATAGAAATATTATGTTCCTTCCATAGTCCTTTATTTTTCTTGTTCCGTAACATGATAGAAATTAAATCAAATGGTTTCATTCAAATAATATAATGTTCCTTTAATGACTTGTCCTCATAGTTGTACCTTTCGTAAGAATTTGCAAATAACAAAGATTGAACCAAGGATCTAGAGGTTAAAGAATATCACAAATACAAGAGAGATTATATGAACAAGAATATACTTGTATTAATAATAAAATGATTGATGATTGAATTGATCTAATGAATTGATTTGAAATATACATAATAGGCCTCCTTATTTAAGAAAGGCAATAAGAGAGAATGATAAGGAGTTGATAAGATATCACCTATGCTAGGTGTAATCACATGTCCACAAAATATGGATCATCCTCCATTATGAAATGAAGTATGTGTCATAGGATGAGGATGATAATGTGATATGTGCACTAAAGGTGGATCTCACACCTAAAGTGGAATTTCTCCTACACCATGTGCTTAATTGAGGTGCAAACTCCTATGTGTCTCATTGACAAACTACTATGCAATGCATTATCCTAAGTAAGATTAAGTTAAGTGTAATTAGGAATATTTAATTACGTTAGATTTGATCGATGATGTTAGATGATGTTAGCTGGTACTATTGATGATGTTGAATGATGACTTAATGATGTCACAAAGATAGATTCAGATAATTCAAAACATTACAAGGGCTATACCAACCCCGAAATTTTTTGGAGGAAAAAAATATTCTAAAAAATATAATTAATTATTTTTTTTTCAGTAATCATACTATAGAGACATAGATTAGGCTGTACGACTCAATTTGCAAAAAAAAATTGCCTCAATTTTGATTTTTGCCAAATATGGGCAAATTTATAGTCAATTTTAACCAAAACAGTCTCCCAAACATAATGGTGAGGGCAGATCTAACCCAAGATGCTTCCACAAGATGTTGGTCTTTAGATATGAGATATGGACCTCTAATGCTTGCACCAAGATCTCTCCAAATAGGCTAAGAAAAACACTCCAATGGCTCTGATACCATGTAGGAATTTACAAATAGAAAAGATTGAACCAAGGATCTAGAGGTTAAAGAATAACACAAATACAAGAGAGATGATATTTACAAGAATAGACTTGTATTAATGATGCAATGATTGATGATAGAATTGATCCAATGAATTAATTTAAAATGTACATAATAGGCCTCCTTATATAGGAAAGGTGATAAGAGAGAATGATAAGGAGCTGACAAGCTATCACCTATGCTAGGCATAATCACATGTCCACCAAATGTAGATCATCCTCCATTATGCAATGAAGTATGTGCCATAGGATGATGATGATAATGTGATTTGTGCACTAAAGGTGGATCTCACACTTAAAGTATAATTTCCCCTACACCATGTGGTTAATTGAGGTGTAAACTCCTAGGCGTCTCAATGAAAAAATACTATGTAATGCATTATCCTAAGTAAGATTAAGTAAAGTGTAATTAGAAATATTTAATTACAACAACACTTTCACATGACAAGAACTTGTCAATATAAAACATTTGTTTCAAATTATTCATTTTCTTTCTTTTATGTCCTTTATCTTTCAAATATCTAAATTCATAGAAGTTATTTCATTAGGAAAGAGGATGTAGATCTAAAATTGAAAAGAGAGCAGAGCATAACAAAGAAACACAAAACCTAGTATGTCATCAGTGACTAACCCTTTGTATTTCTATCTTGCAGGTATATTGTAGATGTGGGACCTAGGCTCCATCACTCACAATATTCAACAATCTGCCACAACCATGAAATTGATAATCTCAACTTATCTTTCTCTTATTTCTTGACTTCTATCTATTCAACACTTATTTTTATTGCATAGTTTTAGGAGCAGCCATGACTTATGTGGTATTTCTTGTGCATTGTACTTTCCTTTATTTACACAGGAAGAGAATGTAAAGTATTACCTCATAATGCAAACTATAATTTTTGATATTATTTTGTAAACATATTATAAATATTGTACTATTTGTCTTTCATTTATGAATGTAAAATATGTAATGCAAAAATCTATTGTCTTTTGCAAAAAATTTTAATGTTCTTGTAAACAATTTTGCATTAATCTATATTCTCTTCTTCCATGAGTGAAAAAAAATAATGACTCTTTCTTTCTTCTCTATGTGTTGTACTTTTAGTTTACTTTTGCATCTTTTCTATCCCATTGAAACAAGAAGGCCTAAACTTAAAAAATTTAAAATGAACCATATTGATGAACTACAACTGATTTAGAACCAGAATGAAGAATCTATAATTCAAGATTACTGAGGAGTTGATGATTAGATATGCAAAATGATTAAATCAATATTATGTTGTCATTGATGTCAACTAGCTTGATAGTACTTATCTTGTAAGTTACTATACCGACACATCTGAAGGAAGGTGAAAGAGATGAAGAACATAAATATCTACATGAGGAAGATGTATATGATAGATGAGGATAAGGAATACATTGAGTAACTTGTTGATGAGTCTATGACATGATGAAATTGACTTTATTATGTTGTTTTCATCTATGATGAAGAATAGAGCTGAAAGACACAAAGCAGTGTTGTCAGTAAATAAAGCATTTTAGTATACACTGATGAAGTGTAGTGTATACTGAGTGCATTATTAACTGAGCTTGTGTTCACCGACACATTTCTTTGTTAACCGAGCAAAATAGAAAGGAATTAAATGACCAGTTTAGCCAATAAAGTGATGAGTTGTAAAGTGTATGAAATTGAGGTAACAGATAATGTTTGTTATGAAGATCGATGACTAACATAAATCAAAAGGATATAATGGAGTAGATTGAAACATGTTACTGACACATCAGCTGAGGGAGCTTGAAGCAGCAAAATCTATGAATATGATTAAGTGGAAAAATCTGATGGAGGAAATGAAAATGATTTACTCGTCTATATAAGAGACATTGGTTTCATTATGAAACATGCCAGAAGAAGAAGATACTATAGAATTATTACATGGAGAAGTTTTCATGCATTCTGATCATACTGGTTAATAAGAACCAAGCTGCAGAATAGTTACTGAGCTATAAAGAGTTATTACCGATGGATAGTACATTGATATAGTACTGAATCTGAAGTGTTACATTGATAAAAAATATTTAAATGAGCTAAACATTGATCTGTAAACTGCAAACTGAAGTTGTATTTAGGAAGATCATCTACTGTTACATATTTAACCATTGTACATAGTCAAATCTCTTAACCGAGTGGACTATGAAAGTGTTTTGATGTTTCATTCATAGAGTGAACATTGTTATCTTGTCAACCCCAGAGTGACTGCTAGTTGGACGATAACTTCTAGTCTAAAATCCTCTAACAAGGTCACACCTAACAGTGTGTTTGTAAACCTTTAACAGGGTTGGGTCTTTACTAACCTCACTTCAAAAGAGTGAACAATTTTGGGTTGCCGATCCCAGGTGGTTTTTCCCTTTACAGGGTCTCCATGTTTTATCTCTTTTGTTATGTGTTGATTGTGATATTTATTTGTTATCATATTTTGCATATTACATGTTAGATTTGATCAGTAATTATTACAAAGTTTAGACTAACAATTGATAAATACAAAAATAGTGAAAGTATTATATGTTTACCGACTTGCAGAAGTTGTAGGATTGTTTTAGATTATACATTTTGATTTGGGACACTAGATAACTGATTCACCCCCCTCTCAGTTATTCTAACAATTAGTATCAGAGCCAGGTTGCTTAGAAAAAAGTTTTAAGGACTTCAGCAAAAAGATCTCAAGATGTATAAGAGGGAAGTGCCAAAGCTGAACAAAGATAACTTCGTAGTATGGCAAAGCCGGAAGAAGTTGCACATATCTGAAATTGGGAATTCCACACTAGAACTGATGGAGAATGGCTACATTGAACCGACACTAGGTCCCCTAACTCTTAATCAACTAAAGGATAGGCATGAACACAATATTACTATGATGGAACTTGCTACTACCTGTATCGATGCCAAATTTGAAGACATTAAGGGATGCACTACTGCCAAAACCATGTGGGATAAACTGACTCTAATATACAATGGAGATGCGAATGTCAGGAGAGCCAAAGCAGAAAGCCTAAGAGGTCAATTTGATGATATGAAGATGAAAGAAGGTGAGAACATTGTGCAATACAAAAATAGACTAAAAGAGGTAGTACATGCTATTAGAGAATCTAATGGAGCTATTGATGATGAAACAATGATAAGAAAGATTCTCAGAACTTTGCTGCCAGTTTATGCAATCAGGATCTCAGTAGAATGGGATTGCTGAAAGAAGGAATAGGCCAATCATTGACTATGCTAGAACACTAATGCTACAAAAGAATGTTGCTCAGACATATTGGAGGGAAGCTGTTAGCACAACTGTATATGTGCTTAACCGAGTACAACTAAAGAAGGATACCAACCGGACACCTTATGAGCTATGGTTTGGACACAAACCTACTACAAGTTATTTCAGAATTTTTGGAAGCAAATGTTTTATTCTGAAAGATGAGAGAAATGGGAAATTTGATTCTAAATGTGATGAAGGAATATTCTTAGGATATTCTACTAAGAGTAAAGCATAAAAATGTCTGAATAAGGTTACAAATAAGATGATTGAAAGTACTAATGTTCATGTTGATGAGTATAATGACATAAACATAGAAGAAAGAAAGGAACTAGAAGAATATGGTAGATTCACTTACATTGAACTTCTTGACTATCTACCGAAGTCGCAACCTATGATAACCTGTCAATAGGAAAATAACCCTGAGGAACAAGAAAGGGAAACCGATGAACAAGATGGTGCTACTGAGCAAGCAAATGAACCTGAATAGGATGAACAAGAAAGAAGAAACTAAGTACTGGCTAGTTTTTTCAAAAGACATCATCCTGAGACACAAATTATTGGAAATAGACAAGCTAGAATGCAGACAAGAAGCAAAACAAGACAAGGTACATGTCTAGTTTGTGAATTTGAACCAAAGAATGTGAAAGTTGCATTAGAAAATGAAGAATGGGTTAATGCAATGAAGGAGGAAATAGAAAAAGTAGAGAAAAAAAAAACTTGGTCCTTAGTACCCTGACCTAAAGATAAGAATGTTATCGGTACTAAATGGATATTCAGAAACAAAATGAATGAAAATGGTGAAGTGACAAGAAATAAAGCAAGATTGGTATGCAAGGGATATGCACAGGAAGAAGGCATTGATTATGGTGAAACATTTGCACCTATTGCTAGATTGGAAGGAGTTAGAATGTTACTTGCATATGCTACACACAAGAAATTTAAGGTTTATCAAATAGATGTGAAATCAGCATTTCTGAATGGTATACTTGAAGAAGAGGTCTATATAGAACAACCTGAAGGATTCGTTGATCCAGACAACAAAAACATGGTATGTAGATTACAAAAAGCTTTATATGGTTTGAAGCAAGCACCCAGAGCATGGTATGAAAGACTGCATACTTACTTGTTAAGTATTGGATTTGTAAGAACTAGTGAGAACAACAATTTGTACATGAAAGGTGATACTAATGACACTATTATTATTGCTGAAATTTTTGTTGATGATATTATTTTTGGAGGTCAAGATCATGTATGTAAATATTTTGTGGATGACATGAGGAATGAGTTTGAAATGTATATGTTCAGAGAGATTAAATTCTTTCTCAGATTACAAGTGATACAACAAAGTGATGGGATATTCATTACACAGTCCAAGTACATAAAGGAAGTCTTGAAGACATTTGGCATGGAAGATGCTAAATCAGTGGGAACACTGATGGCTACTGGAAGTAAATTGACAAAGGAAGATGAAACTACAAAGGTAAACCAGACACTTTACCAATCCATGATTGGTAAGCTCATGTATGTAGTTCATAGTAGACCAGATATAGCACATACTGTGGGAATTGTTGCTAGATATTCTACTAATCCTAGAGAATCACACATGATTGCTACTAAAAGAATCTTAAGATATCTGAAGAAGATAGAGGATTATGGATTATGGTATTCTAAGGAAGGTAAGTTTGAGTTGAAAGTTTACACCGATGCTGATTGGGCGCTGGAAATGTGGCTGACAAAAAAAGTACCACCGAAGGAGCATTTTTCTTTGGTGAAAGACTTGTAACCTAGACAAGTAAAAAGTAGGCTTGTATTTCTCAGTCTATAGTTGAAGAAAAGTATGTTGTTGCTGCTACTAATTTCTCAAACATTGCATATATCAAGCAAGTGTTGGAAGGAATCAATGAGGTAATCACTGACCCAGTGATCATATACTATGATAACACAAGTGCTATTAATATTTCAAAGAATCCTATGATGCACTCTAAGACAAAGCATATATCAATTAAGTATCACTACTTAAGAGAACAAGTGCAAGAGAAGCAGTAAAGTTAGAATTTGTTACATCTAAAGAACAACTTGCAAACATTTTTACAAAGCCTCTACCGAAGGACACTTTTGAATATTTGAGGACTAGACTTGGGGTCCATCCCCTATCTATCGATCACTAATGTGATCTAAATGTTGCATCAGCCTAATCTTATCAGAAGATCATTCATGTTGATGCAACATAGTTCACACTTTGGATTTTGTTCAAGGTTGTGATTAAGTTTGAAGAAATGAAATAGATTGGGATATCAGTATACTAAGATACAAAGGAAGTAATGGACAACAGAGAGTTACTTAGCTACTACAGAGCTAATTATTTATTTGTTTCTTTGGCATTGTTGTCAAAGGGAGAGATAAATAATATGAAAAGAAAAGGAGAATACACCGATGAGAACTATCTAAGGGAGAGATAATTTGAAAGGAACTTGAGAACTGACAAGGTTATATCTACAGAATGACAAAGCTATACTTTATAATGTTGTTTTAGTAACGTAGTGATTAAACATATTAAGCTAGGGAGAGCTTACACTACAAAACATTTGATCACAGAGTTGTAGAAGACATGTTTGGTATGTGTATGGTACATTTCATATTACTTGAGTTGCCATCAATGCCAAAGGGAGAGATTGATGAACTACAACTGATTTAGAACTAGAATGAAGAATCTGTAATTCAAGATTACTAAGAAGTTGATGATTAGATATGTAAAATGATTAAATCATTATTATGTTGTCATTGATGTCAACTAGCTTAACAATACTTATCTTGTAAGTTACTATACTGACACATCTGAAGGAAGGTGAAAGAGATGAAGAACATAAATATCTACATAAGGAAGATGTATATGACAGATGAGGATAAGGAATACACTGAGTAACTTGTTGATGAGTCTATGACTTGATGAAATTGACTTTATTATGTTGCATTCATCTATCATGAAGAATAGATCTGAAAGACACAAAGTAGTGTTGTTGGTAAATAAAGCATTTCAGTATACACTGATGAAGTGTAGTGTATACCGAGCGCAGTATTAATGGAGCTTGTGTTCACTGACACATTTCTTTGTTAACTGAGAAAAATAGAAAGGAATTAAATGATCAGTTTAGCCGATAAAGTGATGAGCTATAAAGTGTATGAAATCGAGGTAATAGATAATGTTTGTTATGAAGATCAATGGCTAACATAAATCAAAAGGATCTAATGGAGTAGATTGAAACATGTTACTGACACATCAGTCGAGGGAGCTTGAAGCAGCAAAATCTATGAATATGATTAAGCAGAAAAATTTGATGGAGGAAAAGAAAATGATTTACTCATCTATATAAGAGACATTGGTTTCATTATGAAACATGCTGGAAGAAGAAGATATTGTAGAATTATCAGGTGGAGAAGTTTTCATGCATTCTGATCATACTGGTTAATAAGAACCGAGTTGCAAAATAGTTACCGAGCTATAGAGAGTTATTACCGATAGATAGTAAGTTGATATAGTATTGAATCTGAAGTGTTATATTGATCAGAAATATTTGAATGAGCTGAACATTGATCTGTAAACTAAAAACTGAAGTTGTATTTAGGTAGATCATCTACTGTTACATATTTAACCATTGTACACAGTCAAATCTCTTAACCGAGGGGACTATGAAATTATTTTGAAAGTATTTGGATGATAACTTCTGGTCTAAAATTCTCTAACAAGGTCACACCTAACAGTGTGTTTGTAAACCTTTAACAGGGTTGGGTCTTCATCGACCTCACTTCAGAAGAGTGAACAATTTTGGGTTGCCGGTCCCAGGTGGTTTTTCCCTTTATAGGGTTTCCACGTTAAATCTCTTGTGTTATGTGTTGACTATGATATTTATTTGTTATCATATTTTGCATATTACATGTTAGATTTGATCGGTAATTATTACAAAGTTTAGATTGACAATCGGTAAAAGTATTATATGTTTACTGACTTGCAGAAGTTGTAGGATTGTTTTGGATTATACATTTTGATTTGGGACACTAGATAACTGATTCACCCCCCTCTCAGTTATTCTAACAATATACCACACATGATTGATTAGCTACCCAACTTAAACAATTTGAGGTGGATGTGAGAAATAATAACAAGTATCTTTAAGTAATTAGAGGAATTAATTATTCAATTTAAATAGTTTGGAATAATTATTTAAATAGTGAGATAATATAAATTTAATTTAATTAAATGATAAAGACCACTTAACTAAAGGTTGATTAATTAATTATTGAATATTTTTGCATCAACATTTCAGGTCACACTCTGTGATCCATCATGGGGTGCGAGATAGAATAAGAGAACACAGGAAGAAAAATATCACAAAAACTATAAATTAAAAAGCATCAATAACAAATTATACCAAAAGATAATTGTTTAAATGATCATGATATACCAAAGCTCACAAATAAAATTTGACAATATCTTCATAATTAGGTGATTGTTTGGCCCATCAAAATGACTTATCTTTTTTAACCAACATTGTTGGATACATAATTTACTTAAAATTGTGGACCAAAATATGGATTTCTTACAGGTATGTCTAATTCTAGGATGTGATTTATTGCTATTGGACTATGAGGGGGGCCTAAGTTCTATGAATTATGATCAAATTCAAAAGAAAAAGAATAGAGTAATAGTCATTTACTTAATCATGTATTTAGTCATTTAGTTAGTTGTTTATTTAGTCATCTTACCAATTATTTAGTTGTGATTTTGCCTGATGACCAAATTTAGTCATTTATACTAGTGAATTGCAAAATATTAGTAGAATTTAGTCATTTTTAGTCACATGACTATTTTGGTCACGTGACTAAATTTTTTAATCACGTAGTCACACATTTGTCAAACTCTACTAGTGTATTAATGACGTCCATTTTATGGTGTTCAAGTTATACCCATCATATTGATAATTATATTGGTACTAGGATCTAACTCTAGGGTCATAATAATGGGTGCAATTACTAGTTTCTCTTGTGAATACATGTGTTTGGTATCTAAGTGGTTGAGATATGTCAATGGATTTGTTTGGAACTATTTCATTTTGATTATGACTATAAATTTTATTTGAACATTGTGACATGGAAGTTCTATTGAGCTATGCTATAGATGAATCCATGTTGTTATTTTTGTGCTCATCCTATGTATTGGTTATACCCAATTTGGATATAATTCTAGACATCTAAAAATTAACTTTATTAACTAAATTTATTTTAATTAATAATTCCTATAAATAATTAATAAATTATTTATATATATTCATTTAACTATTTAATTTAATCAATTAAATAGTTTCATTTCCCTTTTTGCATTTAAATATATTTTAAATTGTTGGAATTGGTTACTAATACTATTGTCATTCATGTTTTGTCACTAATGTCAATATATGTTTCTATGAAGAGAACAAATTGGTTATTACACTATATGAATATTGTACAGTTGATTCAGAATGAGAAAACACAGGTTTGTGTACAAGTGTTGTGATCTTATATCTAAGATCGCATGTTGTAATATTTCATATTGGTTGAGTAACATAAGATTTGGTGAAGACTGGTTTCTGGACTGTGACAATGGAATTTGATAGAGTTTGTCTCTGTGTTTTGAGTGTAACTTACAAGCAATGTGGATTCAGTGTATGCAAGCTTAAGGGATTTTAGATAATGTATTGAGGAATATTATTTGATCTTAGCAAGTCGTAGGAATCATGATGACATCAACTATGGCGTATATTCTAGAGGAGACCTATTTGGGGCTGACTTCAGATTTGTAGCATGTATTATGGATATCGAGCATGGATTACAGATGTTGGACATTAATTATTGAAATGTAATTGTTGTATACTTGTTATAGATACCGTGTGTATCTTAGCAAGGAGTTATGTAATTATTTGCATATTAGGAAATCCTAATTGGCCGACTTGATCATTTATTGTAATAGGGTATATATGTAAGATCTTTTCTTTTGAAAAAATGGGTAGTGTGTAAGAATCATAAAAGAGGATTGTGGAGGTTACGAGCTTGTATCTGTTGAATTTAGAGTAGAGGATAGTTTATACTTCATTAGAATTGATCAAGAAAAGATAGTTTCTATCAGACAGTTCAAAAGGATTGTGTATTTCCTTTATATACACTTGTGTTGTGAACAATGAGTTCTAGAGGTGGACATAACCTTCTTTGGGTAGTGAGCCTAGGTAGTGAGCCTATATTTCTTTAAATCCTAATAGGGTTTGTCCTTTAATAGGGATTTTGTACTATAATATTTTAATAAGCTCCTAAGAGGGATAGATATTTTAACAAGGATACTATACTCTCAGTACATCATTTGTGGGTGCTAATTCCCACTAGGGTTTTTACCTTTAACAAGGTTTCCTCGACAACAAAATATTATGTTATTGTGCTGGCATTGTTGGAAAGTTGACTATACTGGTGTATATGACTTAATATAGTGTTTTCATTATGGAAACAGAGTCATATAGTTTTATGGAGTTAGTGCACTTGATGAGAAGATCAAAAATTGGCTAAGTGTTGAAGACTGGACAGTATACAGAGTACCTAAAGGTTAGAGCATCAGCGCACATGCATATGATAGAATTATGGTATGAACCCTAGAATTTAAGTTGGTAAGATCATATTCATGCTAAGTCTAAGAGAGCATGATCAAAAGATTCAGCGTGAGGAAGATACAGAGAGTGTAAGTTTCACAGACAGTGAATGCCAGAGAAGAACACTGCAAGCAGCCGACTGTTGGTATTTTGGTTTGTGGTTATATTGTTATCTTGTAAAGGCTATGTGCCTATTTTAATTAGGTTTCCTACATGTAATTATGTTTTTTTGTAAACATGCTTGAGCCAATTCAATTGGAAGCATTATATGTAATCGGTTAAAGGGCCGACCTAGTTAATTATTTTGTATGTGCATATAAATATTAGATGCATCATTGTAATTAGGTATGAAAGTTGTTATAGAGTTAAGACAAGTAGAGAAGAAGTGTGAGAAGATTTTTTAAGATGTATTAGATCTTTGTAAGAGGTCAAAGCATCAGCGCATCAAAGGAACTAATCAAACAAGTAGTGTCACAGTGCCAATTCATCCAACAGATATAGTGTGTATCAAAGATCAGAAGGTTGTAGCCTTCACCACTTGAGCAGTGAGCTCTAGGACAATGAGTCCACACCCCTAATAGGGTTATTGTAAAAGACTCCTAACAGGGTCTGACCCTTGACCAGGTCACTGTACTACACATATTATAAAACAACTCCTAACAAGGTTAAGGATCTTCTAACAAGGATCATAAAACACTAGTACAAAATATTAGTGGGTGTCAGTTCCCACTGGGGTTTTTACCTATTTGGGTTTCCCCATAACCATATTGGTGTTAAGTGTTGTTTTCTTCTATGTTGTTTATGTTAATGTTCATTTCAGTACTTAAGCATTCAAGTTAAGATTAAAGAGCTAAGCAAAAAGATTTAATTTAGTGAACACTGATTCACCCCCCCCCCCCCCCTTCTCAATGTTCCCATTCCTAAAAATTGGTATCAGAGCTTTGGTCCTTAGAAAATAAGTTTAACCACTTGAGGAGATCATGGACAAAGTAGAAATGAAACATCTAAAAAGAAATCTTGAAGCTGCTCTTGAAGACCTAGACAAATCTAAAAAAGAAATTGAAGAACTAAAAGAAAAAGTCAGTGATGCTCAAGTAGTCATCAAAAGGCTAAGAAAGGACTTGAAGGAATGCTCTACCAGTGATTTAGGGATATTGATCAAGAAGATGAATGAAGAAAATTCATCTCTAAAAGAATAGATTGAAGAATTGGATGATAAGCTAACTAACAATCAGGAAGTCTATGATGAACATATCAAAGAGAACCTTCAACTCAATGAAGAATTGAGGCAAGAAAACATGGAAATATTAGAGCTAAGGAACAACAAAAAAAGCTTGGAATCTAAATTGAAGGAGGAAAATAATCACATTAATAAATTGTACACCAGTTCTGATTTGATAGAATCTTAGTTGTATGCAAGAAGACTTACAGGAGATACTAGCTACATTGGATACAATGAAGCACAAAATTAGATTGACAACATGAGAGCAAGAATGAAAGCACCAAAAGACACCTCAGATGCTAAGGAGATTGGAAGTCAGACTAAAGATCATGTTGAACCATCCAAGAATGAGCACAAGCCAGTAGATCAAACTTTTTATGCATGTAACAAGCATAGACATATAGAAAGGAACTGTACAAAGGTAAGACCTTTCAATGGTTATTGTTATTCATGCAATAAATTTGGTCATAGAGATATGAATTTTAAGACAAGTTAGAAGAACAAGACTCAACATAATCAGAGAAATAAGAATCAGCCAAATGTAAGATGTTCTTATAATGTTACATGTCAGATATGTAACTATAATGGTCACTCAACAAGACAATGTAAAATGGTGACCCATGTTAATGCACCAAGGAATATAAAGCCTCCAGTCATTTTTCACTCTTGTAACAAGGCTGAACACATCTCAAAGATTTTTAGATCAAGGATGTAAGGTCAGGAAAGCCCTAAAAAGCTTGAAGAACCAGTATTGGATACCAAAGGAGAAGTCAAGTTTGTGAAAATTTCAAAAGATGCAAGATTGATTTGGTTAGAGGCGAAGAAGGATAAGGTTGATGAGAATGTATTGGATGCATCCATAGTGGATGCACCCTCTACATCTAGATGAATGGCCCTCAAGATCATAGGGGGAGCTAATTTAGCTCTAGACCCTTGCGTGACCAATATACTCACCATCAGAGTATGCACCTTTGGACTTAAGCTTTTGGAGACTAGAAGAACCTATGTGCAAGAGTGCACTAGCTGATTGTTAACATAATGAAAGTTAGAGATTTTTAATGAAAGTCTGGTTTACATGGAAAACATTAATGGAAAAAATTTCACTTTAAAGTACACAGAAGTTAGTAGATCACTCATTGCATTTGAATTCAGAGTGATTGGAGAGAAGAAGAGCCCTGGAATTTGATTGTGAAGGATTGTAGATTGATTCATTAGTGATTAGTAGTGCATTTGATCAGTTGCAAAAACCCTAGTTTGTCACGCCGATTCAGAAGTCCTTAAGATCATTTGGAAATAAATATACAAGTAATGGCTACTCCCATTGTATTTGATGTGGTAGAGAAGAAGAGATATGTGTTTAAGAGGCATTTGTTTAAATCCACACTAGAAGATCTAGAAGGTGCATTCTCCCGCACTCCCATGGGTTTTATGCATGTGGAAGACATTTGGGCGTACATATATTACAAAAAGGAACCAGTAAGTTTGGACAGAATAAGAGCGTACATGGAAATAATGATGAAACTTGAAAAAACATTCATGGATGAGTATGCGCAATGGAATAATAATCCTATAGTGGAATATGCTATGACATATGAGTTCTATGAGTCTGAATGGGTAAAGATTCTACTTATTAGGATTCATGATGACCTATTCTAGATAGGTAAAGTTCTAGTAAGAATCACAAGAGACCTAATTCATGAGATGATAGGCCTCTCAAAGATAGGCGTCATTCTTCTAGTAGGCAAGGATGTGAGAAAACTTGTTGAGAAAATATGCAAATCAAGAAGTGATAGGTGCAGAATGACTATAGAGCCTATTGAGGAGAAAGACATCAAATTGATGTCCATGATACTAGGGTATAGGTTTCAACATACCAGTAGAGTAAATAGTGTATCTACGGCCACAATTATTGCAGCAATAAGACTTGTGAGAGAGAATGGAGAGTTCAATTTGTGTGAGATCCTGCATGCACAACTGATAGACAACATTAAGGCCATCAAACATGACAAGACCAAAATATTTAGGTTTGGATCTTTTATCATATACATGTACATCCACATTCTTGGAAAAGTGTCAGATTTGTATTTGGACAAGAGTTTTCCTAAAATGCCACATATATCCTTTAAAGAAACTACTAAGAGTACACTAAGGGATTACATAACACTAGAATTGAATAAATTCAGGGTTAAGATGCAGATGAGATACATAATACCAGAGAGTATTGTTGAGAAATAAAAAGATAATATTTGTTTCATGGTTGATACTGATACAACATGCATGGAGGCTGTTGAACCAAGAACAAAGTGGATTCATCCACTAGGATATGAAGTGGAAGAGCCTATTCTAGAGGCTTATGCTCAAATTCTTTTGTCAGCACCTAAGGACCCCAATGAACCTATATGGGGGACTTATGAAGAGAAAACAAGAGAAGTAGATGCTGTATTGAACAATGCAACAACAAAAAGAAAGGTTGCCAAAGTCACTTCAGAGATTCTAAAAATTCATGGAGTATCCCAAGAAGACCTAAACAAAGCAAGGCAAGAGAAGATTGCTTTAACAATAGAGACTGCAGCTATAGTAAAGACAAAATCTGATGACCCAAAGATGAAGAAGGTGAAAATTGAGAAATTTGATGATCTGAAGGATAAAATAGATGATACCCCTTCTACGCCCAAGGAAACCATTGACCTTACTTCTCCTCCTGAGTATAGGGAAATTCCTAAGAGGAAGAAAGAGATTAGCATTGGTCATCCATCCTTGTGAGTAACAAGGAACAGGAAGAATACTCAAGCACCCCTAGAAGTACGCTTCAAACCCAGTCTAAGTGTGTTGAGTACAAGGATCATTGATGAAGGTAGGATAGATCAAATAGGGATGTTCTATGAGAAGTATAGTGAAATTGACAAGTCAAAGATTCATTGAATGATTGTCAAACATATGCTAAAGTTCAAGAAAAAAGTCCTAGAACTAAAGACTATGATTCCAGATAATGTATGGAACATATTATAATTCCTAAAAAGACAAGCTATTGAAAAGGATCTAAGGAAAAGGGAGAAGACCTTAGATGAAACCCTCCTAGTATGATCGCTAGAAGATAAGACTTTATTATTAGATTTAGAAAAGCCACATCTTAGAACCAAGTCAAGGACCCTGCATAAAATGGACAAGAACTATGAATTGGTGGCTAAGGAAATAGAGAAAGCATTTGAGAAGGTCTTCATGAACAAGAACATGTATCTAGCTACTGCGTCCATAGCATAAGCACCCAAAAAGGTTGAAAAAGAATCATAGACCATAAATGTACCATCTACAGGTCCACAAGAGTTAGCACATGCAGTTGATGCATCCACAAAGGCAGAGAAGTCTACGCCCATGTCAGAAGCACACAAGGATGAAACAATTTTCTTGACAATGTAAAAGTTACTATGGTGGCCACATACATGGATTTGGACAAGTTTTAAGAAGCCTTTGTAAGCACTCAAGAGGCTGAGAACTTATGTGGTAACACTCCTCCTAATCAACAAGAAATATTGATTGAGGATATAACTGATGAAAAAGAAGAAAAGGTAATAGGAAAAGAAACAGAGAAAGAGAAAGAAAATTCAGAAGAAGATAAAGGAGAAGAAGAGGTAAAAAGAAGTGAGCCAACATATAAGCCATTTTTTGAAATGCTAATCAAAGTAAAACAAGAAGTAGAGGACAACACTCCTATCACTCCACTACCCTCAGCAACATTGTTGTCAAGTTTGACACCTGACATAACTAGTTTGGATTCTTGGGGAGAAGAAGACCTGATCAAGATCAATGTCTTAGCTATGGAAAAAGACAAAGAGAAACAAGCGATGAGGAATCCCCTATTTGTTGAGTCAGTGAACATATTAAACAACCTATTATCTTTAGAAAAGAAAGTGTCACAGGTCAATACAGTTGATGATGTTAGCAACATCCTCATAGCCTTTAAAACTAACTTTGCTAGCTTGGAAGAATCTACATCTCAAGTTGTAGAAGAGAAGTATAGAAAGAAAAAGCTAAGTGAATTGGTTAGTAACTTCTCGCTAGACCTTAGCTCACTCAAAGTTGGACAAGAAACTTTGAAAGAGTTTGCAGCAAAAGGAAGAAAAATCATTGTTGATTGTATGGATCAGGAAAAGTTAACTGATGACCATTTCAAGAAAATACAAGAGGTAGAAGCTATGATAGAACAGGTAAATAAATTAGTGAAAGACCCATCCAATGATGTAAATATGTACAATAATGTATATCAAGGACAAATTGACAAGATTAAGAAGGCATAAAAGGAGATGTCAAAAATAAGGGCTAGGCAGATTCAACTTAGAAATGCTCTTGCGCCCTCACTAGATATACTTAATTAGAATATCAAGGAGATTGATGCCACCATGGTGACATGTGATCATGGTCATAGCATAGACTTGGAGAAGATGGAGAAGCTATTGTATGCATTATGCACCCATTCTCTAGATTGTAAATTCATTGATTACATTTTGGAAGAAAGAGATCCAAAACTTATAGATAGCATATCTAGATGTTCTCTCACTGTAAGTATTTGTAGATATAGTTTTCAAGCACCTTTGTGATTAATGTAAAAGGGGGAGTATGTATATGTATATAATATGGAGTTATAGATATGTATAAGGGAGATATAAGATAGAAGTTTTTTGTATAAGAGATCAGTTCGCAACTGTGCCATATTCCTTTGTTGCCATCAATGAAAAAGTGGGAGATTGTTGGAAAGTTGACGATACTAGTGTATATGACTTAATATAGTGTTGTCATTATGGCAAAAAATTCATATAGTGTTTTGGAGTCAACACACTTGATGAGAAGATCAGAAATTGATTGGATAGTATACAGAATACCTAAAGGTTATAGAGTCAACGCACATGCATACGACATAATTATGGTATGCACCCTATAAGTTAAGTTGGTAAGATCATATTCATGCTAAGTCTAAGAGTGCATGATCAGAAGATTCAGTATAAGGAACTTACAGAGAGTTTAAGTTGCACAGACAGTGAATGCTAGAGAAGAACAGTGCAAGTAGCCGACTGTTGGTATTTTGGTTTGCAGTTATATTATTATGTTGTAAAGGCTATGCACCTATTGTAATTAGGTTTTTGACATGTAATTATGTTTTTTTGTAAACACTCTTGAGACAATTCAATTGGAAGCGTTGTATGTAATCGGTTAAAGGGCCGACTGTTGGTGTTCAAAATGGATGCTTATGCTCTCAAGCTGCTAATATACCCTCAGGTTGATTTTAGGATTGGTTAGTTCCAAAATGTATAAGGATCTTAGGATAACTAGACCAACTATAGGGACAAGAATTCCCTCTTCACTTCTAGCTATGCAAAACCAAGGTGGGTACACCTAACCTAGTGAAAACTATACTTCACACACCAAAGACTGGGTCCAAACAATAGATTGAATAGTAAGAAAGTGCTAAATGCTAACCTCACATTCATTGACTCTCCATTACTATAGGGTGTTACTACTATCAACCAAATACAATTAAAACTTGAAAAGGTGTTGATATATGAAGATGGAAAGAAGTAAACAAGAGCCAATCAAGCATTGAACTCAACTGAATATACTAATCCCTGATTAGTGCCATTATCCATTGGGAAAATCTCAAATACAGATATTAAACATGAACCAACTACTATCTAAGACTCATAGCCATAAATACAAACATTCCAGCCCATCCACTACTTATAACATCCTTTTGCAGACAAATCAAAGTGAATTTATGTCCTATCCAAAGTATATTTAACTTGATCCTAGATCAAGAACTGAAGACTAGAACATATACAAAGGTAATCCTATGCAATAGATCAGAAAATCTAGAATTCACAAGATTGACACCAAGGAGAGACTTGAAAGCTTGAAATAATTGTATTAAGTATAATGAATCATGTACATGTTCAAAGTAGAGAAGAGAGAAAACCACTTCAATAACCTGCAAAAGACTACAAGGAAATTCTATTCAATCTAATACAATATGATACCACCTATTACAACTCCCTAGAACTAATCAAGATCAAAACCCTTTCAAAATAAAACATTTTACTTCATATACCCCTAGTCACCTTGGAATCCTCAAAAAGGATGCATCAAGCTTCAGGTGACTAGGGTTAGGGTTTCAACAACTCAACCAACCAAAAACTACATTCGAATTTATTGCAGGGGAATAAACACAAGTAACCTGGAGAAAATGAATCTCAGACGAACCTGCAATCATCAAAATCTGTGAGGACAGTACAAAACAACAAGGAATTGCCCTGAAAACTAGTCAAATCAATCACCTGCAAACATATCTCGAGCACAAAACCATACTTCTCTTGGTACAAAAACATCATGCCACCTACCACAGGGACCCTCAGACCAGTCTGCAACAACCAATGCTACCAAATCAATCAAAACCGGCCATTAAAACCATAAATTTTCGTACCTTCTATCACCTGAAACCCTCTACAAATTTGAATTTGAACTTCAATGGTCATTTTATGGCTTTAACAAAAAATCAGCGGTCAACATTTAAAATCAAATCAACCTTAAGTCACAACCATCAGATCTCTCCCTTTTGTGGTCTTTTATGATCTTAACTCAACTGCCACCTTGGGTTTACCCTCTAGCGACCCGGTGACAAAAGAAAATTCTATTCATAGAATAAAAACCTTAACTCATCTTTAACCCCAAAAATTGGTGACTGAAGGGAAACAAATTTACCCTGGTCACATTTGGCGAACTGGCGACAAAGGTTTTTGCTAGTTCATAGAACACTTTTTACTTCTGCCAAATGATTTAGTGATTACACAACCTTGTTCATTGAATCGCCAAGACTTTTAGAACATCACCATTTTATCATGTGAATGAGCGAACCCATTTGAAAATTTATCAGGCCGCTAAACATTTTTCAGGACCGCTATACCTTTAGACAAAAACTTGGGTTTGCTTATAAGAGAATTAACGGTCATCTCATCTTCGCATGTGTCAGAAAAGACCCTTCAGATTATACACCAACTGTCAATGCTCTGATACTATCAGAACTACTAAAACTCAAAAAAACTGGCCCCACTGACATAATCCAATTCATCACCATGTGGACGAATGAAAGGTAGACAACTCAGCACATCGTGGCACATAGAAACCATCTGGCAATCGGACCCACTTTAATATTGCCATCTTGGAAGAATCAATAGCCATCTAAAGTTCACATACCCATCTGAGATTCTATTAGATTACACGCCCACTGTTAGATCGAGAATCTCCTCCCATCTCTGACAACCCTTTGACACAAAACAAAATCAACGGTCATCGCAAGATCTTAAGCCTCTGACAAACTCGATGAGACCATACGTTGTTCGTCGATTCACTGACAGGATCAGGACCCTCTGACAAGCCCAGGAACCAAGTCCCACTGAAAACACTCCACTTCATACTCCCATGGACCAATGAGATACTGCCAAGTCAACACACCTAGTGGTGGACCCACTTGAAAAGAAAGGCTACGTCACAGAAATGAATCAACGGCGGGTGCAACTTCGCATTCCTCTGACAAAACCATTGCACTTTAGCGATAACCATTAGATGGAGATGGTGTTAGAGAGGGGCCCAGGAAAGTATTAAGCTAAAACATATGAAAAATTAAACATTGAGACTTAGGCTTTAAGGAAAATATTAGGTGCTGAAGGCTTTAGGAAATATTAAATTCACCGGGGGTAGAAACTTAGGAAAAGTTAACACTGGGGCCGACCAAAATATAAAGCACGTGCATTTAAAATTTTTTAAGTGACCTGAAAAGGTAACACAAAATTAGAAAAGGGCTAGGATTTTTCAAATGGTTTTTGTATGCAATGGCTAGATTTTCAAAAATTTGAACCAGGGCTAAAGGCAGAGACCTAAAAATAACTGCAAAGCCCAGGGGAAAAGGGCTAGAGACATGAAATTTTTTGCATGTGCTAACAGTGGCTCATGCTCGAGGACGTGTATCTCCTGCAGATACAATGAGCAAGTTAGAATCTCCTAGAAGAGCAGACCAACTCAAAACTTTGACACACAAAAAGAAAAAATAAATGACTGCACAAGGGAAAACCTAAACTACTACTCATGGAAAAGATACTTTAGGAGAAGTAAAACTTTAGGAATTGTCCATGAACAGGCAATTCCAAAGTACCACCAGTTAAATCTTTTAGAACATAAGAATATGTCCCCCATTTGCTTTCAATAAGATAAGGGCCCAACCAAATTGGATCAAACTTTCCATGCTTCCCCTTATCTTCCAACCTTGCATTCCACATCAAGACGAGGTCATCAATTTCAAAACTTCTTTGGGTGGCCCTCCTATCAAACAAATTCTTACATTGTCTCTGCAATGCCTCATTTCTTTCATGTTCATCCCTCCTTACCTCTTTCAATTGGATCAATTCATCCATTCTTACTCTCATTTCATCATTCAAGTCTTCATCATATGCTTGGATAAATTTGTACATCTGCAATAGATTATTTTGAGGCAATCTAGCACCTATTCCATATACCAAATCAAATGGAGCACAAGCTATGGCCCTCTTTACAATTACCTTATCAACCCAGAGTGCCCACCATAACTTTGAGTCCCAGGCTTTCTTATTTTTGTCCAACACTCTTTTGAGAATCTTAATCAGACTTTTATTACTGGACTCAACTTGGCCATTTCCTTGTGGATGATATGGAGAAGAAAATGAAATGTGTATCCCATACTGCTAACAAAAATTACTAAATTCCTATGATCTAAAACACATTGCATTATCAGCCACAATTACCTTTGGGCAACCAAACCTGGTAAGGATGTTTTGCATCATAAAATCTATCACCACTCTGCTAGTAGCCTTTCTAGTGGGGATAGCTTCAACCCACTTAGTAAAATAGTCCGTTGCCACTAGTATGTAAGAATGTCCACCACTAGACTTATTTGGAATTTCCCCAATGAAGTCAATACCCCACTTCTGGAATAGAGCCTGAACTGCAACATGTCTGAGTGGTAAATTCCCATTAAACTTCAACTTTCCAACAAATCTCTGACATGCATCACATTTTCTTACAAACTGATGGGTATCCTTAAAAATTGTAGGCCACCAAAATCTAGACCTAAGGATCTTGTGGGCTATGGTCTTTGCCATATAATGTCCTCCACACACTCCTTGGTGCATTTCCTTTAATAGAGCCTCAGACCTCTCATGGTCTATGCATTTTAGTAATACTCCTTCATTGCTTCTCCACCACAACTTACCATGTATAATGGCATACCTTGCAGATTGCAACTTGATAGTTCTCCTTCTATTTTCATCCATCTTGGGGGGAAGGACCAATTTTTGCAAGTAGCCAATAAAATCTTTGTACCAATCACAATAATCCATATCACAAATGTATGGCCTTTATTCTTCTTCTAACACATTCACATGATTTGCAAGTAAATTGCTTTGTGCCATTAACTTTGTAAGACCTAAGCCTCTTAAAAATTTTATAATTTGGATATCAATATTAAATTCTTGGATCCTATTGATCCATCTACATCTTTTTCCTGAAACTTCTTGTTGCACCAATATATCCTTAACTGCAGCACTAGGAACATAAGCAACCACCTTAGCTCCTATAAGATAACATCTAAAAGCCTTGACTGCTTTGACTAAGGCATAAGCCTATTTCTTAGTAATATCATATTTCAATTCTGCTGCTTGTAATGGTTTACTAAAAAATGATATGGGTTGTTCATATCCATCTGAATTCTTTTGTAATAAAACTGCTACAACTGTATGATAAGAAGCAAAAGAAAATATATGCATGGGCTTACCATAATCAGGTGTCCTTAAAACTAGAGCATCCTTGATGGCCCTTTTGATACTTTTGAAAGAGTCATCTGCTTCTTCATTCCACTCAATCTTTTCCTCCTTTTTCAACATCCTAGAGAAAGGGATACTGATTTCTGCAAAATTTGTAACAAATCTCCTTAGGAAATTTACCTGCCGAAAGAAAGACTGTATTCCTTTAACATTTCTAGGTGGTGAAAGTTTATCTATAGCCATAACCCTTTCAGGGTCAATTCTCACTCCATCCTTGAACACAATATGTCCTAAGAGCTTGCCTTCCACAACACCAAAAAAACTTTTCTTTGGATTCAAAGAGATCCCATACTCCAAGGCCCTAATAAAAATTTTCTCAAGATGTTCACAATGTTGACTTTTCTTATCTAAATATGCTGTGAGATCATCCTGATTCACCACTAGAAATTTGTTTATAAAGTTTGCAAAGGCTACATCCATAGCTCTCTGAAAAGTAGCTCTTGCATTTGTTAGACCAAAAGGCATTCTAACATAAACATATGTTCCCCAAGGGGTAGTGAATGTAGTCTTAAATTGTTTTGATTCCTTGACCATGACTTGATTATATCTAGAGAAACCATCCATCATGGACATTAACTCTGATCCAATAACCTTCTGCAACATATTCTCCATATTAGGCAAACCATAATTGTCCTTCAAAGAATTGACATTCAAATTCCTAAAATCAACACATAACCTAATGTCACCATTCTTCTTCCTAATCGGAACCAAATTTGACACCCAAGTAGAATGTCTGATAGGCTTAATAATGCCAGCATCCATCATCTTTTTAAGTTCATCTTGCATTTTTGGTGCCAAAGTAGGGTTCATGGGCCTTAATTTCTTCCTAAAAGGTTTAGTGCCTTCCTTCAATGGTATTTCATACTGAAATAAATCTTCTCTATAGGCTTTCAAATCATCATAAGACCACGCAAAGACATGTCTAAATCTTTTGAGAAGATCAATCAGATTATTCCTAGTTCTTTGGGATAAACATTTACCTATGTAAACATTTTTGGGCATTTGACTTGTTCCTAAATTTATTTCGTCTAAATCATTTATCTTATCAACAAATTTAGGAAAACAAGTCCTTTCTTTATCATCAAATGCCCTCTCAAGAGAAACCAGTCCCCTTGGGATCCTATTTGATTTTAATTGAAAAACTTCCTTCCCAAGAACATTCTCTTTTCCATTTTTGATGTCAACAAAAGTGCTGAAATCCATCTCCTGACCATCAAAATGAGATTCACATTGCAAAAACCTTAGTATATCCTGATCATCATAAAATACCTACCAATTCTCAACATTGTCTGGGATAGAAGGCCAAGACTTGCACTCAATCCTGGATATCCCTACAAAGGTAATATCCTCTAGCCTTAATGCTATGTTTGCTAGTAAGTTAGCCATCCTATTTTGGCTTCTATCCACCCAATCAATACCAAAGGCACTGAAACCTTCAATTTCATCCCAAACAACATTTCTATATTGTTTCAGCCTTTTATTCTTTGATGCATACTTTGATCTAATCTGAGAAACTATTAACTCAGAGTCACCAATCACCCTAAGATGTTTGATCCCATGTTTTGATGCTTGTCTCAAACCAATCAGTAGGGCCTCATATTCAGCAACATTATTTGTGCAAGGGAACAAGAGAGTGAAAGAAAACTTAAAATTCTTACCACTTGGGGATATCAATAGCACTCCTGCTCCAGCACCTTCCTTTGAACTTGCTCCATCAAAATATAGGGTCCATAATACATTACCTTCTGCCATGTTACTCTTATCATCAGCCAAAAAGATAGGCTTGACCTTCTCTTTCATCTCTCTCTCTTGAACTTGGAAAGAACCAATGTCAATGTCCACAAAACAATTCATATTGTCCTCTTCATCCTCCTCAATCATATGTGGAGTTCTATCTTCCCTTGAAACTTTCACACTTTCACCTTCAATGCTAAAGTGGAAAAGGACAAGTCACATTGAATACTTCCTCCCATGGAGGCACTCCACTTTCTAGATAACAACATTCCATATTGAGGGGGGACGTTGACTACAAGAACACTCATAGTTAATTGTTTGTCGGGGAATGCTGCTAATTTATAAGGCAAAGCCTTAATGGTACCAATAACTAGCACTTCTCTTGAGTCCATAGCTTGGCATCTTCCATGAGGTGTATCAAACTTTAGTCCCAGTGACTTCATGATCTCTGCAAGCATGGTAGTGTTTGATGCTCTAGAATCAATCATGCAATTCTTCAATAATTTTCCATTTATCATAAGGGACAAGAAAAAAGGATCAACTGTCCCTGATGCAGTATTTACAATGTTTGCATCCAAATACCTCTGAGGAATCTCAGAGACAATTTCTTCATTTTTAATGTCAGGTGTGTCATCTAAAGTAGCCACATGCTTGTCACCTCTGTTCATTTCTTGGACCTTTATGGAAGAGGCACCATTTACCCAATCCAAGGCCTTGACCTTGTGCTCTTCTATTCTCATCATTTCTAACAATGGAACCTTGACAGTTATTTGTGAAAGCAATTTAGTCATATCAATGGGAACATAAGAATGGTTGCCCATATCTTCCTTAATCTCAAAGATACCTTTATCCTCTTTTTGGACAATCAAGTTAGAGTTACTCTTTTGTACAAATTCATCTTCCTTTTGAGGTATGGGGACAACTACTTCTGATGTCTTTACTTTACCCTTAGGTATTGTAGTAGGCCCACTCTTCTTTTTTATTTTAACTTGATTGACAACACCAACACCCTTTTACTTTTCCTCATGTTGTTGTACATTCCTTTCAGAATTCTTGATAAACATGCTACCTGGTTTACCACTTGTGCCTCCAACTATCCTGCTTCTCAAATTGTAATTACTCCTAGCTTGAGTGACAATGTCTGCAGTGATTTGTGCAATTTCCTCATCAGAGGGTCTCCTTAAGGAAACATGTTCCCCACACTTCACTACACCACATGCAACATCATCAAATTCTTCCTCCTCATCATTAGTAGAGTCAACCTCATCCCATGCCTATGAAGAAGTCATTCCACAACCACTCCTATCATATTGCTCATCTTGTTCTTGGTTATCAGGTAAATTCAAAGCAATAATACAATGCTCTGGACTATGAGGAGACCGACAAATAGTACACCATGGGACATCATCATTCAAGTTAACTAAATTTCTTTGAAAAGGATCAAGAATCATGTCATCAAGCCTATCCCTTTTAATTGGAAAAATGGGCTTGTCATCCTTCCATTGAGTATTGTATGGGTAATTCTGCATTCTTGGTTTCCTGCTAAAATTACTTGAAGCTTGTCTATCATTAGTTGCAACCTTATTGTTTCTTTTTTCATTAGGCTTCAGACTCTCTAAAGCACTTAGAATCTACTTTAGATTTTCCTCCTCCTTAGGCTTATAATTAGTAGACCTTCCCATTTCTTTCTTGTTTTGCACTTGAGGCCTATAATAATCTCTTCTCCCTAATTTTCCTGATATTCTTCTATTACTTTCTATGTTGATAGCCAACTTGTAAGCCTCCCCAAGATTTCTAGGGTTCTTATCTCTTAAGAGGTAACCCATCTTTGCATCAAAAGAATTTAAGTATGTCACAAGACACACCCTATCATCTAATCTGATAACTTGCAGTAGCCTATGCATAGCCTTTTGGAATCTTATATTAAATTCAAGGACCTCTTTGTTCTAATTTTTTTTTATGTTATTGAATTCATTCAAAATAAAACCATCATTTGTTTTTGATGAAGGGTGCTCCCCTTAATACCACAAACACATAACAGAAATAGAGAAACAACAACAATATGCAAGAACAGAAAATTGGCTTCTTATTATCTCCACAAATGTGGAATTACAAACTTTAAGAATTACAATATGCAAAGCCACATGGCATTCCCTTACAATATTCTATAGGACAAAGCCTCGAATCAATACCCAGATCTACTACCCAGAACTATTCTGAACTGCCTAAGACAATAATACAGCCTTCCTTATATAGGCAATTTTCCACCACCTGGGAAGGTTCCAAAATTTTAGCCAATAAGGCCGACCAAACTTAAAATTATTTTTTATTTTACATTTCATTACATCATAGTCGGCTCAAGATAACCTTTGAAACCCGAACAATAATTTTGAAAAAAATTATTTTCTGCCATTTCGGGTGGCCCAACTTTCGAAGACCATAAGTCATCACCAGTTGACCTGATCGGCTATTATAACCCCATTTTGAAAATGCCACAAAGTGCTCTACAGGCTTGACCCACACAAGCGCCTGTCACCCAAATTTTTTACCTCATCCGGGGCCTCTAAAGCCTTCAAAACTGAGTTCAAAGTTTCTGTACCCTGCTGCTAATACCGAAAATCTTTAATATCTTCCAATATACACTTGATCTGGCAATGAAACTTTACTGGCAGACTTATATGACCAAAATGAACCTCCAAGAAAGAAATCAGATCATTCTCAGCACATACAAAAATAACCAAAAATAGTAACTTTCCATAAATAGCAACTCTGCACAAAATAGCCCTTATTGAATATAAAAATAGAAATATTTTTGGGTGATGCAAGATTGCTCTTACACCCAGGATGCTTCTGCATCAGACACCTGGGGTAATTTGAGAAGTGACCCTATGATGACTCAGGTGTGCAGAGGAAAACCAAGATGGCTAACCTCCTCCTTTGGCAGCCATGATGAATCTTCAACAGGTCATCCTTTCCACTTGACCAGATATTCTTCATATATCCTGTTCCTTGTGCTTCTGCCAACATGACTGTCCAGTATATCTTCGATCTCCTTAGTGTCTGAACTAGTTGCTGGAATACTCCACTGTGCTGTTGTGATCTCATCTTCAACACCTCCCTCATGATACTCTGTCAGATCTGAAATGTTAAACACTGGTGAAATATTTAGCTCAGTAGGTAATTCTACCTCATATGCATTTCTTGAATCATGTTTCTTCAATATCCTACATGGTCCAAACTTCTTCATTTTCAGCTTGTTATATGTACCAACTGGAAATCGCTCCTTCCGCAAAT
This sequence comes from Chamaecyparis obtusa, assembly GCA_027943335.1. Classification (NCBI taxonomy): domain Eukaryota; kingdom Viridiplantae; phylum Streptophyta; class Pinopsida; order Cupressales; family Cupressaceae; genus Chamaecyparis; species Chamaecyparis obtusa. Next base: position 1,632,340 of record BSBK01000213.1, on the reverse strand, counting down.
GAACCATGACTTCATCACCAACCTAAAATTCCTTATACCTCCTTTTCTCATCTGCCTTAGCCTTATACTGTGCATTCATCTTGGTAATATGCTTCCTCACCTCTTCATAGATGTTCTTCAAGTGTTCTGCAAAATCTTCAGCGTCAGCACTACTTATTTCTCCTTTATCTATCTTCCTCAATTCAGATGCATTTCTTGGACTACTTCCATATATAATCTAGAATGGTGATTTACCAGTGCTCCTATTGACAGAATTATTGTATGCAAATTCCGCTTGTGGTAAAATCAAATCCCATCCTGTTGGCTTATCTCCAACCAAACATCTCAGCAAATTTTCCAAACTCCTATTCACCACCTCTGTCTGTCCATCAGTCTGGGGATGATGTGATGAACTGAACTTCAAATTTGTCTTCAACTTCTTTGACAATGTATGCCAGAAATATCCAACAAACTTAGTGTCCCGATCTGAAACTATGGTCTTTGGCAAGCCATGAAGTCTCACTACTTCTCTGAAAAACAATTCTGCTACATGAACAACATCATTAGTCTTCTTGCAGGGAATAAAATGTGCCATCTTCAAAAATCTGTCAACTACCACAAAAATTGAATCATGTCCCCACTGAGTCCTCGGTAAACCAAGAACAAAGTCCATGCTGATATCCTCCCAAGGCTTCTCTGGTACAGGTAATGGCTGATACAATCCTGTATTCTGCTTCACTCCTTTCGCCATCTGACATACTCTGCAACTCTGTACAAACTTCTTCACATCTTGTTGCAACTGTGGCCAATAATAATTCTCACTAACCAAACCAAGGGTTTTATCATGACCAAAATGTCCAGCCAATCCTCCACTATGCTTCTCCTTGATGAGATTCTCCCTCATAGAACTTCATGGAATGCACAACTAACTCCCTCTGAATAGCATATCATCCTAGATGATGAAATCCAACCATTTTGTCCTATCTAGAGTAACAGGTTCTGTACAAGCTTTCCAAGCTTCACCAAAATCAGGATCCTCTGGATACAAATTCTTGAGTTCCTTGAACCCAACCACTTCAATCTGCATTTTTATCAGCAATAGTTGCTTTCTGCTAAGAGCATTTGCAACCCTATTAGACTTTCCACTCCTGTGTTTCAAAACAAATGTATAACTCTGCAAAAACTCAACCCATTTCAAATGCCTTTGATTTAATTTTCCTTGACTATTCAAATATTGCAAAGCTTGATGATCAGTATACAAAACAAACTCCTTAGGAAGCAAATAATGTCTCCACTTCTTTAATGCCTGAACTATAGCATAAAATTCCTGATCATAAACAGAATATTTCCTCTTGGCATCATTTAACTTCTCACTGAAATAAGCAATAGGTTTACCTTCTTGGCTCATAACAGCTCCTATTGTAGTACCACTAGCATCACAATCTACTTGAAACACCTTATTAAAATTTGGAAGTGCTAAAACAGGTTGTTCTGTAACTTTTTGTTTCAACAATTGAAAACTTTTTTCTGCCCCATTAGTCCACTTAAACTCTTTTCTATCCCCTCTCATTGTTTCAGTCAAGGGTCCACAAATATTGCTAAAATTTCTGATAAACTTTTTGTAAAAGCTAGCTAAACCATGAAAATATCTTACCTCAGTAGCACTCCTTGGAGTAGGCCATTCAAGGATAGCCTGTACCTTCTCTGGGTCCATTTTTAGACCTTCTGCTGAAACTACAAATCCCAAATACACTAACTCTTTCTTCACAAAACTGCACTTCTTCAAATTAATCAACAATTTCTCTTCTCTCAGCTTCTCAAATACCATACGAATATGCATCATATGCTCCTCCAATGTCTTACTAAAGATCAAAATATCATCTAGGTAAACAATGACAAACTTACCCAGAAATTCTTTCAGAACCTCGTTCATGAGCCGCATGAAAGTGCTCGGTGCATTGGTTAGCCCAAAAGGCATGACTAACCACTCATACAGTCCTTCCTTTGTCTTGAAGGCAGTCTTCCATTCATCTCCTTCTCTGATCCAAATCTGATGATATCCACTTTTCAGATCTATCTTTGAAAAATACACAGCTCCACTCAAACAATCCATAATATCATCCATTCGTGGCAATGGAAACCTGTACTTGATTGGGATCTTATTTATTGCCCTAGAATCTATACACATCCTCCATTCTCCATTCTTTTTTGGTGCTAATACTGCTGGTACAGCATAGGGACTCAGAATCTCACGGATCAATCCTTTCTGTAACAACTCATGTACTTGTCTGTTCAACTACTCACTTTTTGCAGGTGTCATTCTGTGTGCTGCCTTGTTTGGAAAACTCGCTCCTGGGATCAAGTCCATCTGATGACTGATCTTCCTGACTGGTGGTAATCCATCAGGCATGTTATCAGATACAATATCTTGAAACTCATTCAACAAATCTGCAACTTCTACAGGAACATCTTCTACTTCTTTTTTACCAGCTTTTGGAATTAAAGAAAAACATACATGCTCATGCCTCATACCATCTAGGAAATTTCTTCCATCAACAAAAGTTATCCTTGCATTACCACATACCTTTTCTTCAGTCTCCTTCAATGGTTTTAGCTTATGTCGCACTCCATCCTTTGTCAGGGAATAGGTATTCGCACGGCCATCATGTACAGCACATCTATCAAACTGCCATGGTCTACCCAACAACATATGACATGCATCCATAGATATGATATCACACAATACCTCATCTTGGTATCTGCCAATCTTGAACTTCACCAGGCATTGTTCATTGACCATGACCTTGTGGTCATCCTGTACCCAGGCAATCTGATATGGATGTGGGTGTTTCTGTCTCTTGAGCTTCAACTTTGTCACCATCTCTTCTGACACCAAATTGTCAGTGCTTCCACTATCGATAATCACATCACAACATTTACCTTCACACTTGCACCTGGTGTGAAACAAGCTCCTCCTTTGCTCAGGTTCATTCTCACCACTCAACAGGACTCTTCTGTTAATCAACATTTCTCCTATTTCAGCATCTTCAAAATTTGATGATCTGACATCTTCATCTACATGTGCAATTCTGGCCTAGCCTTCATTTCTCCTGTCTATTCTGCCTTGGCGCTGAGGACATTCAAATGCCCTATGACCTTCTTCTCCACAGTGAAAACATGTTCCACGGAAGCCACCTCTTCCAGATCCTTGTCCTCTTCCTCTTCCTCTTTGATCTCTATTATTCTGATCCTGGAAGCGATTGGAATTATTTCCTCGCTGATTCTGACTGCTACTGGCCTCATCCTTCTTTTTCAGATCTTCATTTTGGCCACCATATGACCGTCCACCACGACCTCTTCCATTTTGTCTGCTCTCAAACTTCTTGTTCATCTTTTCCTCTACTTTTAGGGGAAACTGGTATGCCTCTTCAATACTGTTCATTTGAACCAGATTCAGCTCTTCCTGAATGCTTGGCCTTAACCCATTAAGGTATCAGACAACTTTCTCCTTATCAGCTTCTGCATGCCCTGTTCTAATGAGAAGTCGATAGAACTCCTTTGTATACTCCTGAACAGATCTTCCTGCTTGCTTCAAACTCTGCATTTTCTTCAGTAGGTCAAGCTCATAATCAACAGGAATGAACTGTCACTTCAATTTATCCACCATCCGATCCCATCTCATGATTTTCTCCTTTCCCCTTCTATTTCGCTCCAACTGAATCTCTTGCCACCATATCTTCGCATGACCTTTTAGTTTGGCCTTTGCAAATTTGACCCTATCAGGATCCTCAACATCTTCATACTCAAAATATTCTTCACATTCATTGATCCAGTCGATCAATTCCTTTGGGTTAAGATTTTTAGAAAATGTAGGAACCTCAATCTTAGGTCTTTTCCCAATCTTGGAAATCACCCGAAAAAGTCTTTCTTCCTCCTGGTTCACAATTTCAACTTCTCCTTCTTGATATTCTTCTTCAGCTTCATCCTCGCTTTAGTCTCTGACATTAAGATTCATTCCTCTGTGAATCTCTTCTTGCAATGCTCGCACTTGTCTCTGCAGCTCTCTAACCTCAGGTGTTACAACACCAGCTCTTCCGCCACATTCCCTTCGTGGAGGCATTTTCGCGATGCAGGCTGAAACCCTAGCCACGGTCCTGGTGCAAACTGCTTCACAGTCGGTGATCTGTTTACACACTCAAGAACTCCTACTCTGATACCACTTGATGAAGGGTGCTCCCCTTAATACCACAAACACATAACATAAATAGAGAAACAACAACAATATGCAAGAATAGAAAATTGGCTTCTTATTATCTCCACAAATGTGGAATTACAAACTTTCAGAATTACAATATGCAAAGCCACATGGCATTCCCTTACAATATTCTGTAGGACAAAGCCTCGAATCAATACCCAGATCTACTACCCAGAACTATTCTGAACTGCCTAAGACAATAATACAGCCTTCCTTATATAGGCAATTTTCCACCGCCTAGGAAGGTTCCAGAATTTTAGCCAATAAGGCCGACCAAACTTAAAATTATTTTTTATTTTACATTTCATTACATCATAGTCGGCTCAAGATAACCTTTGAAACCCGAACAGAAATTTTGAAGAAAATTATTTTCTTCCATTTCGGGTGGCCCAACTTCCGAAGACCATAAGTCATCACCAGTTGACCCGATCAGCTATTATAGCCCCATTTTGAAAATTCCACGAAGCGCTCTACAGGCTTGACCAATGCAAGTGCCCGTCACCCAAATTTTTGACCTCATTCGGGGCTTCTAAAGCCTTCAAAATTGAGTTCAAAGTTTCTGTACCCTGCTGCCAATACTGAAAATCTTCAATATCTTCCAATATACACTTGATCTGGCAATGAAACTTTACTGGCAGACTTATATGACCAAAATGAACCTCCAAGAAAGAAATCAGATCATTCTGAGCACATACGAAAATTACCAAAAATAGTAACTTTCCCTAAATAGCAGCTCTGCACAAAATAGCCCTTATTGAATATAAAAACAGAAATATTTTTGGTGATGCAAGATTTCTCTTACACCCAGGATGCTCCTGCATCAGTTTTATCTCCATAATTCTCTTTGAAACAATTCTTAAATTCATTCCAAGATCCTATACTAGCATGGGGCAATCCTCTAAACCAATCCTTAGCATCCTCGATCAAAGATTGTACAAATAAATTCATTACAACATCATCAGGCTCAACATTATAGTCATCTATTACATCCATAAAATTTTTTAGATGTTCTTCACATGTAATGACATTGTTTCCAGTAAACTTAGGGAGTTTCTTTCTAATTTCATTAGGAATAACATTAGGATAACCAGGAATACCAAAAAAAAAAAGTTGTTTGTACCTTTCATGAACAGGAACTCCATGTGGCAGATCCATTCCTTGAGATGTAGATCTCCTTGTGTTTGAAACATCAAGAATTTTAGCAGCACCCAGAATACCATTTGTTTGAGCTGCAAGGTTACCATGATTTCCACCTTGCCCCAAGAAAGAAGTAACAACATTTGAAGGTCCTGAGGTATGCTTGGGAAAATCAATCTTCTTCCTCATTTCTGCAGTAGTAGCCTCCAACTCTACCTTCTCTAGTTCTTTAGCCCACATTTCTTTTTCTTTTCTAGCCCTCTCAAGGTCTGCATCTAATCTCAACCCTTGATCTAATGGGTTTTCCACATGAATCTGTTCACTAATCTGCACTCCAATAGTTTTTTGTTTGCCCTTATCTCTAGGCCTAGCTATCTCATGTGTTTTATACACAATAGGCTGTTCCTCTGCTCTTTCAGGCTCTGTGACAAAATTAATTACCTCCAAATCTAACAACTACCTCTTTAGCTGATCAGCCCTTATCATTGCTTGTCTTACTCTGTCCTCTTTGTCCTTTTCTCTTTGTTGCCTGATAGCAACTTGTTTTTGGACTCTTCTTTCCAATTCATAGACCTCCTCAAAGATATCTTCTGATTCAGGGAGAGTAGTCTCAGACTCATCATCTCCCACTTGAAATTCATCATCATACTGGTTCAATCCCAAATCAACAACCTCTTCATATTCTGAAATATTTTCTTCTTGACTAGGCTTGGTTTGAGTTCCTTGTCTTGTATCCTTTTATTTCTCCAAGTATGAGAAATATTTATTTTCTTCTTTCCTCCCCTTGTCTGACTAGGCCTGGAAGTGCTTGGAATACCTTCTTCCATTATGTTTTCAGGATGCTCATTCCTCTGGGACCTAGTACCTCTATAACTCATTTGATAAAAACTTACTGACTAGCACTACTGCAGAGATGTTTGAGTCACCACCCAAGTATATTGGGAATCTTACAATACCACTTAACAAATATCCAAATGAGACTATAAGGCAAGGGACAAGAGTAAACCTTTATTTCAATGATGACCTACTGGTTACTATAGACTTGTGTAACACTTCCCTAGCAGAGTTACCATCTTGTTGGTGTTCAAAATAGATGCTTATGCTCTCAGGCTACCAATATACCCTCAGGTTGATTTTAGGATTGGTTAGTTCCAAAATGTATAAGGATCTTAGGGTAACTGGACCAACTATAGGGACAAGACTGCCCTCTTCACTTCTAGCTCGGCAAAACCAAGGCAGCTGCACCTAACCCAGTGAAAACTATACTTCACACACCAAAGACTGGGTCCAAACAACAAATTGAATAGTAAGAAAGTGCTAAATGCTAACCTCACATTCATTGACTCTCCATTACTATAGGGTGTTACTACTATCAACCAAATACAATTAAAACTTGAAAAGGTGTTGATATATGAAGATGGAAAGAAGTAAACAAGAGCCAATCAAGCATTGAACTCAACTGAATATACTAATCCCTAATCAGTGCCATTATCCATTGGGCAAATCTCAAATATAGACATTGAACATGAACCAACTACTATCTAAGACTCATAGCCATAAATACAAACATTCCAGCCCATCCACTACTTATAACATCCTTCTGCAGACAAATCAAAGTGAATCTATGTCCTATCCAAAGTATATTTAACTTGATCCTAGATCAAGAACTGAAGACTAGAACATATACAAAGGTAATCCTATGCAATAGATCAGAAAATCTAGAATTCACAAGATTAACACCAAGGAGAGACTTGAAAGCTTGAAATAATTGTATTAAGTATAATGAATCATGTACATGTTCAAAGTAGAGAAGAGAGAAAACCACTTCAATAACCTACAAAAGACTACAAGGAAATTCTATTCAATCTAATACAATATGATACCACCTGTTACAACTCCTTGGAACTAATCAAGATCAGAACCCTTTCAAAATAAAATATTTTACTTCATATACCTCTAGTCACCTTGGAATCCTCAAAAAGGATGCATCAAGCTTCGGGTGACTAGGGTTAGGGTTTCAACAAATCAACCAACCAAAAACTACATCAGAATTTATTCCAGGGGAATAAACATAAGTAACCCAGAGAAAATGAATCTTAGACGGATCTGCAATCATCAAAATCTATGAGGATAGTACAAAATAAGGAATTGCCCTAAAAACTAGTCAAATCAGTCACCTGCAAACATATCTTAAGCACAAAACCATACTTCTCCTAGTACAAAAACATCATGCCACCTACCACAGGGACCGTCAGACCAGTCTGCAACAACCAGTGCCACCAAATCAATCAAAACTAGCCATTAAAACCATAAATTTTGGTACCTTTTGTCACCTAAAACCCTTTGCAAATTTGAATTTGAACTTCAATGGTCATTTTATGGCTTTAACAACAAATCGGTGGTCAACATTTAAAATCAGATCAACCTTAAGTTGCAACTGTCAGATCTCTCCCTTTCGCAGTCTTTTATGATCTTAACTCAACTACCACCCTAGGTTTACCCTCTAACGACCCGATGACAAAGGAAATTCTATTCGTAGAATAAAAACCTTAACTCATCTTTAACCCCGTGAATTGGTGACTGAAGGGAAACAAACTTACCCCGGTCACATTTGGTGAACTAGCGACAAAGGTTTTTGCCAGTTCGCAGAACACTTTTTACTTCCGCCAAATGCATTAGCGATTACACAACCTTGTTCGCTGAATCGCCAAGACTTTTAGAACGTTACCATTTTATCATGCGAATGAGTGAACCCATTTGAAAATTTATCGAGCCGCTAAACATTTGTCAGGACTGCTATACCTTTAGACCAAAACCTAGGCCCGCTTACAAGAGAATCGACGGTCATCTCATCTTCGCGTGTGTCAAAAAAGACCCTTCAGATTACACACCAATTGTCGATGCTCTGATACTATCAGAACTACTGAAACTCAAAAAACCTAGCCCCACTGATATAATCTAATTCATCACCACATGGATGAATGAAAGGTAGACAACTCAGCACACCATGGCACATAGAAACCATCTGGCAATTAGACCCACTTTAATACTACCACCGTGGAAGAATCAACAGCTGTCTAAAGTTTGCATACCCATCTGAGATTCTATCAGATTACACACCCACTGTTAGATTGAGAATCTCCTCTCATCTCTGACAACCCTCTGAGACAAAACAAAATGAATGGTCATCGCAAGATCTTAAGCCTCTGACAAACTGGATGAGATCATATGTCATTCGTCGATTCACTAACAAGATCAGGACCCTCTGACAAGCCTGGGAACTAGGTCCCACTGACAACACTCCACTTCATACTCTTGTGGACCAATGAGATACTACCAGGTCAACACACCTGGTAGTGGACCTGCTCAAAAAGAAAGGCTACGTCACGGAAATGAATCAACAGTAGGCACAGCTTCGCATACCTCTTACAAAACCCTTGTGCTTTAGCAACAACCGTTAGATGGAGATGGTGTCATAGAGGGGCCCAGGAAAGTATTAAGCTAAAACATAGGAAAAATTAAATGCTGAGACTTAGTCTTTAAGGAAAATATTAGGCGCTGAAGGCTTTAGGAAATATTAAATTCACCGGGGGTAGAAACTTAGGAAAAGTTAACATTGGGGCTGACCAAAATATAAAGCATGTGCATTTAAAAGTTTTTAAGTTACCCAAAAAGGTAACACAAAATTAGAAAAGGGCCAGGATTTTTCAAATGTTTTTTGTATGCAACGGCTAGATTTTCAAAAATTTGAACCAGGGCTAAAGGTAGAGACCTAAAAATAACTGCAGAGCCTAGGGGAAAAGGGCTAGAGCCATGAATTTTTTTGCACGTGCTAACACCGACCTAGTTAATTATTTTGTATGCACATATAAATATTAGATGTGTCATTGTAATTAGGTATGAAAGTTGTTATAGAGTTAAGAAAAGTAGAGAAAAAGTGTGAGAAGAGTTGTTAAGATGTATTACAGCTTTGCAAGAGGTCAAAGAATCAACACATCAAAGGAACTGATTAGACAAGCAGTGTCACAGTGCCATTTCATCTAGTAGATATAGTGTGTATCTAACATCAGAAGGTTGTAGGCTTCACCACTTGAGTAGTGAGCTCTAAGACAATGAGTCCACACCCCTAATAGGGTTATTGTAAAAGACTCCTAACAGGGTCCGACCCTTGACTAGGTCATTGTACTAAACATATTGTAAAGAAAATCCTAAAAGGGTTAAGGATCTTCTAACAAGGATCATAAAACACTAGTACATAATATTAGTGGGTGTCAATTCCCACTGAGGTTTTTACCTATTTGGGTTTCCCCGTAACCATATTGGTGTTAAGTATTGTGTTCTTCTATGTTGTTTATGTTAATGTTTATTTCAATACTTAAGCATTCAAGTTAAGATTACAGAGCTAAGAAAAATGATTTAATTCAGTGAACACTGATTCACCCCCTCTCTCAGTGTTCCCATTCCTAACATGCATTTATTGTGTTATCATTTGATTTGGTGTAGCTGCTATTTAAAGTTTAAATTTTAATAATTCATCTCACAACTGATTCACCCCCCTCTCAGTTGTGTTGGTGGATTGCTATTCCTAACAATTGGTATCAGAGCTATTATTCCTTAGAGAGAAATATTAATAGCTTGAGGTGATCTTGGATATGGCATTCTATAGGAAGGATAGTCCAAAATTTGATCCTAAAAACTTTGACAGTTGGAAGAACAAGATGCGAACACATTTCCTATGTTTGGGTATCAACTAATGGATGATCAGGAAGAATGAGGTAACCATGAAGGCTAAGGATGAATTGGATAAATCTACTGACAAAGAAAAATATACATCTTCATATAACATGGTCGCAAGGGAAGCACTGATCAATGCACTTTTTGAAGGAGAATTTTTTGAGGTGAAAGATCTGGATTCATCACACAAAATTTGGGGAAGATTAGAAGCATTATATGAAGGAGACAAGTTTACTAAGCAATAAAAGTTATCAAAGCTATTATTCCTTAGAGAGAAATATTAACAGCTTGAGGTGATCTTGGAGATGGCATTCTATAGGAAGGATAGTCCAAAATTTGATCATAAAAACTTTGACAATTGGAAGAACAAGATGAGAACACATTTCCTATGTTTGGGTATCGACTATTGGATGATCACAAAGAATGAGGTAACCATGAAGGCTAAGGATGAATTGGATAAATCTACTGACGAAGAAAAGAAGACATCTTCATATAACATGGTCGTAAGGGAAGCACTGAACAATGCACTTTCTGAAGGAGAATTTTCTGAGGTGAAAGATTTGGATTCATCACACAAAATTTGGGGAAGATTAGAAGCATTATATGAAGGACACAAGTTTATTAAGCAAGAAAAGTTATAGAACTGGAAAACAAGAATGGAGAATATGAAAATGAAAGATGATGAAAATATTAGGGCTTATGTATAGAGAGTTAGTGAGGTTGTGATTGGAATCAGAAATTTTAGAGGCACTTATAAAGAGGAAGAAATCATTGCAAAAATTCTTAGATCATTGACACCTATTTACAAGACCAAAGTTCAGGCTATAGAAGAGATTATACCTTTGACTACAAAATTTAGCAGAGAGATGTTGATTGTAAAGATAACTACCTTTGAGGCTGCAGAGATGGGAGATTCTTTACCTAGAATTGTTCAACAACATTTAAGGCATCTACACACAAAAAGACATTATCTGGAATTGCGAGCACCAGTAGTGGTAATATGAAAGAAGACCTTGGTGAGTATGTTGATGAATGGGAATAGATATAGGAAGAAGAAAGAAAAGCTATTTAAATTGTTACCTTGATTGCTAGAAGAGAAAATAGAGGTAAGGGTAAGTTTGAAGGAAAGTTACCTATGAAATATTTTTCATGCAATAAGATAGGTCACTTTGCATCTAGATGTCCTACAAGAGTTCCTAAGCATAAATCTAAGTTTTACAAACCTAAGTATTCAAAAGGAAAAGAATGTTATTATGCTAGTGAAGGTGTTTTTGATGATGATTTTGATAGTGAGGAGATTGGATTTATTCCTATCAAAGATAAAAAACTATTACATGATAAAAGAGTTTTAGTGTCACATGTTGATAAGAAATCTGAATGGGTTATAGATAGTAGTTTCTCACATCATATGACTCGACATAAAAATAAGTTTGTTAAACTAAATAAGTATGATGGTGGTTTTGTGAGATTTGGAGACAATTTTCCTAAGCTAATCATTGGAGTAGGATCTATTTCTTTGGATGGAAAGACTAATACTGACAATGTACTACTTGTTGATGGACTTACACATAACTTGTTGAGTGTTGGATAGATGATGGACAAGAGTTATCAATCAAAATTAATTGATGGGAAATGTTTTATCATAAGTAAGATAGGAAATTTGATTGTAACTGGTACTAAATCTAGAGGTAATGTATTTGAGTTAAATACATCTGAAGCTTCTTATTTTGTTGCAAAGGGAGATGACAATTGGTCATGGCACATAAGGTTTTGTCATGTTAATTTTGATAATATTGTGAAGGCAAGCTTGGATAATGCAGTGAGAGACCTACCTAAAATTGTAAAGCCATCTAACACTATGTGTATAGAGTGTGTTATGGGAAAGAAAACTAGAAGCAGTTATAAAAGAAAATCATATTCAGTGAAAGGAAATTTGGATCTAGTACACACAGATCTATGTGGACATACAAGGACAAGATCATACTATGGTGAAAGGTACTTTATAATTTTTGTTAATGACTTTTCTAGAATGATGTGGATTACTTACCTGAGAGAGAAATCATAAGCATTTGACAAATTCAAGATATTCAAAGCAAAAGTATAGAATGAATTAGGCTTAAAGATAATTTTTTTGAGATTAGACAGAGGTGGAGATTTTACTTTAGATCTATTCAATTCATATTGTGAAGAGCATGGAATACATAGACATACATATTCTCCTATGACTCCATAAAAAAATGGGATAGCAGAGCGAAGAAATAGAAAAATATTGGATGTTGCTAGGACAATGTTGCTAGAAGGAAATGTATCTCATGTACATTGGAGAGAAGTTGTTGGGACACCTGTATACACATTGAACAAAATTCAAATCAAAGAAGATACAAGTAAGACTCCTTATGAATTTTGGTTTAATCATACTCCTACTGTAAAATATTTCAGAATATTTGGAAGTAAATGCTATATCAAAAGAGATGATGAAATAGGGAAATTTGATGCTAGAAGTGATGAAGGAATTTTTCTCGATTATTCTACTAAAATCAAGACTTACAAATGTTTTAACTTGAGATTGAGAAAGATGATTGAAAGTAATAATGTGAAGATAGATGAAAAGTTTTAGATATAAGAGATAATGTATGCTTGTTATCAGAATATAGAAATCAAGGAAGTTTCTTCTACATAAGAAGAAGAACATGTTGAGATTGACTGTGAGAATGATATTTGTGATGATGACACAAATGAAGTGTCTGAGACTCCTCAGACTCTGAGGTATGTTAAGAAAAACCATCCTGAAATTCAAATCATTGGTAATGCAAGTCAAGGAATGATGAATAGATCAAAGACAAGGGAAAAAATTTGTTTGATTTCTCAAGTTGAACTAAAGACTACTGATGAAGCTTGTAGAGATGAATCTAGGATCAAATCTATGCAGGAAGAGTTAGATCAGATAAATAAAAATAACACTTAGGAATTTTTTCCTATACCTAAAGACAAAAATGTAATAGGAACTAAGTGGTTTTTCAGAAACAAAATGAATGAAGAAGGAATTGTTGTAAGAAAAAAAGCAAGACTAGTTTGCAAAGGCTATTCACAAGAAGAAGGCATAGATTTTAAAGAGACATTTTCTCTTGTTGCTAGGTTGGAAGCTGCAAGACTAGTTTTGGCTTATGTTGCACATAAAGAATTCAAGGTATATCAGATGGATGTAAAATCTATATTTCTAAATGGGGATCTTGAAGAGGAGTTATACATAGAACAACCTAATGGATTTCCTCTGATAGAAGATGAAGACATGGTTTTCAAGTTGAAGAAGGCACTGTATGGATTGAAGCAAGCACCAAGGGCTTGGTATGAAAGGTTAGACAAGTACTTACTACATCTTGGATTTATAAAAGGTAATGCTGACAATAATTTGTACTTAAGAACTAATCAAGATAGAATTTTGATAATAGAAGTTTTTGTTCATGATATTACTTTTGGAGACAATGATGAGATATGTAATAAGTTTTCTAAAGAAATGGAGAATGAATTTGAGATGTCCATTATTGGTGAGATGAAATTATTTCTTGGACTGTAAATAAATCAAAGAAAGAATGGCACTTTTATTTCTCAGACTAAGTATCTTAAAGAAATGTTGAAATTTTTTGGAATGGAAGACTGTAAACCTGTTGGTACACCCATGGTGACTAGATATGAACTAAAAAATATTGATGAGACCAAGAGTGTTTTTCAGATTAAGTATAGATTAATAATTGGAGGATTACAATATCTGACTTACTCGAGACTAGATATTTCTAATGTTGTTGGAATTGTGGCTAGATTTCAGGCAAATCCTAAAGAGACACACCTAGCTTCTATGAAAAGGATATTTAGATACCTGAAAGGAACACTGGAATATGGCTTATGGTATGATAAAAATGATGGTTTTGAACTACATTCTTATACTGATGTTGATTGGGCAGGAAACATTAATGACAAAAAGAGTACTAGTGTAGCTACATTTTTCCTTGGGAAAAGGTTGGTTTCATGGTTAAGTAAAAAATAGGATTGTATAGCTCAATCTACTGCTGAATCTGAGTATGTTGTTGCTATTATTAATTGCACTCAGATTGTTGGGATGAAACAAATGCTGAAAGATATTGGAATAACTTTTGTTGAACATGTGGTTATCTATTGTGATAACACCAGTACAGTAAATATGTCAAAAAATCCTGTGATGCATTCTAAAACTAAGCATATTTTTATTAAGTATCACTTTTTGAGAGACAAGGTAGAAGAGAAAGAAAGAAGGTTGGAATACATTAGCACAAAGGAATAGATAACAAACATCTTTACAAAGATATTTCCAAAAGATGCCTTTGAGTATCTCAGAGGTATGCTTAGGGTGCAAGCCCCTCCTAGTGAGAATTAAATGATGCAGGGATGCATCAGTCTAGAGGTCTTTAGATCTCTATCATTTTCTAGACTTGATGTATGTATCTACTCCCCAGGAGGAGTGATCATTGAAACCTTACAAAATACATTTGGGTGATTCAACACTTGGTTGATGAAGACTAAACAGAAGACAATTTATGACTTATGGCACCCTTTTCCATTGTTGTAAAAGGGGGACATATACTATGAGAAAATCCTTACTATATGGGGAAAAGTTCACTTTTTGGGAAAAGATTATGTTTAGGATACTGAGAAAGTTATATTGAGAGAGTATTTTTGTGTTGATGGATTTTCCCATATGTTTCCATCAATGCCAAAGGGGGAGATTGTTGGATGTTTTTGGAATTGGTTACAAATGTTGTTGTCATTCATGATTTGTCACTGATGTCAACATATGTTTCTATGAAGAGAACAAATTAGTTATTACAATGTACAGATACTATACGGTTGATTCAAAATGAGAGAACACGGGTTTGTGTACAAGCAAGTGTTGCAATCTTATATCTAAGATCAAATGTTGTAATATTTCATATTGGTTGAGTAACAAAAGATTTGGTGAAGACTAGTTTCTAGACTGTGATAGTGGAATTTGACAGAGTTAGTCTCTGTATTTTGAGTATATCTTACAAGTGATGTGGATTCAGTGTATGCAAGCTTAAGGGATGTCAGATAACATATTGAGGAATGTTATTTTATCATAGAAACTCATGGGAATCATGATGACATTAGATATGGTGCGTGTTCTAGAGGATACCTATTTGGGGCCAACTTTAGAGTTGTAGCATATATTATAGATAACGATCATGGATTACATATACTAGACCTTAATTATTGAAATGTAATTGTTGTATGCTTGTTATAGATACTATGTGTATCTTAGTAAGGGGTTATGTAATTATTTTCATATTAGGAAAGCCTAATTGGATGACCTAATCATTTATTATAATAGGGTATATATGTAAGATCTTTTCTTTTGAAAAGATGGGTAGTGTGTAAGAATTCTAAAAGAGGATTGTGGAAGCTACAAGCTTGTACCTGCTAGATGTAGGGAAGAGGATAGTTTATAATTCATTGGAACTGATCAAGAAAATAAAGTTTCTATTAGACAGTTCACAAGGGTTGTGTATTTCCTTTTTATACACTTGTGTTGTGAACAACGAGCTCTGGAGGTGGACATAACCTTCTTTGGGCATTCAGCCTAGGTAGTGAGCCTATATTTCTTTGAGTCCTAATAGGTTCTATCCTTTAATAAGGAGTTTGTATTCTAATGTTTGAATAAGCTCCTAATAGGGCTAGATCTTTTAATAGGGATACTATACTCTCAGTACATCATTTGTGGGTACTAATTCCCACCAAGGTTTTTACCTTTAACAAGGTTTCCTTGACAACAAAATATTGTGCTGGCATTTACTGTGTTATCATTTGATTTTGTGTAGCTTCTTTTTAAAGTTTAAAGTTTAATAATCTATCTCACAACTAATTCACCCCCCCTCTCAGTTGTGTTGGTGGACTATTATTCCTAACATAAATGCTATCCTTATGTATTAAATCAATTTACTACATTTTCCTCACAAAATCCCCCTTTAATAAATTCATATTTATTAAATCCCCTCACATTCCTAATTCTTCGAAAAAATATAATTAATTTAAATTTAATCTAAACCTCACATCCCTGACCTAACCCATCCTTCTAACCCACTTGCCCACTCAAAGCCCTCTATTATGATTAAGTAATACTGAGAGGGGGGTGAATCAATATTACTGCACTTTTCTTGGAATTTAAACCAATTGAAAATAAACCATATGAATGCTGAAATGAAAAGAACATAAAAAAATAACACATAACTCATAACACCATTATTATTTTTTTAGGAAACCCTGGCCAAGGGAAAGCCTTGGTGGGGATGGTACCCACAACTATGCACTAAAATATATAATCTCTGTTAGGAGATCTAGCCCTATTAGGAGCTGAGTATTACATAGTACCTTTCCTTGTTAGAGGAATAGAAACCCTATTAGGGTAATACAAAAACCTTGTTAAAGGTATGGTGAGATTACACCTCTTACAATCAAAATTCTGTTAAAAAGCGTTCTTCAAGAGTGAACAATACAAGCATCTACTATACTTTGATAGTTCTAGTTATGATTCACAATAGCCTCTGTCAATCAATGATCTCACATATTCTATTAGTTATCTCTAAAATCCCAAATTAATATCCATCACATTATTATTTCTGTCACACTTATCGCTTCCATAAAATACTATACTTATATCAATTTTGCCATCCAGTTGGCTCTCAAATATAATATAAGACATAAAAATTACTTATAAATATGATAAATTTAGAGTCAATGATCTTTTATTACCAAAGTGTCAGTAATATACAACCTTATTTGACTTATCATGTTACCATTCCATCTAGCCTTCCCTCAATCATCGCGACTGTTCATATGCCCTGTTTCATCGTTCCTTTGTCTTCACATGCCTTCATAACACTGTAACTTATTGATATCAAAACCAAAACATGTGCAACCTTAATTGAAGGGTATAAATATCCCAAAATGTCTTTCTCTAAGTTCACAAGCCATAACACATCATATATCACCTTCGCTGACCAAAACAATATTGCAGTATACTATAATTCTGATTTTGTACTTAGTCATTTTCATGACTATCTCCAATACTTATACTCACTTCATGCGATCACTCAATAATATGTGTTTCCATAAATGACAACCCTCAATTGATCCATAGTGCTCTCAAAACATCACTTTCCAACAATCTCTCTCTTTGGCATTGATGGCAACACTTTAGCGAAAAATGACTAAGTGTCAAAGTACTATCTTCCTTCTACTTCTCTATATACATATTCTTTCTTTTTTTTTTTATTACAATTTTCTCTTTCTCTTTTTTTATTTACTTCTATTTACTTCTTCTGTTCTTCTTATTTTTCTCTTCTCTTCTTCTCCCCCTTTGACATCAATGACAAAGGTACTTATAAAACTTCAAAATCTTAAGCATATATGACTTAGTGCTTACTCACAAGATTCATGAATGTCTTGGAAGGAGTCTTCCAAGGTCTTCACTTCATCAATCCATGACTTAATCAGTAGTTCAATAACATGGATCAGTCCATTCAGTGCATAAGATGTAGTCTTTGTTGCCTTCATATCAGTGGGTACAGAGTTTATCATTGATACCTTAGTCTTCTCCATCTCTATGAGATGAGCTTCAATAATTGATAGCTTGGGAGTGATTAAACTCTTTAGAAAACCAAATATTGCCAATACTCTCCCTTTCTTTGTATCCAAGACATTTAATTTGTCCAAAATATTGGATGTCTACTTATCCATTTCCAACATAGTCTGTGAAGAGGTTTCACAACTATCCATTATGCTGTCTAATGTATCCCTATCCTTGGCTATAATGTCATCAACATTCTTAACATGTCTAATAAGATTTATGAAATAGATATATGCCTTTCTTCCTTGTGCCACACAAATTTTTTCTTTGACTTTAGTTTCTTTCAGAATGCCTAAGTCCCAGGAGATAGACTGACAGACTTCCTTCAACTTTTTTTTAGGGTATCTTTTCTCAGCTTTATCCTCTACGACCTTCAATAGTGACTCAAAATGGTTGTCAAAGTTGTCTAGTGCCATGTTCAAGTTCTCTACATCATCTTTTCCTTGAAATGTGAGAGGTGTAGGGGGTATTTTATTCACAGTCTCTACTACCCTAGAAATCACCTTGACCTTCTTATCCCCCTTTTGTTCTGATCTTTCCTTTGTCTTAGAAAATTCCATGAAGGATAACCTCATGAATTCATCCTCATCCATAATTTCCACATTAGTGCTTACTAGTTTGGCCATACTTGCAAAAAATAAGGTGGATGAGGTGTCAGGTTCTTGTTTGAGCTCAACTCTTACATCTTCTTATTTTTCTACTCTTGTCTCTTCTTCCTTCTTTTCCTCTTGCTATTTCTCCTTCTCTTGTTCTTTCTCTTCCTATTTTTCTTCTATATTTTCTTTCTCTTTCTATCCTTCCTCTTCTACTATCATCGCACTATCCAAATTTCCTTGAAATGGATCATTTACATCAAATGAGGTGTCAATTGATATAGGCACATCAGAAATGAATAAGTCTAGTTGCTTGTCATCTTCACTTGCTTGCAGACTCTCTTCATCTTTCTTAGAGCTTTCTCCCATTCCTAAAGGTGTAGGCTTGGTAACTTTGGGAGGTGAGGTCTTCTCAAGCATGTCACTCATAAGAATTTGATCCAATGCCTTCTGTATATCTTCTATTACTTCATCATACTTCCTTGCCATTATCTTTACAAGTTTGGCCTTTGTTCTCAATAGAGGTTTCAAATATTTAATGATTCTCTCCCTTTCTTTTATAGATACTATAGGAAACATATCTTCAATAGCCTTATTTCTTATTGCCTCATCTTCAGTATGAGCCAATTACTTTCTAATTTATAACTTTCTATACAAGTCTTTAGGAATACTGGCCTCAATTTCTAACAATTTTTTCTTATAAAATAGCAAGTGCTCAATCACTATATCTTCAATCACTACTTGATTATCAGAGTCATATCTCTCATAGTACATATTTAGTGTCTTTAAGTTTCCATCTCTTATTATCCTCTTTTGCAACATCTTGATATCTGGCTTCCATAGATCTTGTGGCTTCTTCTATTCTTCTTTTTCCTCTTTCTTCTCAGTCACATTGTCCTCTTTCTTATTTTTTTATACTTCTACCTTTTCTTTCTTATGGATGCTTGGTTTGTTTGATCTTGTAGATCTCCTAGGTGTGCTCATAGGTGCAGCCTCTTGTGCAATATTCTCAAGAGTGATTGATAAATATATTATATTAGGAGTGGGACTTACTATCTTTTCTACTTTAGAAGGAGGAGGTGTTTCAATTTCTATTCTAGAAGATCCTTCTGTCAGATTTTTCCTTACATCCTTTAGTTTCTCCTTTGTAATTCCTTCCTTCATAGCTATGCCATCAACCATTTTCTCTATTTTTCACTTCTTTGTTCCCTTGTCCTATTCTTCTCTAACTTTTGCTGACTTCTCTTCATAGGTTCCCCATCTCTCTTTAGATGTATCTATTTATGATGCTAGTACATGTTAAAATTGCATTGTAAGAACCTTAGAACTAACCTCATACCCCATAGGGTAGCACCATTTATTTATAGGCTCAACTACTTCAAAGCATACACAATCAACTTCAACCATGCAATAGATTGTGTCTTTATATTTCTCAACTAACTCCTCAGGTATCATGTATCTCTCCTTCATTTGCCTTTGAAGGATCTTAATCATTGGAAATAACTCACCATCAACCCAGTTCTTGGTCTGTCTCCGGTATCTTTCTAAGATTTGTATACCAGTAGGTACACTATCCTTCCATACTCTAGGCTGCATTCCAAAAACATTGTGCTCAATGTGGATTTACATGTGGATCAAAAGTGAACCAAAATTGAATGCTTTTGACTTATCTTTCTTGATAATCCTCACATTCTCCAAGACTCATTGTGCTACGATCTCACATAGGTTATATTTTGTGTTTTCCTTAACCATTCTGTAGGCCATCATGATTACTCCTATTGATATAGAATTGGGTATGCTACTATAGTATAACTTATATCCTAGTAGCATTGCTACCAATCTCATATCTTGCTGAAATATGTCATTCACAGTCATCGCTCTCTTGTCCCATTTGGAATGAGTTAGGGTCTCTACTTGTTTCTTGATATTTTTCTCAACTACAGGGAGGGCTCTAGTATTTTCCAACCTAGTTATCTCATGAATCAATTGACTACATATCTTTATAGGTTGCTCTCCTATCCAGATGAACTAATCATGGATTCTACTTAGTATTATTTTGGGGTATGTGCAAGATCATGAGGGGCCAAACTATGCCCTTAAGTGGCAATGAAAAATCAGCAAATTAGGGTTAGTCAACTTGACATGAAAATTTCAACTAGCTATGAACCTAATATCAAAAATTTTTAAGAATAGAATCTATAGAAAATTGAATTTAGTTTCTAAACTACTAGGCCTTTTTTGAGAAAAAGTTAGTATGATTGGTGAAAAGTATAGATTTCAATGCAGCAGTACAAAAATTTCAGGAAAAAAATAAGAAGTAGGTGTATGTCTGACCACCTTAATCATAATCAAATGATAATATTTTATTATAAGATTTTATATATAAGTAGTAGACTCATGCCCAGATGTGATGCATATTTTTTTGTAATTTTATTCCAAAAAAATAATTAATTATGAATTTTTTTCTACAACATTTTTAGAATAAAAAAACTCCTATGTCTAACCACCTTAACTCATTCAAAACTTTACAAAATTCAATTTTTATTTATTTTTCCTTATAGTATGTGAAGCATAGAATGTGACGCATTTTTCAGATTCCAAAAATGTTATACCGTCTGAAAGTTATAGTCATTTTTCAATCAGTATATAAATCAACACTTTAGAGGTAGCTCAATTAGAAAATAACTAATAATTACTTACCGAATTCAAAATTTGATAGAAATTATATCGATAGAAAGCTGATAATCTCCTTAAGATACCCTTTTCATTTTATCAAATTCAGGTGAAAAAAAAGTTGTCAGTTACATTGTCAAAGTTTTGAACTGACATTGCCACTTTTTGGCCCCTCATGATCTTGCACATACCCTTTGAACCATTCAATCTCGCAAAACTCATTTAGAAGGGTTAACTTAATGATAGATTGGTCTTCCAAATGTTTTAACTCTTCTTTCATTTTTCCATCAGACTCTATCAATTCATCTATCTCCCTATAGATCTCATCATCCCCTATGGTATCATACTTATAATGAATGTAAGCCCTAATATCTTCAATGTGTAACACGTCGTATGGGGTTTACAAAAATGCTCCTTCTGGATCATCCTCACAAGACTTAAAAGGGTGCTTCTTAAATTTTTATCTTGGCCTATCAACTACATCATAGATCACATGTGCATCCATAGCTTCTTGAAAGATTATATGATCTAAATACCTTTAATACACCAAATTCTAGAACTTCTGCTTCAATCGATCATGTAATGTGGTTGCTAGATGGATGCAGTGCTTCTTAACTCTAATCTCCTTAGTCGTTAATTATCAAACAATGAGGAAATGATATGCTTTAAGGTCTTTTATTCATCACTGGTTGAGTAAGTACATTTATCACAGTTAGCTCAACTTCGCACACTGTCCAGTCAAACATAAATCTCATGATCATAGGATATAAATCTCCAAGTGATGCAATCATAGATATAGACTCCATAATGTCTGTATACACCATATCTAAGCTCACATGATCTTATTCCACATAATCAGGGGCTGGATATAATTTTTTATTTGAATCCAATACTCCCCCTAAGGCCATGTGGCCTTCTAGGTCGATATAGAAATGTCAACATCATGTAAAGACACAATATCATCTACTATCTCTCCTTGAACCAATGCCTTATTGAAATCTTTAACCTTCCATATCTTCTAATCATCTTCATTTTCTAGTTTCCTAAAATGATTCTTGAACTCATCTATATACTCATTAAGACTTTTACCATTGTCAACAATATTCTTCTTTATAACCACAAGCGGTGGTCCTCTTCTATTATTTATTCTATTATACTTGAAAAACTTTTCTATCTGTCCTAAGTTTTTGCATTTGAAACATGTAGGTTGTCTTTTGTTCTAATTAACCTCTAGCTTACAATACCTTGCAATATGTCCAAAGTTATTGCTTTTTTATCATGTGATCTTCTCTATTGATTCTTCTCTGATGTAATCTTGTTTGTTTCTAGACTGACCAGGTTTCTTACATTCTTCTTTCTTATGTCCATATGCATAACAATTATAACAATAACTGGTAAAAGGTTTGAAAGGACCTTTACTTCTACAATCTCTTTTCATGTGTCCAAGTTTGTTGCATCCAAATAATCTACCTCTGAAAGGTTTGATATGATCTTTAGGCTCTTTAAAAGTGGATCTATCTTCATTCTTTTCTTCCTATGATTCATCATGAGTCTTATAACATTCTCCTTCATTGTATCCAATTCCAGTCATGTCTCCTTTAGGTTTCTATCTCTCTCTTTGTTCATCAATTTTATCACTACTTATGTGTAGTTTTTCAATGTGCAATTTGGATTGAATGAGTTCACCTTTTATGATCTGATTGTATTTCTCCAATTCTAGGCGTTTTTCCTTGTAGTGATCAAGTTCTATCTGCATCTCTCCTATCTATATGTTTTCTTCTTTCAGAGTCTCTTCAAATTTGTATCTTGCATCATTTTCATGTTGAATCTCTTTAATCATCAGAAGATTAATTTATTCTTTTTCTTACTCCAGCTTCTTTACCTAGTCTGATGTATCATTTTATGAATCCTCCTTGATCTTTTCCATAAGGTCTTTTCTCTAACTTCTTGAAAGTTCAAGTTGTTCTTTTAGTTTCTTAATGAAACTTTCTGCTCTTCTTAATTTGAATCTCAAATTACCATTCTCAGTCTATTCTTTGTCCAGGTCATCAAGTGCTTCTTCAAAGTTCTCTTGCAAATTTTTTGAATCCATTTTGATCTCCCTTAAGCTATTAGGCTCTCTCCAAGGGACAATAGCTCTGATACCAATTGTTAGGATTAAGTAATACTGAGAGGGGGGATGAAGAAGTATTATTGCACTTTTCTTTGAATTTAAACCAATTGCAAATAAACCATAAGAATTTTGAAATGAAAAAAACATAAAAAAATAACACATAACTCATAACACCATTTTTTTTTTTGAGGAAACCCTGGCCAAGGAAAAACCCTGGTGGGGATGGTACCCACAACTATGCACTAAAATATAGAATCCCTGTTAGGAGATCTTTTCCTGTTAAGAGATGAGTATGACATAGTACATTTACTTGGTAGAGGAATAGAAACCCTATTAGGGGTATACAAAAACCCTGTTAAAGGTATGGTGAGCTTACAACTCTTACAATCAAAATTCTATTAAAAAGTGTTCTTCAAGAATGAACAATACAAGCATCTGCTATGATTTGATAGTTCCAGTTATGATTCACAATAGCCTCTTTCAATCACTAATCTCACATCTTCTATCAATTATCTATAATATCCCAAATTTTCATCCATCACATCATCACTTCTGTCACACATATCACTTCCATAAAATACTCTATACTTATACCAATTCTACCATCCATTCAGCTCTCAAATATAATATAAAACATAACAATTACTTATACAAATGATAAATGTAGAGTCGATGATCTTTTATTACCAAAGTGTCGACAATATACAACCTTTATCTAACTTAGCACATTTCCATTCCATCTAGCCTTCCCTCAATCATCGTGACTATTCATATGCCCTATTTCACTGTTCCTCTATCTTTGCATGCCTTCATAACACTGTAACTTACTGATATCAACACCAAAATATGTGTGACCTTAACTGAAGGTCATACATATCCCAAAACATATTCCTCTCAGTTCACAAGACATAACACATCATATATCATCTTCATTGACAAAAATAGTACTGTAGTATACTGTAATTCTGATTTTGTACTTAGTCATTTTCATGACTGTGTCTCCAATACTTATACTCACTTCATGCGATCAATCAATAATATGTGTTTCCATAAATGAAAACCCTCAAGTGATCCATAGTGCTCTCAAAACATCACTTGTCAACACCCTCTTTATTGAATTTTGCATACCCATCCTTCTAATCCACTTGCCCACTCAAATCCCTCTTTGTTGACTTTAACCCTAAACCTAACCTCACATCCCACTAGTACATTTTGCACCTTTTTTCGATGGAGTATTGGTCAAATTTTCTACCCAAATGGGTTGAATACTCAACTGACTGATTGGTCATTATTTTCATTGTCAAAATATCGACATATCTCTTTAATTGTAGAATGTTTGACACCAATCTTGGTTTAAAAAGATGCCAATCTTGGTCAAAAACAACATTGGAAAGTGGTGATATATTGGTCAAACATTCAAACATAGTGGGTTACAATTTAGACCAATATTGGTCAAAATATGTGGCCACTCTGACCAGGATGCCAAACTCACGACGGTCATATTTCGACCAAATTTTGTCGCACTTTAGACCAATATTGGTCAAAATATTTGGTAGCTCTGACCAGGATGCCAAACTCATGAAAATCATATTTCAACCAAATTTCATTGGACTTTAGACCAATATTGGTTGAAATATTTGGCAGATCTGACCAAGATGCCAAACCCATGATGCTACATTTTGACATAGAATGGTCAATTTTTAGACCAAACTAGGTTAGACTTTCGACGTCGGTGAGTCGAAACATCGACTATGGTTAGTCAAAATTTTGACAAAATATGGAATGTTTAAAAAAATTTTTGAAGATAAATATCCAAACTAATCACCAATGACGTCCTGATTGGTGATTAGTCTAGATATTTATCTTCAGGTGTCCACACTCATTCTGTTGCTTGTTGCCAGTGGGTCCCTACTCATTCTATTTTTCCAGATTGCTTTGGGCTCTAGCAATCCATCTGCTCTTCTCTACGTGAAACTATGGGTTTTTTCATTTTGTTTGAACTATTTAAAGATAGGCTCTGACTGGTAATGCATAATTGGTTTGCATGTTTTCACTATGGAAGAAGTGTTAGGGATGCTGGTGGTGCTGCAGACAGAGTCCTTAACCAGTTGTTGACGAAGATGGATGGTATGACAACCAAGAAAATAGTTTTCATTATTGGTGCTACAAATAGACTCGATATCATCGATCCTGCATTGCTAAGGCCTGGCCGACTTGACCAATTGATTTATATTCCCTTACCTGATGAGTCCTCATGTTATCAAATTTTTAGTTCTTGCTTGAGAAAATCACCCGTCTCAAAGGATGTGGACCTAATGGCACTGGCCCATTATACCCAAGGATTTAGTGGAGCCGATATTATAGAGATTTGTCAGTGAGCTTTCAAGTATGCTATTAGAGAAAATATTAAGAAGGTGACTTTCAATTGTGGTGGCTTTTGAAAACTAGATTTGGTTATGAATTTCTTAATGGATTTTTTTGAACTAGTTTGTTAGAATTTTACATTTTTTGATTCAATTTTCCTCAACTTGTATCTTATTATTTCAATTTGTCATGTTCTCTTCCTTTGCACTTTTACAGGATATTGAACGTGAAAGAAAAAGAAGTGAGAACCCCAAGGAAATGGATGAGGATGCTACTGATAAGGTAGCTAAAATAAAGGCTACTCATTTTGAGGAGTCAATGAAATATGCCCGAAGAAGTGTCAGTGATGCTGATATTCAGAAGTGTCATGCCCATAAGAATTCCACTCCAAAAACACACCAACTTTTTTTTTAAAAAAGGAATATAAGTTTATGTTTAGAGGTTAATAGAGGACTAAAGTTATAATGGTTCTAAAGTACATTCATCTTAAGGTGACGATAACTAGATTTCCTAGGTTGTCTACCCCGTGGGTTTACCAAACTTGAAAAGGGTTTGGTTCCTGATCTTGTCAACATTAGAGAAAAAGGTTACCAAGATGAATTACAATTATACTAATACCCTTAATTAGGCCTAACATCAACATTACACTACATTAGATCATTAAGGTTTATTTATTAAAGTGTATTGGCATTATAGCATAAGAAACTAATCTGCTAACTAATAGCGTTACATTAAAAACATCAGATTTCCACAATCCATTATGATGAAATAAGTTTCTGGATTTGATTGTGTCAGTTTTTTTACATCAACATTTCAGGTCACACTCCATGATCCATCATCAAGATAAGAGAGTGAAGAATGAACAGTAAAAAGTGCAGACTTAGACTCCTACAAGAGATATAAGGAAAGATGAAGAAGAGGCAACACACTAACCAAGAGATAATAGCTTTACAATTTCCATTAATTATAAAATTAAGATACAATTTAACTTAAAATTTCCTATAATTTATTTCATAATTCTACGTACATTCAACCCTTAAAAGGCTTAAATAAACACACAATTGTTGAATAATAATTATATTAATTATTAGTGTTTAATAATTAATATAATTATTACATAACAAGGTAAACCAATAAATTATTAAATAATAAGATTAATGAATTACAAATATTAATTAGTATAGAATAATAATTAATATTTTAATTAATTTATAAATAGTATCAAGCCTTTGCACAAACACTACAACAATCTTGAGGCTTTGGTACTGAATTTTGATTTCTAGATAGACCTATTGGTGCTTTTGTTGGTGCTTCATATGTATTTCATACATCAGATAATAAAGATGACGATGACTTATACAATTAGGAAACTTAGTACACAATTGGCATCTTAATGAAGTGACAAATGTGTCTATTCTAGCAGGGACCTTCCGCTTGCAAATAGCCAATGCTATTCAATTTATCTCTGGCTTTTTCATGTATGAGTTTTATCTATTCATATGTTTGAAACTTTATTTAGTTTATCAACCCTTTAGCCGAGGACTTACTAACTTGTAAGTCTTTAGAGAAATATTAACTTTGTGGCAAGGAAATTTAGCTATGGAAACTTTTTCTCAAGTGGTAGATAATGCTACGAAAACCTTTCATTTTAAAAAAAAGTTCCTGCTGGAAAATATTCTATACTAAATCAATTCTATGACAAAGAAAGTCTAGTTCAACTGATAAGTATGGTGTGCACCCATTTTATGGAGATCTGCCAAGATGATTTCTCCCACCAAGATGATGTGCATCCATTTTATGGAGATCTACTAAATGTTTTATATGATAAAGATCACTACAAGTTGGTCCTTGGATAGATCAATATTGCTCGCAATCTCATTTCCAAAGTGGCCAAAGACTATGTTAAGCTAATAAAATATGGGGATTCTCTTTACCGCTGCAAATCTTTGAAGGTTGCTGCACTTGGACGGATATGTACCATTGTTAAGAGAATTGGACTGAGTTTGGCTTACCTCAAATAGGTGAGGCAGCATATGGTTATGTTCTTTTTTCTATCTATCTGGTTTTCACTACCTATCATTCCTTGGGATATCTTGCAAGGGTTCTATAAATTGATGGTCTATATTTTGGTGGGTGTCTTGTATGGGCCTATGAACTTTTTTATCTTGTCTTTTTTTTCACTCCTACAACTAGATTTTGATACATGGATTTCTTGTAAGGAACTTTGATACCGCCATTTTAGTAGTTCTTCATATGATAGTTTTCTATGCAGTCCCCAGTCTAGGCTTTATTTGTAGATTTTTTATCTCAATATTAAAAGAATTAATTTAGTTAAATAAAGCTTTATGTCCCAAACATAATGACAACTAGGATTTGAATTTAATCTTTCTGACAACTAAAGAGTAAAAAAAGATAACAGATGGTTCAATATAACCTACAACTTTGTCCATGTAAGAGTTGAACTCTAAACTTTATGGTATGAAGATCTGCAACTTGCAGCTAAGAATATGATACAGAATAATTATGACTTATTTTTAAAATTTAGGAAAACTTAACCATTTCTGTAGCGATTACTTAAAAAAAAGTATACTAGTTGATCGATGACTCAATATTTGTAACGTCTCAGAAACATTTCCTTTCCACTTCAATATCTTTCCTTGATAATTCTTGATCTCCTTATAACCACTAGAAAAATAACAATGACAACAAAACTTGCCACTTTAGAAAATTGCAACAATAAATTAATGGATAAATCTTGATGGCCTCAAAAGCACTAACAATTTGTCATTAGAAAATTTCATTGTTTATCATCATGTTAAGGCTTAGAATTTGGGTGAGGGCAGGGTACCAATGAAGTAGAGCCTAAAAATATCCTATATTAAATGAAAGATCATCAATACTTAACTTAAGCATTACAGTCATGAAGGATGTAAAAAAATCAACACAATGAATATATGGATTTCAACTAGTGTGCACAAAATAGTTCTGTATTTAGAAAATACAACCAGAAAAATTTAGCAATATGAGGAGATACCAAAAGAATTGCCCACAACAAAAAGAAATAAATAAAAATATGGTAGGCTGACAACAAAAATGTAAGCCCAATCCTAAGATATTGCAAGAAGAATACATCCCTCACAACATCTAACAAGTAAACCACAAACTTCATCAGACATTGAAAGAGCACCTAAAGAGTCACCAACCACTGTATGTGACTAGAACAGATAATATTAAGATATTGCTATTAGAATCCAACTATGTAGTTCTCGAATCAAGCTCATTGACCCATGTTTCAGCAGTGATTAAAAAAAAAACCATCTCTCATGAGCGTTGAGTTCTTGTGAATCACTGCTCATGAAACATGGGTCAATGAGTTTGACTAGAAAAATACACAATTGAATCCTAATAGCAATATCATAATTTGACTTGCTATGGAAAATATTTCCTACTTATCAACGGATAATATTGTCAACAAAGTTTTTTTCTCGTTAATACTATAAAAAACATTTGTTAGTAACTACTAAATTACAAAAATTGGCTTTCTATTATACACACCTTTATTATTGAGTACCTGCCATTCAAGGTATCCATCCTTGTGACTTTATGTCAACATGGAATTTTAACCAAGTAAGTCACCACTATGACATTATGCTTTGATTTTATTGTATAAAGGGAATTCATAAGGCTTGACTCACTTCTCTAGGGAGGATGTTCTTAGTTGCCCAATAAGAACCTCTTTATTTCTAGTTTTTATTCAATAAATCACCTAACTAAAAGTGGGTAAACTGTAAAAGCATAATTTTATGGCTCATATTTTAGAAAGTTAATTTAATGCAACAAACAATAAAAAATTGATTTTAAAAAAATATTACAAACATTCATGCAACCTGGCATGATATTCTTTAGTATATTATGTGGAAAAAAATTGATTTTCATAAATCTACACTAGAATATTTCTACTACATTTCTACTTGTCAGCCAAGATTGTGTCACAGTTCCAAGTAAATCTTCTTTAACTCTAGATCCAACTTTCAGGTTGTCTTTAAATGCAACTTTGGGATTATCTTCAAACTTGACTTTCAGGTCATCTTTAAGCAGGCATTAATTAATGAAATTAATGGCAAAATTATTATGAAAACATTCAAAGTTTTTGTAGGTTTTTCATTTTTTGTCAAATCTCAAAAAAGTTTCAAACAACACTTGAAAAATAAATTTTTGTTAGATTTCCCAAAATTTTCAATGAGAATGGAAAGCATCTTTTCATCATTTAAAAAAATTAAAAGCAATGAATGGGACCACAAATTTTAAGTGCCTTTCCTAGCAAGAAGTAGCGGGGTTACAAGAATGATGAATAGATGCTAGATGAGTCTATCATGTGAAGCAATCTCTTCTTATGGAGAATTTGGTACATACTGAACAATCTATTAAATGCTATCAAAGACAATGCTCTTGGAGTAAAACTACATAAGGTGCAACATTTATGGGAAGAAAGCCAAGAGCCAAAGGAGAAACCACTAACATACTCTACATCTTAGGCAGGGATCCGAATAAAATAGCAGCAACATAGCTCCAAGTATCCCTTACAAGGTAAATTCATGAAAGAAAAAAAGGTTACAAAAGTTACAAGTACAAGTCAAGTACAAAATGTTTTAGAGGTAATGCAGACACCCAGGGTTTAGAGCCAACTATAAGAATAGATATAGCTGAGGAATTTGATTGTTGTTGAGAAGTTAACTTATCGGACATATTTAACAATGTTTAAAACACCCTCGACAAAATAAGAGACTTGAATGGTTTGATCAAGCTCAAAAAAGTCCAATAAAGAGCCAAACAACAGATACCATAGTATTCTAAAACACTGAAGCATTTGGAATTTAGTGTTTGCAAAGGCTCTTGGCATTTTAGTTTTATCCGTGTTGTCTTTGTTGACTTTTGTGTACTTCTTGTATATGTAACAAGTTTGGTAGTGGCAAGGACTATTGGTGAGTTGAGTGCAGTAGAGAGTGTTAAATCCCCAAGTTGCAGAGTTGTTATATAAGTGTTACTATGTTGCTGCTATTGATTGGTGTCCTTGAAGGGCTAGGAAGGGTAGTAAGCTTGTAACTTCACAAGGAGACATTTTCAAGGGAAGGTTCAGCCTTGTTGTGCAAGAGTTTTCACCACATTGCACTTCTCTATAGTATTATTTTGTGTTATTGCTCTATTTCTTAATGTTCAGTTCTTGTCATTGAATTCATACATACAATCATCTACAATTGCAGCACTAAAACAACTAATTTTTGAGCACATAAGGACTATTTTCTTAAGTAAATCCTAAGGGGACAATAAGTAAATTTATTCACGTGGGTGTATAAGGCCATTAGCTATATAATATATATGCTACTTATAGATCCAACTGATACTTGAGTAGTTGTATTCTTTGTAAATTATGGCTTTCTTCTAGTGTGACCCATTTTACAGATTGATGCATGATGCTAGAAATAGAATAGCTACAAATAAATCCCTTTCATTTAGCATAGCTCAGAACAACATGACTCATGAACTACACAAAATGGCATTAAGCATGAATTTTGGTTTACATGTGGTACATCAATTCCTTCATCAAAGATATTATCTATAATAACCTGTTAAAAAAAAAGAGGGCACTAAGGAGAATTAAACAGGTCTCTAGAAACAACATTACCCAACTCTTTCTCTCAAGCCAAAGACTCAGTGTGTTCAATTGCCTAGATTAGCTATCAATTCTATGTTGAGTATATCTATCAGGCCCTCTTGCAGTTTGAATGAATTAAGAATAGAAGATAGGAACTGATTTAATACTTCACCTAGTCAAAAACACAAACCAATGAAATAATCCACATTAGGCCAAGAGAGGTTGACGCATTCAATATGAGAATACTTACACAAAATGAAGCTAAATCATTCTAGACAATGACAATGAGAAGTTGACTATTGGACCTTCTAGTTTTTTATTTGATAGTTGCCTGACAATGACACATTCAAAATGCAATTATGAGCAAAGACCTAGAATGAATGAAATTGATTAAATAATGAAGGTATGTTAGTTTGAGCTTCACTTGGTTTTGAGAATACTTTAATATTCTCTACTTAACAAGGCCAACCATGTGAATGTGGGAGATTATCTAGCCTCAACCCCCCTCCCCCTAACATCAATCTAAATTCCCCATTAACATCTAATTACACACTTCATTCATCCATTTACAAACTATAACATTCAATCAATACAATCACATAACATTCATTAATACACAACACTAATCAAGAATTCATTAACACATAAAAATATTCATTAACATGACATATAATTCAATATTAATACACAACATTCATAGATAATTACTTAAAACAATGTTCTTTCATTATCCAACAAAGTTAATCAAACAATTTTTATCAAAGAGCATTTTTAACAAATCATTTCTTTTTTGGGTTTTTCTTAGATTTCTTATTTAGGTAAAGGCTAAGAGGAGCATCAATATTATCTTCCTCCTCTTGTGGTTGTGATCTCAAATTATGATGCTTCCTCATGTCTCAAGGAGGATGAGGCTATTGCACTAAAGGGGGGTCTGCTGCAATAACAAGTAAATGGGTTAAATTCGCATACTTTTTTTTACTATTACATGTATTTCATTAACTAGTAGAACATAACATGCATTTTTCTTTACTTGAAAATGCCACATCATCATGTATAATAACATTTTGATCTTCTGCCACCTCAACATGCTCTAAAATATTCAAAAAAAGGTTACACGACCAATTACAATTAAAATGTTAAATTCTATTAATAATTATGTAATTTATTTCCAATAGGAAATTAATACCTCCACCACTATGATGCACATCATGGCCTTCATCACGCCTAGGTTCTATGGTAGGATTTGAAGGCTATAGTGAAATGTCATGTGCATTATTATCATGAAATAGTCAATTTATGTTCGAAATTAACTATTTAATTTGATTTACTTTTCATTTGACCAATTTACTTGTCTCATCTAGTGTAGCAGATTCTTCATTATGGCTTTGGGATTCTTGGCATAGGCATGCAGCAATGACTTTATAGCCTTCCTTCAAGGCTATTCTTTTGTCTTCATTCGTGGGCTCTACATTGAATTTTGTGCCCTATATTTTTTGTTTAATATCATCACTTTTACATGTATGATTTGATTAAAAAAAATTGTTTGCAACCTTATATATAAAAATTTGATATGAAATTCCAATGCTGCTACTTACAAGTCGAGAGTGAACTTTCATATAGCCACCAGAGCCAAGTTTGTGTTGTCCAACCTTTGTTAATCTTGCTTGTGTGGCTTTTGATGTGTCTTGCAATCTATGAAAAGTTTGAAACATGTTAGATTATATACTTACAAAGATCACTAATTAGTGCATGATTACATTCTAGTTAATACTATCACGACATACCTTCTTTTTCCATCTTCTGGTTGAATTCCACTACCCTTTAGCATTTTCTCTTTTGCATCTTCCATTATTTCATTCCACTCCATCAGTGGAATCATAGGAGGATGCTCATACTTTGGGTTATCCTTTAGAGCCCTTCTATATTGGTCCCTCATAGTCTTTATATGTTTGGATTCTCTTTTAAGAATCATGACTCTGTCAAAAGTTTTATTTCCAAAGAGGTCCTCTAAAGATTTAATGAGGTGATTTTTTAAGTCAGCATCTTGTTCATTCCACTTTTTTTGAATTTTTTTTTTTTTTTAGATATCATAACTTTAATATAGTACAATAAATGGAAGATAAGAAAAATATTGTACCAATATAATGAAGCTACGTACCTTTTACATATGGTGGGCCCAAATAGCTTCAATGTCATTTCAAAAAGATGATCATAAAAAACATCATTTCCTACAAAAATATCATGGGATTATCATTCCAAAATGAGTTATGTGTAAGTAAACTACAATTACATTGTAAATAATAACAATTTTAAAGCACCTAGAAGCTTTGGTACTTTTAACGAAAACATATTGTTCTTGTTCAACAACAATGTCCCCACAAAAAAACCAGTACTAGTAGCATAGGTTGATCCAGGAAATGGTTGATCTTCACTAGTAATCGTCTGATATGTTCTTGTACAAGGTGTAGGTGTATCTATTAGTGCACAAAATAGGTCCATGCAGTGTATAAAATTCACACAAGAAAAATAATCAATGCATGATTAGCACATAACAAAATATAGAAAAATAAGGTTTTACCAGTTGTAGATGGTACATAGGAAGATTTCTGCAAGAACCTTGTTGCGGACAATGCCATCATCGATAGTGGAATGTTGATCGAAGGAGGCGTCTGCACTTCATCATGAGCTAAATAATACATTTTTAGCAAAGACATTTGCAATGGATAAAGATTAAATGGGGTACTAGAAGCATCCCAAACATAAGTTGAGTCAATAATGCATACAAAGGTTAAATGAATGGTTAAAGGTTTAAGGATTATTTACATGAAGGTTGTGTGGTGCTACAACCCTCACCATATTGACCATGATTCACAAGTGTCAAAAAATCCTATAAGAAGAACACATCATATTTTAGATCATGATCCATAAGATAGTATAAAATATAAACATCTATTGAACTTTAATTATTTCTTAAGATTAATTACTGCTTACATTAATATAGTTGACTATACGTATCAATTATTCTTTGAGTTCCTTTGTCTCCTCAGTTTTGTTTGGTTCCATTATAAGGTTACAAATTTCTTTACCATATTTACTTTTTATTTGAGTAGCCATGAATACATGGTTAGAGTTAGATTTGATGTCATCTATAAATGCCGCCTCAACTTTAGATCGCAATTGATCTACTGCCATTTTTGCTTTCCTTTATCAATAAGTATCAAGTTGTGACATCAATATCAGTAAAATTATATCAAAATAACTCCAAAGCCATAAAGAAAAGAACATAATAATATGACATTTGTTTCTATATAATTTGTAGAATTACACTAATTAAGGTTTACCTTTGATGAAGAAGTTGTGCTGTGAGGAACATCCTGTTAGGAATGAATGCTAAATATATCCTATGGGAGTATTGGTAGCCATTCTATAGCAGTTGTTGTTGCATTCTTGACTATGATTATCATTGATGTCAACACAGTGATCTACTGGAGATTAGCAGAGGAGCAGACAGTGTTTTGATTAGCACACATGGGATATTATAGATCAAGCTATGTGATGTTGAGGATTTACTCTTTGATATGTTATATGTTCATGGTGAAGAGCGTAGCTAGTAATTGATTTATTCATGAAAGTTATGAGCATTTTGGTGGAAGCAGTATTCAGGCAGTGTTCCTTAAGAGCGGTTTGTGGAAATTGGATGATATCTCCTAATCGAGATGGAATCTAGTTTTGCACAGTTAAAGAGTAGTTGAAAACATATTGTTAGTGACATGGAAGATAGCACAAACTTTGAGGTCACATGAGTGAAGAATTATTCTAATTGGAAGCCGACAATTTTGTGTAATTTTTAATGTAACATGTGGAAACTTTTATTTTGTAATTGGATGCCGACTCATTTGTAATTACTTGAGTGTTGTATAAAGGAAGGAATGTTTTTCCTTGTTTTAAGAGAGATGAATGGAATTGATAAGGTGAATGATTGTGAAAGTGAATTTATGAAGGAAGACATGTGAGGTACAAAGATCTAAAATTGAGATCTGGTGTAACAGTGAGTGCGGTTTGGCACAGTCAGAGAAGAGGTAACATATTGTTGAGATTAGTAATGATTTGATATTATTCTATTGAATAATCTAGAGATCAGTTGGACAGTGTGTTCAGTGATCTTTCCATTGAAGCTATTTGGGCAGTGGGTCCTTCTGTCTTCCATAACTCCTAACATAGTTAGAATCTTTTAGCAAGGATTCAAAATCTCCTAATAGGGATTCATATGTACTGAATGTATTTCATAAGACTCCTAACATATTCCATCCTTTCACAAGAAATATTCATATTAGTACATCTTTTGTGGGCATCATTCCCACTAGGGTTTACTCTTTGATCAAGAGGTTCCCTAGTCAACATATCTTGTGTCATTGTGTTATTGTGTATGAATATCTTTCTATGGTTGGTAATTATATTGCTTACATGGTTAAAATCTATTGAAGTTGATAAAAGTTATAATTATCAGATAACTGAATCACCCCCCCCCCCCCCCTCTCAATTATCTTGGTGGACTTTACTTTCTAACAATTGTTATCAGAGCGGCAGGTCCTTAAAAGAAAAGTTTAGCAACTTAAGGAAATTCATGGTGAATTTCAGGAAAGAAATCCCTAAGTTTGATGGAGTGAATTTTGACAGCTGGAAAGAAAAGATGAAGACACATCTATTATGTTTAGGACCAGGTTATTGGTTGATTACAAAGAATGAGAAGACTATCATTGATGAGGATAATCTTGAAACATGTTCTAGTGATGAAAGCCCTTTTGGAGAATGAGTATAGTCAAGTAAAATGTTTGAAAACATCTCATGAAATTTGGAAAGCTTTACACTCTACTTTTGAAGGTGATGAACATGCAAAGAAAGTTAGATTACATAATTGGATATGTGCATTTGAAGATATAAGAATGATGGAAGATGAATATGTTAGAAGCTATACTGGTAGAATGTCAGAAATTGTTGCAGGCATAAAATCTTATGGAGGAACAAAGATAGAAAATGAAGCTATATGGAAAATTCTGAGGACATTGACTCCTATGTTGAAGCAAACAACACAAATGATTGAACAAGTTATACCTTGTACTTCAAACTTTACAAGAAAGACTCTTCTTGGAAGATTGGAAGCAGCAGAAATGAACCTGAGGTTATCAGGAGATTTTCCTAGAATGGAGACAACATTCAATGCTCTTAGTGTTTGCCCTACTTTGTCAAGAAGCATAAGTGTGAGAAGAGATTATGCTAGCAAAAACATATCTAGAAATGAAGAAGACTGGAAGATTGAAGAAGGTATTGCCTTACTTGTGAAGAGAGAACCAGACGGTAAGAAAAAATTTAAATGTTGGACTTGTCAAGAATATGGTCATTTTGCATCTAAATGTCCTAAGAGAGTTAAAAAGTACAAAAACAATTTCAATCTTAGAAGATCTAAGGAATGTTATTATGCTAATGATGAAGATCTTGAAGCTAGTATAGAGAGAACTTTAAGTGAAAGTGATACTGAGAATAATGATGACATAGGATTTGTATCAATTAAAGAAGAAAATCTTGAAATAGATGTTAAGGAAGAAAAAGCCCTAGTTTCTCAAGTTGAAAAAAAAGTTGATTGGATTATAGATAGTGGTTGTTCACATCATATGATTGGAGACATGAAAAAGTTCATAAAGTTTAACAATTATGATGGAGGAGTTGTTAGAGTTGGAAACAATGCACCTTGTTTGATTAAAGGTATAGGATCTATTACTCTTGATGGGAAGACTAATACTGATGATGTTTACTTTGTGGATGTTTTGAAACATAATCTTTTGAGTGTTGGATAGTTAGTTGATAAGGGATATCAATTTTGGTTTACTAAGAAAACTTGTTTGATAAAAGATAAAGATGGAAATTTGATTGGAACTGGATCTAGAAATAGAGGTAATGTATTTTAGTTGAATCCTACTGAGATGACATGTTTGATTACTAAGATTGATGATAGTTGGTTATGGCACAGAAGATTTTGTCATATAAATTTTGATAATATTGTGAAAATAAATACTACACTTGTAGTAAGAGATTTGCCTAAAATTTTGAAGCCTACTAACATGATTTGCAAGGAATGTGTGATGGTGAAACAGAAGAGAAGTTCATTTCCCAGTAAGAAGTTTACATCTGTAGAGAAGTTGGAGATTGTTCATACATATTTGAGTGGTCCTACAAGGACTAAAGGATTCTATGGAGAAAGGTATTTTATGATTCTTGTTGATGATTTTACAAGAATGATGTGGATTGCATTTCTTAAAGAAAACTTTGAAGCATTTGATAAGTTTAAGATCATTAAGAATAAAGTTGAGAATGAATCTGGAATGAAAATTAAATGTTTGAGATCTAATAGAGGTGGAGAATTTACTTCTAGAGAGTTTAACACCTTTTGTGAAGTGAATGGTATTAAGAGATAGTTTTCAGCCCCTAGAACACCTGAACAAAATGGTATTGCAGAAAGAAGAAACAGATCAGTGACTGAAGTAGTAAGAGCTATGTTATTTGAGAATGATTTGGCGAAGATATTCTGGAGAGAAGCAGTGAACACAATAGTGTATACAATGAACATAGTACAAATCAGAGTAGACACAGACAAGACACCCTATGAATTATGGTTTGGACATGCACCCTCAGTTAAGTATTTTAGAATTTTTGGAAGAAAATGTTATATAAAAAGAGATGATGATATTGGAAATTTTGATCCTAGAAGTGATGAAGGTATATTTATTGGATATTCTTTGAAGAGAAAAGCTTATAGATGTTATAACAAGAGAACTAAGACTATTGTTGAGAGCGCAAATGTTAAAGTTGATGAAAAGTTCAAAATTCATGAAAGAATGCTTGATTATGAATCTGATGAAGGAACTCATCCTAAACCTAATTCTAAAACTACTAAATTATTCTATGAAACTGACAGTGACTTTTTGAATGAAAGCCACAATGAAATTATTGAAGAACCGACACCTGAAGTGAGATCTGAGATAGTGACACCTAACAAGAACTTATCAAGGAATCATCCTATTGAGAAGATTATTGGAAGCATAGATAGAGGAGTTCTAACTCAAAATAAGGTATAAGAATAGTTATGTTTGATTTCTCAAATTGAACCTAAATCTACTAGTGAAGCTTGTGAAGATGAACATTGGATTAAAGCTATGAAAGAAGAACTAGATCAGATTGAAAATAACAAGACATGGGAATTGGTCCCTAGACCTAAAGATAAGAATGTTATTGGAACTAAATGGGTATTCAGAAACAAGATGAATGAACAAGGAGAAGTAGTAAGAAACAAAGCAAGATTGGTATGTAAGGGATACTCATAGCAAGAAGGAATTGACTATGAAGAAACTTTTGCACCAATAGCAAGAATTGAAGCAGTAAGAATGTTTTTGGCCTATGCAGCTTTTAAGAAATTCAAAGTATATCAGATGGATGTGAAGTCAACATTTTTGAATGGAGAATTGGAAGAAGAAGTCTATATTGAGTAGCTTGAAGATTTTCCTTTGACTCAAGAAGGAGACATGGTATGTAAACTAAAGAAAGCCTTATATGGACTAAAGCAAGCACCTAGAACTTGGTATGCAAGATTGGATAATTATTTGTTAAAATTGTGATTTACAAAAGGAATAGTTGATAGCAACCTGTACACAAAAGAAATTGAAAATGGGTTGTTAATTATAGTTATTTTTGTTGATGACATTATTTTTGGAGGAAAAGATGAAGCTAGTGATAAATTTGCCGATGAAATGAAAATTGAATTTGAAATGAGTATGATTGGTGAAATGAAATACTTTTTGGGATTATAGATAAAAAAAAACAATGATGGTATCTTTGTAAGCCAGACAAAGTACTTGAATGATTTGTTAAAGAGATTTGGAATGGAGAACTATAAACTAGTTGGAACACCTATGGTAACTAGACATAAATTATCTAGCATAGATGAGACTCCTACAGTTGAACAGAAGAAGTATAGATCTATGATTGGAGGATTGCAGTACTTGACACATACAAGACCTGATATAGCACATTCAATTGGAATTGTAGCAAGATTTCAAGTTGAACCTAGAGAATCACATTATGCAGTAGTAAAGAGGATACTATGATATTTAAGAGGCACAATGGACTATGGATTGTGGTATGAAAATTCTGATGATTTTAACCTATGCGCATATATAGATGCTGATTGGGGAGGTAGTGTTGATAATAAAAAAAGCACTAGTGGTGGAGCATTTTTTCTTGGAGGAAGATTGGTTTCTTGGCTAAGCAAGAAACATTATTATATTTCATAGAGCACAACAAAAGAAGAATATGTAACAGTAGCAAACAATTACAACTAGATAATTTGGATGAAGCAGATGCTGAAGGACATTAGAATAAAGTTTGTTGAACCTGTTGTTATACATTGTGATAACACCAACATAGTTAGTATGTCTAAGAAGCCTGTATTACATTCTAAGACAAAGCATATAGAGATTAAGTATCATGTAGTAAGAGAGAAATTTGCTAAGAAAGAATTTAGACTTGAGTACATAACCACAAAGGAGTAGGTAGCGGACATATTTACAAAGCCTTTTCCTAAGGATACATTTGAGTATCTGAGAGGTATGCTTGGGGTTATGCCCCAGCCTACTTTTGAGAAGTGATGTAGATTGGTTGCATCCATCCAGTGGTATATGAGCCTTATCTTTCTTCTAGATTGGATGTTGGTACTTCCTCTATGGGGGAGTAATGTGTATCTGAGCTGAGTCATGAGGACTCTAGTGAATGTATTTTCTGAACAGTGTCTTTTGACATTAGAGTTGTTGTTGACATAATGATGAAATTTTTGTCATTGATGTCAATGGGGGAGAAGTGTACATGAAAAACCATTTGTACCATCTGTTGGATAGAATTGAATAGAAAAACAAAGTAAGATTTGATTGATGAAGAGGATTTGAAAATATTTTTTTCAGAGCAGCAAAATTGTAGTATTGGATTCATGGAACATTGGATGTTTTTCATCTATGTTGCCATCAATGCCAATGGGAGAGATTGTTAGGAATGAATGCTAAATATATCCTATGGGAGTATTGGTAGCCATTCTATAGCATTTTTTGTTGCATTCATGACTATGATTGTCAATGATGTCAACACAGTGATCTACTGGAGATTAGCAGAGGAGCAGACATTGTTTTGATTAGCGCACGTGGGATATTGAAAATCAAGCTATGTGATGTTGAGGATTTACTCTTTGATATGTTATATGTACATGGTTAAGAGAGAAGATAGTAATTCATTTATTCATGAAAGTTATGAGCATTTTGGTGGAAGCAATATTTAGGCAGTGTTCCTGAGTAGCGGTTTGTGGAAATCGGATGATATCTCCTAATTGGGACGGAATATGGTTTTGTGTAGTTAAAGAGAAGTTGAAGACATATTTTTAGTGATGTGGATGACAATGAAAACTTTGAGGTCACACAAGTGAAGAATTATTCTAATTGGAAGCTGATAGTTTTGTGTAATTTTTGATGTAACATGTGGAAACTTTTAATTTGTAATTGGATGCCAACTCATTTGTAATTAATTGAGTGTGGTATAAAAGAAGGAATTTTTTTCCTTGTTGTAAGATTGATGAATGGAATTGATAAGGTGAATGATTGTGAAAGTGAATTTATGAAGGAAGACATGCGAGGTATAGAGATCTGAAATTGAGATCTGGTGTAGCAGTGAGTGCGGTTTGGCACAGTCAGAGAAGAGGTAACATATTGTTGAGATCAGTAATGATTTGATATTACTCTGTTGAATAATCTAGAGATCAGTTGGATAGTGTGTTTAGTAATCTTTCCATTGAAGCTATTTGGGCAGTGGGTCCTTCTATCTTCCATAACTCCTAATAGAGTTAGAATCTTTTACCAGGGATTCAAAATCTCCTAACAGGGATTCATATGTATTGAATGTATTTCATAAGACTCCTAACAGAGTCCATCCTTTCACAAGGAATATTAATATTAGTGCATCTTTTATGGGAATTATTCCCACTGGGGTTTACTCTTTAATCATTCCCTAGTCAACATATCTTGTGTCATTGTGTTATTGTATATGAATATCTTTCTATGGTTGGTAATTATATTGCTTACATGGTTAAAATCTATTGAAGTTGATAAAAGTTATAATTATTAGATAACTAATTCACCCCCCCCTCTCAGTTACCTTGTTGGAATTTACTTTCTAACACATCCTCACCTATATCTTGAGGTGGATCCATGTTGCCCTATGACAAAGATTAGTAATTCTTAGCAATGAGAAGTGAAACTAAAGTAATAAACTTACCAAAAAAATTATTAATAAAATAGTAGATTGTACATTGGAGTTAATATTAATTGGAGGCAATTGGTTTAAATTTTATACTTACCAGTCCCATGATAGGGAATTTTTTTGTATCTACATGATTCAAATTGTAATCTATCAGAAGTGCTTCCCCTGCACTTATTGATTTTATCAGACATACAAATACATGATTTCCCTCGTGTGCCTCAAATATACAATTTGGCCGCTTATTAGTTGACACAGGTCGAGAACTATTTATAAAATGTACAATATTCCCTATTGCTTTTGGCCTTCCATAAATATACCTAGCAAGCCTTTTAGTTTGATCATTTTATTTACATTGTATATAATTTGCTGATAATGCATAGCTACACATACTTTTTTTATATTGCACAATCCGCATCCAATTATTGTAATTGTAACAAGGTCCTACATACTCCATCAATTCAAAAACTTGATTATAATTGACCTTTATGCCATCCATGGAAAATAAGCCCAAACCATGCAATGAAGATGGAGCTATGTGATATATCCTTTCGTTAACAGAAAAATCAATGTTAATTGGAGGTAATTCCTTGGGTACCCATTCTGAAGATGGTTAGTAAACTTATATGTACCTTTCTACCTCTTAAACCATATGCTAGATCAAGTACCACTGGCATAACATTGGGATCTACATTACGATGAGCTTCTTTAACCAATGATGCAACAACATCCCATGTTAATGAGCGACCATTTTCTTGAATTGTTGAATCCATACCATCATCCAATCAAGATTGTTTGCAATATACAAATGTAGTGCATCCCACTCATGACTAACTATAAAGAAAACAAATAGACTGCTTAGAAACAACTTATATTGAAGATCTATAAGAATTAATAAACTACAATAGCATCATATAATTACCTCTCACTTTCCTCAATCTACCTTTCCCCATCAAGTACTCCGCTTCGAATTTGTTAATAGAGTTGGGATCCCAAATACGATCTACATGGATATTTGCTACAAACTTGGGAAGCTATTAACTAATGTACACCATGGTCTGGTATACCATATATCCCTCCACCATAGAACCCATAGGATGTGCTCTTTGTCAAACCAATCCCTTCATAAATTTCAAGTGCCTCTTAACCATCCACATTGATCTAGTTTGTACAGGTCCACACAATTCAATCTCCTCAACTTGATGTATGAGGTAGTGTTCTTGAGCATTGAAAAAAGTTGGAGGTAGTCACTTTTGCATTTCACACATAAGTTGGGGGATTTTTCTCTTCCAATATTTTATATCTTTTTTATCAATTTCTTTAGATGATAACCACCTAAAAGAGATTCAACTCGCAAGAACATATAAACAAAATTTTAGATAAAAATATACAATAAATTACATAAAAATTAAAGCAAGTCATAAATATAATATCTGTACAAGTCTAAGAAATAACACTTCTAACCTCATGTATTCTCCAAGATCGTATATAACTTGTTTAACACTATTGTCAAACTGGTCTGGGAGGGATAGATGTAGGACGTATTGCAATGATTAAAAAATGATCTTTTCAATATATTGTAAAATAATACAATAAAAAGTACATGCAATTTTAAAAATATATTGTAAATAGAGACCATGACTTACCTTGATGAAGGTATGTTAATAATGTGTTTTCAACCTTGGCCCAAAATCACCTTTCTTTGATACAAGACTGCTTATATTTGCAACAAATCCTATTGGAAATTTTATTTTTTTTATGACTTCTTTTAATGCATCACTTTGCTGCTTAGTTAATAACCAAAGAAGGGCACTCGTATTTATGCAGTCTCCATTGTTATTTGATTCAATGAAAGTTTTAAATGCATTATTGGATTCATGAATGTCATTACAAATTTTGGCAATTTTTTCTTTATCACACCTTCCATCCAATGTTTTCCATAGTGTCTATGTTACATTCTTTCCAATATGCATAGCATCAAACAAATGCACGATTGGGAGATCCTTGTAGTATGGAAACCTACTAAATTGACTAGGATAACTTTTTATTCCTCTAAGAAGTGGTCATCGATGCTTTAACGACCTTCACAAGCATCAATAACATCATTAGTAAATAAAAGACTATCAAAATCTAAATTTGAAACAAAAATCATCAGATGGAATGACATTA
The DNA here is from genome assembly GCA_027943335.1 of Chamaecyparis obtusa. NCBI lineage: Eukaryota > Viridiplantae > Streptophyta > Pinopsida > Cupressales > Cupressaceae > Chamaecyparis > Chamaecyparis obtusa. Next base: position 1,588,651 of record BSBK01000213.1, on the reverse strand, counting down.
CCTGGGTGATTTAGTCTATTGTATTCCAACTTCCATAGACAGGGTGTCCCTCTTTATGGACATCCAAGGAGGAATGTTATTGTTAATAACAAAAATAGGCCACACTAAGTAAACATATCTCATATCTCCAAATGGATTGACACCGTCCACTGCCATTGAAATCTTGAGATTACGAGGTTCTTCTTTAAAGTGTGGCCATGTTGTTTATGTCTTTAAATGTAGAATCATCCACAAGAATTCACATAATGTCATCTTGACTTCTATTATGTGCATGGTAATCTATAAATTGTGCCAAGCTAGTGCACCTGAATAATTGTTGAAGATGTGGAATAATGAAAATGTACCGAAGAGTCTTCTTGTGAGGCACCTTTTTTGTTATTTGATCTAACTGATATCTACTAATATGACAATCAGGGCATTCTGTTGCAAATTCATGTTGTTTATGATATAGAATGTGATCATTGGGACATGCATGTATTGTCTGATACTTCATTCCAATTTGATTCATAATGGTAGATAATTCTCGGTACGAACAAGGCACAATGTTTGATGGTGGTAACAAAAACTCACCTATCAACCTACAAAAACAAATATGAATTGTTAATATAATGAATCGTAATGGTATGCTAACATTGAAAATGACAAAAATGGCATACCTTAGCATACGTGACATTGTTACATTAGATAAACTATTCATAACCTTCAAGTTCACCAACAACACTATAGTAGAGAGAAGAGTTGTTTGGGATCCTTGGTATAGGGGCTTGTATGCCTTCTCAAGTATAGCTATATCAAGACAATCTTCATCATCATTATCAGATGCGCTAGTACCATCATCATGATCATCTTGATCAGCTACGCCAATACCATCTTCTTCAATCATGTCCTCTGGCACATTATTAGCTACGCCAATACCATCATCTTCAATTGTGTTCTCTGCCATAGGATCATCTTCTTCCATGGGACTTTATCGTTAGCTTGGATATTCAAACCTCGATGTTCCTCCAATTGGAAATCCACATTCACCAATCGACGAATATCATGCCCCCCTTCAATGTGACCATATTGCCTACAATGACTCTAGGCTGTTTTGATTAGAATTATTCATTTATTTAAGCCTTTACACATTTTTCAAGGACAATTACATCTATCAACATCTTTTCTTTGGAACTGAGACCACAATCTAGCAATTGTCTCGTTATTTTGTTCTAGGTTCATATTACCAGGTGTGGACTTTCTTCATAGGCTATAAATATACAAAATGTAAACATACAAACATCAGTAGCATCTTGTATATAATAAAATAAAATAAAATATTATAAGATTATACAAGATTTACAAATACACACACGAATCATGCTCACTAGACCACAAAATATTCAAAAGGATAAGTATTTTGGGAGTTACACAAATCTCCTCGCTAGACTACTGAATCTGTGGATATTATTCTTGATGCTGAAGTAAATCAAGAATGTGAAGTTGAAGCAATTACATCTAATTCATTGCTGCATATATATAGTCTGCTACTGTCTAGATATAATTCATAGATGTTTGTGTTGAATTTTACTTGTTTTCATTGGATGAAGAGTTTCATCTTTCATTTATATGAGTCTTTACCTCCCAAAAGACATGTCTCCTAGTTGGCTGACTAGGCATAGTTGGCCAACTAGCATATAACAAATTTATTTTAGTTATAACAAATCCCTAGGGAAGTCACATGAATTTACAATGAATTTACATTTTCATTACTTGAAAATAGTTTACATTCATTGTTATTCTGGAATAGATCATTAACTTGGTCCTCCCTCTTCTCTACCTCTAACACATGCATCCAACCAAAAATAAGCCTCTTCAAGGCCAGTTGTAACCACCAACTAACTAGAAGAGTCTATTGACAGTTAGTTACTTGTTAAGTTTGGTCGTCTATGACAACATTCTTCCTTTAAGGCATTTATATTATTGCCTTGAACCTTTTAAAGTTTTATCCAACTTTAGCACTCTAAGTGCTTTTAACATCAAACTTAAGGCTCTATTGGCCATTTACAATTATTATGGACCTTTATAAGTCATTGTTCAAAGCCTACTAACCTTGGATAAACTTGTTCTTCCCTAGAAACCCCTAGGTACCCTTATACCTAATCAATGCCATTTAATGGCTTACAAAGCATGGTCCTTCATAAAGGACTTAAAACATTACAAAACATTATTAGAAGACCTTTAAGGTCCATTAAAATATCAAATGACCTCAGATGGTCATGTTGTTCTTATCTTCACCCAAGGATCTATTAGTGACCCTGGTATGCCACCTTGGTATATGTGTCCTAATTAACATTACTTTAAGGTATTTGTGTCCCAAGTCCTTCTTTCATTTATGATTCTCACATCAATTTCATAACTTACTCTTAGGTGGTCTTCCCATAGCTCTCTTTAATGTAGTACAAAATGCAACTAAAGGCTTTACTTGCAGAGATTTACATGATAGATTTGGCTCTATGGGAGTAGTATTTTGTATTCTCATTCACTGATTATAATTTCCACAAAAAGGAACATACATATTGTCACAATGAAATACTAAATTTATCATTTTCAATCTCCAATAATCTTGTGATAGAAGTTATTATAAATAATCATAAGACTTTCAAATTTTTTTTAGGGAAGTCACTAAAAGAAGCATAGATGATAGTCTTCATATGGGTTAGAGCAATCTTGTGAATATATAAAAGAATTAAGAAAATGTGACAAGGTTAGCCTTAAGTAAAAGTGGAATGTAAGGGTAGTTAGTTAGCTTATAAATATATTCATTAAGAAAAAGAAGACATCCCAAAGAATGAGTATAAATTCATAAAAAAAATATGGCATGATCAACACGAAGTGATGCCATAGTCATGAGACCTTATGTCAATGAGCACTATGAGGAATGGATTTCACAATGAAAGAGTATGCAAGAAAAAAAGATAATGAAATATCATGAGCTATGCAAGGAGATGGTCAAATATAGATTATATGCATGCTCTTATGTCACTATGCAAAGAACATAAAATAATGTTGTAGGTCAGTTCAAAGGATAATGGTTACAAGGAGAGGTTCAAATTAAGATTCATAAGTGTAAGAATGCCAAACAAGTGACAATTCCATAGGTTCTTTTGAGAGGAATGTGATGTGTATCATACTAGGCAATTTTGTGATAACAAATACATTACTTTGTAGACTTCATGAAGTGTAATGTTGGTGACAGTGTCATAGAAATAAGATTCTTCATAGGTCAAGATGTCTAATGAATGGTTAGTAATGAGTAAGATATTAGAGGCATTCATGAGGATGCACTCTTAAAAGATACAAAAATATGGCATAGATGCCCTTTATTTTCTCCAATTCCATCCTAATAATCCAATCACCTTAAAATAATGTTTTTCACATGGTCTATATGTATAAAGACCAAGTTGGGATAGTTTAGAAGTAATGATTTTTTTTGGATAGAAACAAGCATCTAATGAGAAGATAAAAGAGTTGGAAGATGTTTCATTGTAACTTGAAGGTATTAGTGAACATATGGATAATCATGTTTACTTATATTTAGCATGCTACCAGTCCACTAGATCAATTTGTAGAGGTGTGATGATGCAGATAAATTTTCAATAATGTGATCATAAGTTAAACAACTTTTTCTTGGAAAAAGATAAAATTATGTGTAAACTAGAAAGTGGAATAATTACATAAAGATTCCCTATCTTGATGTAATGTGAAGAACATAATAAGTAACTCATGAATGTAATAGTAGCAATGTATATAAATAGAGATCAAAATCTCAAACACTTATACAGTGATAAAAAAAAATGTGCCAACAAATACACAATACATGATGCCTTGGCACATTGCTCACAGGCCCTAAGTAGGTAACCAACAAGTACCAATAGCATAGAAGCATAAAAAAATGTCAGACAAATGCTTCCCAATCACTTGATCTTATGGAATGTGGTGGACTGTTGATCTATCTTATTGATCACCTCAATAATATTTGCTAGAGTAAACATCTTTTGGAAGTACAAATCAGGTATTGTAGATGCCATCTACATAACTGGGAGTATAGGCAAGGATGATCAAAGTTGAGTGGTAGGAGAATCTATTGCAAGAAAGGGATGGAATAGGGACCAAGTCACATAAGTGTAATAATTCTTAGGTGAAAGCAAATCTGGAAGTGGTCTGGTGGAAGTATGAGAGATATTGTCATGGAAGACATCTCTCTTTATAAAGATTACTTGGATGAACAATTATATAAGTGATAGTCCTTGGAATGGTCATTCTATTTGATGGAATGCACTTCCAACTTAGATGCTAGCTCGTGATGAATTTTATAAGGAATGTATGCCTAGGCATTAGATCTGAACACTAAGAGATGAGAAATATTTGACTTTTCTTTCATCAAACCTTCATATGGAGTACACCCTTTGAGAACTCAAGTCACTATTTACTATTTAGTTGATGATGTGTATGACATAGGAAACCATGTCTCCTTGGAACTCAACATCCACATTGTTAGAGCTTTTTCTTATGGGATCAAACTTGGCTAATATGTAGGCTTGATTCTCAATTTAAAGGGCTCCAAGTTTGCAAGAAAGAGTCTAATTGATGAGGATTGGATAAGATCCTCTTTCTTCTTTGAGCTCCATAGGACTTAGATGGGTATTTCCTATGATTGGATTTACTATTTTTCAAGTAAACTCTCAAATGGTGGATTAGGACTTCACTGCTATGCTATCATACTTCAGATTACTTCTACAAAAGATAACTCCACAAATAGTTGAGAATATCCTAATGCAGAGTTTGACAATAGAAACTACAAATGAAATAGTATAGAATAGTGGAATAAGGATGTGAATCCTTCTTCTTTTTATGAGTATAACTCAAGGAAGGCTAACCTTTTGATTCTCTCTTTAAGGAATCAGCAAACTGAACTATATGACCTAGGATACAGTCCTTTCACAATAGGTATGAACTGTAATACCCCAAAAATGGGCTATAAGTTCATTAATCTCCTATATCAACAATTCAAATGAAATCAACATCAAAGTCCTAACCTAAGGCACATCTGCACATCATCGAATCCTAATTGATTATCTTAAATTTTGCATCAGGGAATATTCCTAGCAATATTCCTAATTATCTTAATTATCTTTAATTTAATAATTATTTGGCAATAAATCACATTTATCCTAAGTTTGATTAATTGAATATTTTCATATTTAATTAATTAGATTTAATATCTTGCCACTTAATTGTGCAAGTAAATTTAATTCTATCTATTATTAATTGTATTATTTAATTTTGACAATAAATCCAATATCCTATGAATAATTGATTAAATGTTTATTTAATTAATTAAAGCAAGTTGTCATATTTAATAATATAGTTTTTAATAAAAGTTTGATAAAATAGTTAATTAACCCATAAATTAATTATTTTATTTCAAAAATCAGTTAAGTTGAGAATAAATCACTTTATTTATTTATTAAATCATAATTATCCATGTGCACATTCAAGGACCAGTTGAACTCAAATTGGAAAATCAATGCAAGTTGTTAGCTTTTTTGAAACTCAACATCTTTTTGAGTTTTAAAGTTGATCTAAACTTCTAATTCAAGTTGAACTGTGCTTTTGCATGTTTTTGTGACTTAATTATCTTTATTTAAAAATAACTCAAAAATCAACCTGAGTTATTTGAGTGATTTATGGCTTTTTCTCTTGCACCTCCAAAGCCCTGGATTTCTATAAAACCAAGGCTCAGCTCTTCATCTCTCATATCTCGCAAATTGCAAACTTACTCTACAAGAATCATAGCATTTCAGATTTGGAGAATTTGCACAATTGGAGCTTGAAAGATAAATTTGAGGATTCGAAGCTTTGTGAGATCAATTTCAAATTCATAGCTTTCATATTATTGTTAGAATTTTCATTCTCATATCATATCATTTCTAGATTAGCATTGCATATCAATTTTCATATTATCATAGATTTCATATCATTGCATAGAAAATCCAAAAATATAGATTAATTGCATTCATATTTCATATCAATTTTGCATTCAAATCCTTTGTTTAGGTGTCATCTAGGTCACTGATCTCGATAACAATCTGAGAACATTAATCTCACACCTACTAGAAGGCAGTAAATCGCTTGGTTAGAGTAGATTTCAATTTTGCACGATTTTGATTTTTGCTAACCTCTAATGTTTTATTGAAGTGTTGTGTCTATAGATCAGCTACAATTTTCACACGCACATTTTCTGGCCCCCACCGTGGGGCCCTGAAATAGGCTTCCCTTCATTTCTATCAGTCTTCTATCATTTCTCTATCAGAACTCACCTGCTATTGCCTATTCTGCTGGTATTCTCAGTAAGACGTTATTTTTTGTTTCTTTTTTGCCTGCAAAAAAGAAATTTATTTATTTTTGGCACTTTTTCTATCAAAGTTGTTCGTACAATGTGATTTTTAATTTTGGTCCGTACAGTTGTCGTACGAGTTTTTAGACTTTCGTACAAGTTTTTTTAGACTATCATTTCATCGGATACCCAGTGTCATCTGGGAGCATACCCACTATCGTATGAGTTTCGGCATCAAGTTTCAACTATCGTATGGTAAGAGACCCACTGTCATACAAGTTTTGACATCAAGATTTGACTATCGTATGGTAAGAGACCCACTGTCATATGAGTTTCGGCATCAGGTTTCAACTGTCATATGTTAAGAGACCCACTGTCGTATGAGTTTTGGCATCAGGTTTCAACTGTCATATGGTAAGAGACCCACTATCATACGAGTTTCAGCATCAGGTTTCAACTATCGTATGGTAAGAGACCCACTGTTGTATGAGTTTTGGTATCAGATTTCAATTGTCATTTCATTTTGGCAGGCAATTTGTCAGATTTGATTTTTAGATTTTTACTGACAGCTAACCCTAACAATTGAAATTTGTTGTTTGCGATGATTTTTGCTGGGTTTGATTGGAAAAAGTGCAAAAAATTACTAAAAATTAGGTAAAATCTACTAAGCACATTGCGAGGATCCTAGGTATTCTCTTTAATCTGATAACATTTCAATTTGGATCCTAAAATAAATCTCTCATGTGTTTGGCTTGAATGTTTTCTTTGCATGCTTTTCTTCAAATTTGCATAATTGAATACTAGGTTGTGACCCCTTAAGGATTCATTAAGTAGTCTCAGACACTTGTGATTGATCTTGATTGCTATCTTGGGTTATTAGACTTGCTAATCCATCGGCCCCTCATTTCGCCCCATGGTTGCAATCCCAGCACCATAAAGGGGAGGGGTCAACAGGATAGAAGCGTTAAGTGTTCCACTTGGCAACCCTTTTGTGCTTTTAGGAACTCACTTGTTTTCTAAGTTGGGGACTCATTTTCAACTTGTGTGAGGTGTTAAGTGTTCCACCTTGTGGACTCATCTCATATTCACTTTGAGCGTTAAGTGTTCCTCTTTCTGCTTTTTGGATACTTTTGGTAGATTTTCTTTTGGAAACATACATCTATGCTCACATAGTAATTAGGCCCTATGAACACTATTCGTGATTCTTGAGAGATTGGATTCCCAGTGAAATCTTTCTTGATGATAAAATCCTTGTAGGTAGGGAGGATACTTAGTGCATTTCACATTCAACTCGGTGAGTGCATCTTCTCTTATTGATCAATACATTCTCTCCTTGGAGAGGTTGATAGATCACATGGGGTTGACATCATGAGCTTTGGTGAATCAAAATTGGTTAGTGTGTCTTTCCTTATTGATTGATACATTCTCTCTCCAGAGGAGTTGATAGATCATGTGGGGTTGATATCATAGACTTTGGTGAGACAAACTTTGTCTTAGTGTGTCAGATTAATCTACTTGCTTTGTTTGGGTTAAAAGTGAAGAGGCATCAAAACTTTGGATCTGGAGCCAAGTCCCCTTGTGGTATCATACTGTGAGTCACCTTTAGAGAGGGTTAACCGTAGTAGACAATCCCTTCACAGGGAAAACTGCGTTGATGGAACCTCAAGCAGTAATAGCCATTTTTGCCATGGTAGTGACAGCTGCTATATAAATATCCTTGTGGAAGAAATCTCCATGGGTATGGTTCATTGTTGGGTTGTCAGATCTCCCTAGTAGCTCCTAAAGATTAAGTTCTTAGACTGTGTCAAAACCCTGGTGCACCGAGATTGGAGTTCACCCCTTTGGATCATAAAAGTTGTAGAGTCAAACCATTACTAAAAACCCTCGCGAGGCCAAATTTTCATTTTATAGGGTATATGTGCGTTATTGCAAAACATTTTTGGAACATACATAATTAGTGCTTCTGAGGATTATAATGAATAATTCACTTGATTGTTCATGTGCATGGTTGCTTTTTCCCTTGTTCATTATTTTCAGACATGCTTGAAATCACGTGCTTGTTATTTTGCATGCTTGTTTATCTATCTGGTTACTGAAAATGAACAAATCTATTACAATCCTCAAATCTGGACATTGAAATTTGCAAACAATCCGAATATGCAAACTCAAAATTTTGCAAAAATTGACGTAAAATCCTTTTTGGAGTCAAAAATAATTTCAGGAAGTCAAAAGTCATATGATTTTCCATCAAGTGTCATTTCATTACAACCCATCTATTGTATGATTGAGTACCCAGTGTCATATGAGTTTCCATGCCAATAATTTCTCAAAGTCAAAATCTTGCAACTGTCGTATGAGATTTTCAACTGTCGTTTCATTGCTACCCAACTGTCATATGAGATTTTCAACTGTCATTTCATTGATACCCAACTGTCGTATGATAACCAACCCAGGGTCATACGAGTTTTGATGCTAGAAAATTCTAAGAGTCAAAATCCTACTTGCAACTATCGTATGATATTTTCAACTATCGTTTCATTGCCTACCAACTGTCGTATGAGTCTGCAAAAAGTCATTTGGGAAAATTTTGAAAAGTTGTCAGAATTGCTAGATACTTAGCTTTTTTTTCAACCTAATTCTAGAATCTATCAAACAAATCACTGTGTCAAGAATAGAGTAGTAGCTATTGAGAATCAGTACACATGTCTCAAAGAATCAGTACACAAGAGGAAGAAGCTCTAATCACTGCTATGATGAAGCAGCTACAAGATATGCAAGTCAAACTTAACAAACTTGAGAAAGAAAAGGAACCTAAAGAGTTCTCCATGGAAGCTTTGTGCCCTTTTCCATTTGATAAAGACTTGTACATGTCACCATGCCCCCAGACAGAATTTGAGCAATGTGATAACCCTTATGATACCTCTTCCATGGAGAGTGACACATCCAGCTTTGGAGACTATGATGACTATGACGATAGACAATGTAATGATACCAATGACACCTCTGTTCCTAAGAGTCCTCCTCATCATGTGTTCCTACTTACTACAAATGGGCCGTCACATTGGATAGATCGTGATGGTGATCCATATGATTCTGATTTTGAAAGAGACTTTGATGGCTTTTGTGGACAATACCTTGATTATGATCCATCTACTACTGCTGAGTACTATAAAATGCATCGTGCTAGCTTGAAACGCCAATACTATAAGGATCTCTCCTCTAAGAACTCTTAGGCTGAAAATAAAGATTATAGTCTCAAGCAAGATCATTTTAATGTTGGACCTTTGTCTTGTGATGGTTCCATTCCATCCCCTACTTCCTCCAATACCTGTACATTTCCTAAAGCTTCTGAGTCTTTCAAATCTTTCACAGAACCTTCATCTGACACAAGCCCTAATACTTTTCATGTGGTTCCCTATATTTATCCTCAAGAGCTACCTCTTAAAGATACTCAAGCTAACCTTCACTTGGCTACAAATACTTTCAATAATGCTAAACCTAGAGAGCCTAAGCCTTCATATGCTATAATTCCTACTTCAGCTAGTCCTCCACCATCTCTTCCAAAGTCATCCATACAATCCCAACATGCTTCCTTGTCCTTAGAAGTGGCTCCATGTCAAGAGGACTCTAAAACTAATGAAGAAAAGAACATAAAAAAAGATCAAGATCAAGAACCCTCCATGTCATCCACTCCTTTTCCTGATGTCTCTTATCCACTTCATGGTTCTTTTGATCCTACACACCCTTTTTCATGCATTCCACCATGTCTTAAGTCTTCTCCTAAGCAAGATCAAGCTACTACCTACACCGTTGAGCTTATTGACAATCAAAATGACCTTACTACACTTGCACTTTTCAAAGATGATACTTCCATTAAGGTTGGTAAAAATAGTGTTGTTACTTCCAATGTTAAGCCTATTGAAAATCAAGAGACAAATTATGCGCTTATGCTATCCAAAGATCCTTATCAAGATCAAAGTCTTCCATCTTCTTGTTCTACCACTCCATGTTCATTTCCACTTTCTACTCTTCCTAAGTCTTTACAAGCTTTGAATGATCCTATCAAAGAAAATACTCTTATTCAAGATGTCCAGGATCCTATTGAAAATTCTAATGCTCACTCTAAAGATGATGATATCCTTGGTTGTCATATAGATGCTGATGAACTTATTGATTATTCTTTTCTATCTTCCACTTCCATCCTTGGAACTCCTCCACCACTACTAAGGGCTTCACATCTACCTTCCATCTTGGGTCCTTATGTCCCTTCACTTTCCCCTCCTAACTCTCCTAATTTTCCATCCATCTTGGGTCCCTACGTCCCTCCATCTCCTATCTTTCCTCAAGATCAACATAGATGCATACCCTTGAATCTTTTTCATCCACCCACCCATCTAAACCAGTCATATCCTCCTTCTTCCACAAGTCCCAAGTCTTTTGGACGTAACTTGAATGTTCAATACAAGAAAAAGAAGCAATACAAGAATCCATCAAAAAAAGAAGATCACCATGTCTCCTCTAATAGACATGGAAACATAAAGCAAAAGAGATATCTAAGAAAAAAACTACAAGACAAGTATGGGTTCCAAAATCCATCATTGAAGATATTCTCTCTAGATCATCAAAAGGAAATAAAAAGCCTACGGCTATATGGATTCCAAAGTCTCTTTTGAAAGAGTCTGGTGTTAAGCAAAAAGTGAAGTTGACATTCAAGCTTCCAAAGACTTCCACTTCATCTTCTTCCAAAAATATTCTTCCATTTCATGCACCTAAACCACAACCTCTTCTATCCATTCACCACATTCCTTCATGTATTCCTTCATTCACATTTCCTCCATCCTCTCACTGCCCTTCAAGGTGTGTGTTGACATTGATCTTGCCTTCCTTTCCATCTACCCTTTCACGATCCTTCCATTCATTATCCTTCTACCTCCTATCATTTTTCCTCACTTGCCTATTCCTCCTATCTTCCAACCTCACTCGCTTTACATAAAACCTTATCCTCCATTTTTCTCTTCCATCTCCCTTTCCCTATCAACATCTTTGAGTGTATCATTTTGAATCCTTGGCATATCATGGTTTATCTTTTCAAGGAGCATTATCTAAAAAGCTTGCCTTCTTCTATAAAAAAAAAGAAATGAAAAAAAAATTTGAAAATGTGCCATGGTGAAAACTTGGAAACAGGTGCCTTGGTAGCAAAAGTAAAGAGAAATAAATTCATCCTATGGTGAAAACCACTCCCTTATGGTGCCTTGGATAAGTACCATGATGAAAACCTGGTAATCAGGCATCATGCGTAGTTCTTCTACATATTTCATCCATTCCATTTTCTCTCTTTGATCTTGACAAGGTTGATCTATACGTGAACATTTGGCTATTTTGTGAGTTGTCTGATGATGATCTTACTTTCATTCCTTCCATGTTTAGCCTTCATATTTATTTTCCTCCATTCATTCTAGCCTTTCGCTATCATTTCCCCTTTGGTCTTGATCTAATAAAAAAAAAAAAAAGAAAGAGTAAAACACGGTGCTATGAAGCCTCTTGACATGTCTACTCTTTTGGACTACATCCTTTCCTTCTTTGGCATTACGCTTTTGTGACTTATCCTATGCTGGCCTTTCATTGCTTGTCCAACTGTGCTTTACATGAAAAAAATATTTTTCCTAGCTTGGGTATTCTTGAGGAGTTTTCCCTTGAGGATTTCTTCCCTTCATTCTCCTTCATTCTCTTATTTTCCATCTCTTCCACCAGCTTGCCAATCCCTCTTGTTCTCCACCTTGCTAGACATTGGGACTGCATGATATGATCTTGCTTGGGAGTTTGCAATGGAAAAAGATGCTATCAAGTATACCAAGTATCCGAACAAGTGTCAGAACCAATATCAGAACCAGTATTAGAACAAGTATCAGAACCACTATCAAAACCACTATCAAAACAAGTATTAGAACTAGTATCAGAACAAGTATCAGAACCAGTATCAGAACCACTATTAGAATGAGTATCAAAACTAATATCAAAATAAGTATCAGAACCAGTATCAGAACTAGTATCAAAACAAGTATCAACACAAGTATTAGAACAAGCATCTCATGATCAATCCATCTCTCTGGGCCTACAGAACAAGTATCATAATGCCTATAGGGGCTACGCCTTTCTCTTTAGTTTATGGGTCTGAAGTAGTACTGCCTATTGAGGTTGAAATCCCATCACTCAGAATTAGAATCCATGGTCTGGTAACTGATGATGACTACAGAGTGTCTAGGTTACAAGAACTAGAACTACTAGATGAGCAAAAACAAGTAGCATATGATCATCTCAGAGTATATCAGAAGAGAATGTCTAGAGGCTACAATAAGAAAGTCAAACATAGAGAATTTCAGGTTGGTGATCTAGTCTTGAGAGAGAATCCTAAAAATCAATCACATCGAGAACGCAAGGGGAAGTTCGAACCCAACTGGCTGGGTCCCTTTGTCATCACTACTACTTTTGGCTCTAGTGCCTATCAACTCTCAACAAATGAAGGAGAACAGCTTTGAGAACCAATCAACATTCTCCATCTGAAGAAATTCTACGCCTAAGGCATTCAGTCTATGGTAAAATGTCCTGAAAAAATTATAAAAATTAGAAAAAGTCCTAAAAAAAAAATGAATAACTTGGTGAAAACCTAGCAATAGGCACCTTGATGATTCACAAAAAAATAAAAAAATATCAAAAGTACAAAAAAAAAATTAAAAATTAAAAATACAAAAAATGAAAAAAAAAAAAAAGTGCCTTGGTGAAAACCTGGAAACAGGCACCTTGGTAGCAAAAATAGAATCTTTGCCAAGATGGTGAAAACTCAACAAATGGGTGCCACTTGTTTCAAAATGCTCCATCTATCAGCACAATCTTGGTCTTTCCCAGCTTTCAGTCTTGTTTTAGTTTGTACATATCTCCCGGTTTGTTTTTGCATTTCCAATTTTCAATAAGTCAGTTTGTCCACCAATCTGCTCAAGTGTCTATATCCTATCAATGTTCAAACTTGGGGGCAATCAATGTCATATCCTATGGTCTCTGGTGTATCTTAGATATATCATATCTAGTCAGAGTCCTTTGAAGCTTCATGTGAGTTAGTCAGTTAGTCTTGTCTCCAGAAAGAATTTTGCATCTACAACAATGCAATCAAATATCAAACTGAAAACAATCTATGCTTTTTTACATGCTTTTATCTCCTTGTATGCTTGCTGATTCGCATTGAAATTTTTGCATATTGTGTCCCTTCGAGCTCTTCGATGATGTCCTTTATAGGATTTAGAGAGTGATGACTAGGGGCATAATCTTTTCTTTTTCTTCTGCTTGTATGTGAAAATCTAACAACTTTGGAAATTTTGGATTGAAATGGTGTCCGACTGTAAGAGCTTCTATCTCGAATTGGATGGCCATGCGTACCTTGACCATTGATACCCAAAAAATTCAAGGTCATTTGATCTCACTATTGTCTTTTTGAGTGAGTTCTTTCTCCTACTGTGAAACACAATCTTACCTAAGGATGTGAATGATAAAGGGTCACTACGGGTAATTCACTTTGGATTTAGAATGATCTCTTGGCTGTTTGATGTGTTTGTAATGCAAGGCATATTCAGGTCATCACGATATTTATGTTTTGATGCTTGTACAAATTGTTATATCAAAATGGACATGATATTCAAGTCATCCTGGTGTTTGTGCCTTGGTGCTTATGTCTAATCTGACATTTCAAAAACAAAATCAATATTCATATATCCATGGTTGTTGACTAGTGGGTGTTGTATTGATTCTTGTGCATACAAATCAATATTCATATGTCTATGGTTTTTTTTAGCTAGTGGGCATTGTATTGATTTATCCAGTTACCTAAAAGTTCAATGATGATAACAAATCAACATATGATCAGTGAGTAGGTCCTAGGTCTTAGGTTGCATTTCATTTTGCATGTCTCTTTGCATTTTGCATGTTTGCATGATCTCACAATGATTAAACAAACTTCAATGTTTAAATGATTCTTCAAATCGCATCTTCAAGTCTAACAAGAGCTGAATCATACATGAAGGTTCCTCCAATGAAATAGCAAGTAGAATCCTTTTTCGGGATCAAAATTGAAATCTGAGATCATTCATATTATTCACTGCTTGCATAATCGACCTTCCATCATCACAAAAATCTAGAATTCAACTTAACTGATTATCTTACATCAAACTATCAAAATTTCAACTTGGTCAACTATGGTCAACTCATAGTTTCACCTAGTCAAACTTGGTCGTCTAGACCTCTAAACGATGCATAATACATTCCTGGATGTGTTTAACCACTTTTCCAATCAATTAACATGCTTCTAAACTATCAACGCTGACTTTTCTTGTTAGATTTCAATTTTAATCCTGAAGGGGGCATGGTATTGCACATCATTCAAAGTCTGTAAATCAAATTCTATCAATCTTTCCTCAGTAATCAAGACAACAACCACATCTAGTTATTGATTCATAAAAAAAAAGACCTCATCGCTCGGGGCAAATCTATCATCACTTGGGGTATATCAGATTCGTCGATCCATATCAATCTGGTATCCTCCTAATCTTGTAATCTATATCAATTTTTGCAACCATCAAATCATAGTGTTCTTTCCTTGGTTCTTTGGCAACTGAAGGGTTCGGATGTGATACCTACTAGTTCTGCTAAGACAATCGAGTCTAGAACCGGTCACTCACTTCTTAGCAATCCTAAGGTTTGGAATTAGGTGAGTTGACACTCTTTTGCAATCATCGGTTCATCGCTGCTATAGTGAACATTATCCTTGGTCATTCAGGACCTATTATCTTCATATCAAATCAATATCAATCAGCTTCTACCTCATATCAATTATCAATTTCAAACATCAGTTTCATATCTTTATCAAACACAGACTATCTTTGAACCACTGCGCTTCGCACAATAATTCAAAGAGGGGCAAAATGTAATACCCCAAAAATGGGCTATAAGTTCATTAATCTCCTATATCAACAATTCAAATGAAATCGACATCAAAGTCCTAACTTAAGGTACATCTGCACATCATCAAATCCTAATTGATTATCTTAAATTCTGCATCGGAGAATATTCCTAGCAATATTCCTAATTATCTTAATTATCTTTAATTTAATAATTATTTGGCAATAAATCATATTTATCCTAAGTTTGATTAATTGAATATTTTCATATTTAATTAATTAGATTTAATATCTTGCCACTTAATTGTGTAATTAAATTTAATTCTATCTATTATTAATTGTATTATTTAATTTTGACAATAAATCCAATATCCTATGAATAATTGATTAAATGTTTATTTAATTAATTAAAGCAAGTTGTCATATTTAATAATATAGTTTTTAATAAAAGTTTGATAAAATAGTTAATTAACCCATAAATTAATTATTTTATTTCAAAAATCAGTTAAGTTGAAAATAAATCACTTTATTTATTTATTAAATTATAATTATCCATGTGCACATTCAAGGACCAGTTAAACTCAAATTGGAAAATCAATGCAAGTTGTTAGCTTTTTTGAAACTCAACATTTTGAGTTTTAAAGTTGATCTAAACTTCTAATTCGAGTTGAACTATGCTTTTGCATGTTTTTGTGACTTAATTATCTTTATTTAAAAATAACTCAAAAATCAACCTGAGTTATTTGAGTGATTTATGGCTTTTTCTCTTGCACCTCCAAAGCCCTGGATTTCTATAAAACCAAGGCTCAGCTCTTCATCTCTCATATCTCGCAAATTGCAAACTTACTCTACAGGAATCATAGCATATCAAATTTGGAGAATTTGCACAATTGGAGCTTGAAAGATAAATTTGAGGATTCGAAGCTTTGTGAGATCAATTTCAAATTCATAGCTTTCATATTATTGTTAGAATTTTCATTCTCATATCATATCATTTCTAGATTAGCATTGCATATCAATTTTCATATTATCATAGATTTCATATCATTGCATAGAAAATCCAAAAATATAGATTAATTGCATTCATATTTCATATCAATTTTGCATTCAAATCCTTCGTTTAGGTGTCGTCTAGGTCACTGATCTCGATAGCAATCTGAGAACATTAATCTTGCACCTACTAGAAGGTAGTAAATCACTTGGTTAGAGTAGATTTCAATTTTGCATGATTTTGATTTTTGCTAACCTCTAATGTTTTACTGAAGTGTTGTGTCTACAGATCAGGTACAATTTTCACACACACATGAACTTAGAAACATAAAAGTACTAGTAATGAAATGAATTTTAGATGACTGAAAGATAACCACATAACAAATATCTAGCCAATGCCTATTCCATTGGGAAAAAGAGTCTGAATGTGAATCTACATGAAGATTTCAAAAGAAATACAACAGTATGCTTGCAAACAATCTGCAATCTGAATAGAATGCCTTACAAACTATCCTGTCAATCTTATGTTATTATCATCAAAATCCTAACACGTATGTCTACTCTCTGAAATTGCATATGAGGATTTAATCCTTTCCTTGAAAGGAACTCACAACCAATTAGACTAGTTGCCTTACAACTGGTATGTTTTCAAATGCCTTGCAGATTAAAACATACAAGAGTAGAACACAGAGCAAAGAGACAATAACAAGATAAGATAGAAATTGCAGTGTATTCTATTGAAAATGAGCCTGTCTATTACATACAAAGCTTCAAAGTTCAAGAACTTAGACATAAAACTAGAAATTTTCTATGCAGAGAATTTCAAAATTCATCACTTAGGGGCCTGCTCACAATAGAGCAACCACATGAACCCTCTAGGAATGGGAACAGGAACCCCTAACACTGAGAAGAGAAGAGAATAAATAGAAGAAGAAACCCTAAAAATCTATGCTTGATCAACACCTGTCTACCTCTGCAATCTGATTTTACTCACTCTCTCTCATCTAAAATCTGATCTTCTCAGGCACTTAGCTTCTAGATTCAACTACCACTGCTTAAAATCTAATATCATCTGATTTATCTCTTCAATGCTCTAATCTTATCCTTTCACCATGCAAATCTAATTTCAATATCTTTCACAAACGTTCCCGCTTGCAAATTTGTCTTGTCTAGAAGAAATTTGATCTTGGATTAAAACTGATTACTGCTCTCATTTGCTCAATCATATCAGATTTTATCCACCGCCATCATATCCATCATCTTCTGGCATTTCTTAAAATATATTATACTCCTATATTATGACAAAAATTGAATATGCAGGCTGTAAATTATTGAGCAAGCTCCTGGCATGAGAAATTTCAAATTTATTCCTAATGTTGAACTTTATGATTTTTAAATCTTTTATGCATTTAACTCTGGCTTTTCTGCTCAATACTTCACCAGATTTTGTGAAGTGTCATGCTCTGATTGGATGCTCAGACAAACTCAGCTTAAACCCTGCTCATCTGGAGATTTGGAGACTACATTAGTCTCCAAATCTCTGAAGTTATTTCTTAACCACGGTTACCTTTAGAGACTTGGAGAAAGCCTCTAGTCTCTTAATCTCTGAATTATCTTCTTAACTGTAGTTAGATCCGGTGACCTCTCAACAAGCTTCAATCTCCAAGTCTCTAGATCCTCTGGCGACTAGGATGCAGTCTTTGAATCTCCAAGTCTCTAGATCTCTGAATATCTCTTCTGGTGACCTGGCAACTAATGTCATCTCACAATCTCCAGATGTTTGTCACTTAACCGCTTGCATTAGGAGATCTCACGACTAGCAGTTAGTCTCTGGATCTCTAAATTTTTATGCTAACCACTGAACTTCATGAGACTGGGCGATTGCATTGTCTCTAGATCTCTAGATGATCGGCCGTTAACTGCTAACATCTCCCGACCTCGTGATTGGCAGTTATCTCTAGGTCTCCAAATCTTTGGTCAGTTGGTGTTTTGGTCCCGAGACTCAGTGACCTACTGCCACATGTCATTTTGCCACCTCATCATCACTGGCTGTCTTTCTGCAAAATTTTGTCTGGGCCCACTGGCACAAAAATCAAGGCAATAGTCACCATGCATGCATGGATAGCCTCTAGGTCTTCTTCACATTTCATTGTGTGTGGACTGTTGTATATAAATATCTCAATCTCCCTATTTTAGATGAATGTGGGATAAATCTGGGAATATTTTTTAAATCCTTATTCAAAATATTGTGCATAGTGCCTAGTTGGCATGCACTCCAAGGTGGGCCCGCAAGGAAGAGCCTTCAGATAGCCTCTCTTCTCTTTCATTTATCTTTAATGTGTGTGGACATGTATTTAAACATTAGTTTCACATATGCATCATGCTAGGATGGCTGTTGGTGGTGCTGGGGTGACATTGGTCACTGGGGGTTCACCGGTCGCTAGTGGTGCTGGAGCGACGCTGGTTGCTGGGGGTTCATTGGTCGCTGGTGCTTCTGCTAGGGGTCAAATAGTACTTGGAGTTTCTGCTAGTGATGGGGTGTTCCGAATGAGTTATCAGATTGCTGGAAAGGCTGCTCGTGGTGCTGGGGCGACGCTGGTTGTAGTACCTCACCCCTAGTCTGATTTTATAAATGATGTAATTAATCTAGGATGATAGATTATATGTTAGGAATTTGTTGATGCTTATGATTTTACTGACCCCATACTTGCATGTGTATGGTTGATGTGTTTGTTTTACATTTTTGCTTGATGTGCTTGAGGGACGGAGTCGTAGTTTCTTGTGAGATCCACATGATCGGTCGATCCCTGCCATTGTTTGTTATATCTTTATATATGCACATGCTTGTCTTTTATGCAGGTTTGCAGGTACCAGGCATTGACTTCCCTAAATTGTTAGGATGAGCGTGCCCTATTGCTAATCTCAATGGTAAAAGAGGGGAGATAATATTCAGTTCTAAATCCTAACCTAAGCCAATTATTGTCCTAAAGTAGGGGACAAGATTCCATGTTTTCGCCCTTTCTAAACTCGTCCAACTAGCAAGAGTTTACACCTGTGTCCTGAGCATGAATGTGGGTCCTTAGGTCTTTCTGATTCTTTGATTGTGGCGTTTGATGTGTTTTCTATTTTTAGATCATGCTATTTTTAGTTGTGGCATAGTATTTAAATGGTAATTAAATAAATGTATTTATTTTAGTTATATAGTTGATGCATAAATTAATTGGGAATTAATTTTATGCTAATTTTGAGTGTGGTTGAATTATTTAATTAATGTGAATTAATTAAATATCCTCACTTTTGAAATATTTAAATCTTGCAATTTAACCTTTGTTTGATTAAAATATGTTTTATTAAATTGAAAGTTATTTTGGCATGCGTTAATTATGTTAACTAAATGTTTTAATTATTAATTAATTGAATGCAGAAAGAGGAAAGGGGACTCTAGTTCAACTGAGACTGAACTGTGAACTGAAGTTTGTCTTCATGCAAAGCCCTTTTGATGTTGAGTTTATATTTTTGAATGTGAAAGGGGAATTTCTTTTAGTATTAGGGGTTTTTGCCATTATTGGGGGACACAGGTTTTGGAGGAGGAATTTTTGGAGACAGTTTTGGGACAGATTTGAAGAGTTCATCGAAAAGCTTGGATTTTGTGTTCTTTGTTCTGGTCATCATCAAATCTGTTTATTTGTGATTTGAGGTAGGTTTTGTATTATTATGGCTATTCCTTTTTAGATCTCTGTAGAAAAGAAAGGCATGTCTTCATTATGCCTATTGGATCTAAATGCATGAAAAATTTCGTATGTTATTGCAATGTGATTTAATTAGTTTTGCCATTCTGTTTTGCAATTTGTTGGTTTTAAAGAATCTGTAGGAAAAGCTCTAGACAACCCAATTAGACTAGGGTTATGAGCTTATAGTGAATTTATTGGTGATTGTGTTCACATTTGGTGTAATCATTATTTTGGTATATATATATATATATAAATACATTTAAAGATTTGTTCTTGTTAAATAAAAATATATGGGATGATTATTTTAATATATATAAATTGATTGTTTCTTATAATACATACATACATATATATATATATATATATATATATATATATATATATATATATATATATATATATATATATATATATATATATATATATATATATATATATATATATATAGATATATATATATATATATATATATAGATATATAGATATATATATAGATATATATATATATATAGATATATATATCTATATATCTATATATCTATATATCTATATATCTATATATATATATATATATATATATATATATATATATATATATATATATATATATATATATATATATATATATATATATATATATATATCAAATATTATATATTTGATAGTATATATATATTAAAGTTTATATTAGAAAAGAAAATCATATTTGAAAAAATTTAATATTGAAAAAATTCATATATGAAAAATGTTTTGTTTTAAGCGAATTTGAAAAGTTTTTAATATATTTAAAAAAATTGCTTTTTAAAAAAAATTGTTTTGGGTCTTTGAAAGCACCCCCCCCACTGCTGTACTGCGGGCCTCGACAGTCTGCCGTGCAACAGTACCATCGGTATTGTCGCCGGCACAGTTGATAGGGCAGCTGCAGGGGACAGGGGATAGGGGACCCGTGGGTACCCTCCCACGATTACTTTTCATTATTTTATTGTAAATGCAAAGTTTTAATATGTTAATTTTTATTTGTTATTAAATAGTTTTGTTATTTAGTTTAGTTTTAATATTTGTTATTTAATTTTTATTTTTATTTTAATTTATTTATTATTTTATTAATTTTGTTTGATAAGTTAGTTAATGTTAATTAATTTTTAAACTAATTCTTTTATTATATTTGAGTTGGGTGTTCAAGTTTATATTGAAGGAAATTAGTATAAACTAATTTTCAATTTAATTTTCTTTCTTATTTAGAAATGATTATTATAAGGAATGTTGTTGATATGGGTTTAGGGTTAAACATTGTTTATATTAAATTGGATTAATAATTTATTTTTCCCCTTTTTAAGTATAAATCTAATTGGATTATTATGCTTTTAGAGACGTTTCTTTTGTGGAGTGTTTATTCCTATGAGAATTAAATGATGCTATCTTTAACGTACATGTTTTATATGAAGACTTTTTGATGCCCTTGGTCAATTAGTTTTGGATTGATTTTCAGGGGGTTGTAGTCATTTTTTTGGGATATAATCCAGAGGTGGGATTGGGTTAACTTTATCTGTCATGTTTGGTTGCCATGCATATTATGTGGTGTTGGTGAACTTGTTTTATGATGTTTCTGGTTTTGCATGTTGAATCTAGTTGTAGAGATTCAAGAGTTGTGTTAACTCAGTGATCATATTGTTCATGTGAAACCCTAGAGTAGGTCTTCTAAGTGTATATCAGGAAGTGCCTTGTGAATTGGTGCCGGAGCCCGGAAGTGGCTACTAGGAGATCCCATTACAAGTGGTTTAAAAAGTGATAATTAATAAACATTGGGAATCTAAAATGAACCTAAAAAGATATTTGTGCCTCGCCCATGCCTGAGTTCCTGATTGAGTTTGACTAGGATGGGAGTTGAGATGATGCTTGCCGCCTATATGGACTGGAGATGGCATAGGTAGTATCTTGTCTACATGAGAGGTTACTATAACCACATAGAGTCACTAGGGTGCCGGGGTCTGAAGGGACTACCAGGATAACCCTAGAGTTGACTTATGTGATGACACTTCTTGAATGCATCCTAGGTTTCCTACGTGTTTTGTTTGCCTTTGGTAGAATATGTTTTACCTTGTTGTACTTTTGGTGTCCTTGAGTTAGAAGCCTTCAGGACCTCTTCCTTGGATTGTTGTTGTTTGTTATTTGAGTGGGTTTTGATGTTATCTCCTTAGCACGGTGGGAGTGGACCATTTAGGTTCACGAGGTCAGGTGGTAGTGATTCTCTTACCATTTGAGATTCCAACATTCGTGCATCAAGGCTGGATGATCCATGTTGCATTTATTCTTTCTTGTTCTTCTTTCTTCTTGTGATCTTGTATCATTGTATCTAATATTCAGAGTTTCATGTTGTTTTTCTTTCCAGTTATTGTTTTCACATACCCTGCAACATGTGCAGTGGATGCTTATTGTTATGGTTACCTTAAGGTACCAATTGTATATATGTAATCATGCATATGATGTTGTATTTTATCTTTCAGATGTAATCTTGGGATTCATATCTTTATCTTATATTAATTAATTAACTCTTTCATAATCTTCGTCAAGGAACCCTTTGGAGTTGTAACCTTTGTTAGTTGTGTACTGCTATGTTTTGCTTCCGCATTGTGAACTTTGATGTTATTGATTGTTAACTTTAAAATAAAAAAAATTATTTTGCAAACTTAGTCGCATGTTTAGGTTAAGTTCTTCTGGGTTCCCTGGCGGGGCATTACACTGGTTGTTGGGGGTTCGCCGGTTGCTAGTGCTTCTGCTGGGGGTTAGAAGTTTTCTAGAGTTTTTGCTGTACTAGGGTGTCGTGGGTTGTTGGGGGTTCACCGGTTGCTAGTGCTTCTGCTGGGAACTTGCAGGCCTCTGGTGCTTCTGCTAGGGGTTCGAAGGCCGCTGGTGTTGGGGGTTTGTCAGTCCCTAGAGGTTTGTCAGGTGCTGGTGCTTCTTCTAGGGGTTCACATGTTGTAGGTGCTTCGCTTATTGTTGGTGTGTTGTCAGTAGTCTCAGCTAGGGTTCTATCTCCTGCTGGAGGCATTCCTGGGAAGTTGTAAGCTTCAGAGGTTGCTGGGGGATCTAGGGTTTTGCTGGATGCTGGGGTGTCTCTGGTCACTGGGGGATTGCCAATTGTTGGTTCTTCTATTGGGGGTTCATAGTTTGCTAGTGTTACTGGGGGGTCATTGGTTGATTTGGCTAGGGTTTCTATGACTATCAATCCTGCTCGCTCTACTGTTAAAGGCACTCATTGTAGAGCCTTTCCAGTCAGTGCCCATATTTTTGTTGAGCTGGATGATGATACTCTCTCTGAGATTGATGTGGCTGCTTCTATTTTTTTCGAGCAAGGGTTGATTTGTAGATTCAAGGGTTTTTGGCCCTCTCTGCCTGATCTTCATTCCTGGATTTCTAGTCATTGGGAACCTCTAATCTTTGGTACAATCCATATCTTCCCTATGGCTAAAGGATTTTTTGTGGCTAAATTTGATGATGCTGAGGATAGAAATATTATTTTGTGTGAAAAATTCTTTAGCTGGGAGGATCATTTTATGCTATTGCTAAAACCATGGCATTCTATTTTTTCTCCATCTTCTAAATCATTTGATTTGCAACATATCTGGGTCTTTGGATTGACTCTATTTTGGAGACTATGGGGGAAGCTTTAGAGGATATATTAATGGTGGATGAGAAATCCTCAGATTTATTCCATTCTACTTATGCTCATATCCTAGTGGATATTGATAATTCAAAAGGCATGCCTTCAGAGATTAAACTTTGTTCCCTTATGGGTAGAAGTTGGATTCAGCAATTGGACTATGAAGGCCTCTCCTTCAGATGTAGAAGATGCTTTAAGACTGGTCATATTGCCTCTCAATGTGATCTTCAAAGACATAATAAGACTACTTCATGGTGGAAGGGGCCCTCTTCTTAGCACTATACTATGGAGAAGGTTCAAAGCTTCACGCATGTGGTAGGGAAAGTTGTTGGCCCTGTCTCTAGTCCTATGACTATTTCTATTCCTTCTTCTTCTTTGGTTGCTGGTAGGACTTCTGTTGGAACTACTGGTTTGTTTGCTAGCAACTCTTTTGGTGGTTCTGTTCTTGCTAGAAGTAATACTTTTGTTGCTAGTGTTCCTCTTGTTACTCCTAGTTCTATTGGGTGTTATGTTCCTTCTGCTAGTAGTACAGGTGCTAGACTATTTGCTGAGGCTGCTAGGTCTACTAGCCTCTTTCCATCCTGTTCTATCTCGGAAGTTCCTTTTGGTGCTGGGAAGTCAGGTATTGGTTGTGTGGCCACTGTAGGTTCTGTCTAGACTTCTCATGCTAGTTCTATTGTGGTTGGCTCCTATCCTACCTTTGACTGGTAGGAAAAAGCTTCTTTGGTAGAGGAGGGATGGACTACTATTATAGGTAAACATAATAAAAAGTCCCCTCTACAGTTTGATATGACTCTCCACTCCCAGAAGAAGGGAGGCAAAGGAAAATCCTAGGTTGGGTGTTGTTGTAAAGCATTGGCTTTACATATTTGGCTTCAACAACTTGAGCATTTCTATGTATCTTTTGTTTGGCTGCTGTTGTTTTGCTAGAATTATGTTGCTAGTAGTTCTACTAGCATTAGGTGCTGGGGGGGTGCTATAAGGTTTTTCTTTTACCCCCAGTTGTTTCGCTTAGATCTAAGCTAATTCTTCCCATTATTCCTAGGGTTAAAGTTCCCTTCAAAAACCGAATGTAAATGGTTTCGAGGCCCATTCAAAACCTTCTTTTACCTTAATCAAAAACATTAGTTTTACACAAAAACTCATGAATGTGGGATAAATGCTTGTGACTGTTATGGGCAATTTAGATAGTGTTGCACTTAGTCAACTGTATCTTGCGAACCAGGATGAATTTGGAAGATCTCTTTAGTGAGAATCTAGAGAATTAGATTTGCGACAACATATCCAAAATTTAACCCAATCCAACTGTTGAATAAAAAGTTATGCCCCCCACAATATGACTATTTTTTTGTCTTCTGCAAATCTGTATTTGCAAAAATCCATTGTGTGGGCTCCCATTTCAAACAACATTGTGTTGGGTCTTTTTTCATGCTAATGTGTGAGAAACCTTCCCTCTACATGCTACCCTCTATTTCATACATGCGCAATAAGCTCCCATTTGTTTGTGCACTGGTAGCTTCCCTTCATGGTTTCACACAAAGAGCAGCCTCTAATTCATCCTTGTGGAAAACTTTGCACCATAAATAAGCTCATATGTGGAAATTCAAGACTTATAAACTTGAGTTCATTCATTTAATCTCCACATGAGTTGGAGTCCCAAGAACCTTAATAATATTCATAAGCTTGTTGACTGGGAACAATGACATTAACCAAAAGATCATGCAGTTTGAAATCCTCATGAAAAACACTAATGTCACCATAAAAATAGACCATGAGTCTATATACTCTCTAACTAGTAGCCATCCCCTCTGGTGAGGAGCCTTGTTGGAGACTTCACATATATTTCATAATCTTTGCAAGACTAATTAAATGACATCAGCTAGCCTCCAGAAAGTGGCTTAAATAACTCACCCAACAACATCACAGGAAAATGCCATCGAGAAGACAAGTTCATCTCCACCACTACAGTGTGTCGGTCAAATGAGAACCTCTCAGAAGATTCGAGCCCAAAGTTATGACTGAACGAACATGGCTACTTGGAACGTAATTCTGTCTAAACTGCCAAATTGCACAAGTTGCCTCTGGAATTGGCCTAAAAAACACACCCATTGAAACATTCAAGATCCAAAAACTTGGGCACTGATTAACCTCCATACAAGGTACATGATTCCATAATTAGATCGCCCAAAAGACCTCATGGTGAAATGCAATAAAACACCAAAGTCAGCTTGTCAATAATATTCAAGATTAAAAATAGTGAAATATGCAAAAATTGGATTTGGAATCGAGCTGGGAAAGTGATCAGATGGATTGGTAGGGACCCCCAAATCCATAGGTAAGTAGTCTTCTAGGTTTACAATACAGGACAACTTTCAATTATGTTGGATCATGGACATGGCACAAATTACAAGGCCTCAAAGTAGGTCATTTAATTCTAGATTCAACATATTCAGTGAATCTTAAATAATCTGTAAATGAAATGGCTCTGGAAAAGTGACTAGATAGACACATGGGGGACTAAAAATTGGCAAGATGACTCATTCTTATGCCTACAACATGATGCCATAACCTGCACATTATGATCAATCTCTAGGAAAAAGATACAAACATCCGAACAGGGCCTCCGACTAAAGTATGCAACTGTCCATCAAAATGTTAGAAACTACAAACGGAATCATATTGGCAAACCGTTAACAGATTCAACATGGCCTGAAAATCTTCATGGTAGCACATTTCCATGTTTTTAATGTAGAACGACCTTCAATTATTCAAAAACTCAAATAGGGTACGAAAGGTGAAAGCTCAAAGTAGGCTACCTAATTCTGAATTCTGCATATTTAGTGAAATTTTAATAAACTGGAAATGGAAATGCTCTGGAAAAGTAAATAACTGGATTATTGTGAGTCTAAAAATCCATGGGAAGGTACACTTTCAAAATTGCAATACAGGGGAAAACTCAATTATGTAGGCAATTCAACCGGATACGAATAGCAGGACCTCAAAGTAGGGCATTTAGAAATCTGCATTTGACAGTTTAGCACACTAATAGAAAATGCAAATGAAATGGGGTTAGCAAACTGACCAAATGAATGCTTCATGACCTAAAAAGTGAAACACAAAAAGTATTTGACCACTAGAATACAGTGCAAAAGGAATTTTCTCAATTGGGTCAAATGGTCAAAATTTATAATTAGTCAAACAGGGCCACTTAGAAAAATGGGCAGAACAAAGAGGCAAGAGAATTCTAGGAAGCCAACTTTGGAGGATCCAAAAACTTATCAAACGGACTCGAAATGGCTTGAGCTTTGAAACATAAACTCTCTAATATACATACTAAACATTCCCAAAGTGGCAGGCCATGAAACTTAACAAGACACAAGATATTCAAATGTAAACTAGGCCTGGTACAATGATTTGACACTTAGACAAAAGTGCAAATTTAAGTGAACACCTCAAAATGGCTACTCCCTAAACATGTCAGATTTGAAATTTAGGAGCTAGAACCCACTACATATGTCAAATGAAAGGTGTTAAACCTGTTCCCAAAGCTGTACCTCATGAAAATCATCAGGGTGTCTTTTACAAGCACACCAATTAGACCTTCTCACAAAACCTTTTAGGAGTACTCACCTTGCCCTATAGAAAATTTTCAATTGGTCACTCCAAATTTGTGCCAAATTTGAGAGTACCAGCACACATACTTGACGTGAATTATGCATCTAGCTATTTACATAATGGCATTGTGCTTTCTTCTAGTAACATTATTAAATTGTGAAATGTATCAGATTTTACACTGTAACATGATGCGATGATTCATAAGGAATTGTTGAAACCCTTTGTTGACATACTTGCCTCCCTTGCCTGATCAAAGACATTTGAAATTTTTGAATGTCAGAAACACTTCATCCTTGCTTTTGATTTGGTAGAACCAAAGTAATTGAGAGCGGTCATCGAAGAAGGTGAGGAAAGGCTTTATTAATTGGAAAGGCTTCTCAATGGATTTTTCCTAAGATGCAGTCTTCTTAGACGTAGCTTGGAGGATTCTCATAAGAGATTCCTCTAATTGTGCTATGAAATTCTCACATCAACCCATAGTCTACTTTAGGTTTTAAGGTTGTTTGTAAAAAAATGGGGGGCTTTTTTTGGTGCTTCAGGTTTAGCATTCAGAAATTTAGGGTTTTACAAGTTTTTGCTGAGTCACTGATTTGAATCAAATGAATATAAACAGAGATCAAAATCTCAAACACTTATATAGTGATAAAAAAAATGCCAGCAAATACACAATACATGATGCCCTAGCACATTGCTCATGGACCCTAAGTAGATAACCAACAAGTACTAATAGCTTAGAAGCATAAAATGATGCCAGAAAAATGTAGAGTAAGGAAATCCTTACATGCAGTCCTCCTTTTACACCAAATAACAGTGACAACCCTCACATGCGGTCCTCCTTTTACACTAAAATAATAGTGGCAACCCTTGCAGACGGTCCTCCTTTTACACCAAATAATAGTGGCAACCCTCATAGGTGGTACTCCTTTTACACTGAATAATAGTGGCAACCCTTACAGGCAGTCCTCCTTTTTCACCAAATAACAGTTAAAACAATCGCAGGTGCTCCTCCTTCATGCGCTCCAAGTTAAAACCAATTAATGAAATGAGATATGAATTCTTTTTTCTTTTTAAAGTTATGCCCATGTTGGTCAAAATTTTGACCAACACGGGCATGGATTAAAAAAGAAGAAAGTTTTCCTTCTATAATCTGACTAGGGTGACCTCACAATAGTGGGTTACACTTTTTTAGACATGCTGATTTATGCTAAAATAACACATTTTTAATAAAATATGATGATTTAATCCTTGAGAGGCTCCATTTGAAGGAATTAATTACAAATGGTTATATGAAAGCCTCTTATGTAAAAAAAAATTGATATAACATCTATACTCCTCATTCATACATGCAATGGAGTCTCCTTCGCACCTATTAAAATGTTGACAAAAAATCACTTTGACTTTATCTTTTGGGAGATCAAATGAATCCATTTGACAAACCTATCTATGTAGTAAGGTACTACTAAGAAAAATCTTTCCAAGGATTATAATGTTAATATATATTAAGTTTATTATGACTTTGTATTTTTAGTTTTACTAAACATAGATATTTCACCGTATGTCTACCTCTATGTTTGATGCTTATGAAAAAATAGTAAATAAGAGAACAAAAATTCTAAAAACTATCTATGCCCTAGGTATTTAAGTTCTCTTTCTATCAAAAAAATAAAAATGAAATTGGATAAATACACGACAAGTTATAAGCTATGTAGTCAAGGTATCTCAAAATTATGGTTTAGTCAACTTCAAACATTAATAAAATATGAAATAATCATGTTAATGTCATCAAACCAATTGCATGCTCTCTGTATGGATGTTAAAAAACTAATTTTGAAAGAATCATATTGATATCTATTTTAGAAAAAAAGTTATGCTCTATGAAAACAATATAAGTCTTTGAAAATGACATTTTCAGCAACATACCAATTTTTTTGGGAGAAAGAAAAAACCATTCAAATAAATTTAAAAATAAAAATAAAAAATAAATTTAGAATCTAGACAGAAAATCCTAAAAGACTATAATTTACTTCATCTTCTGATTTTAACCGATTTAACTACAATATGCATCTGAATCTGAAAGTTTTTTTCAAAATGTAGAGTTCAATGTCCGTTCAGGCATAAAAGTGTAACCCACTATTGTGGGTTCACCCACCAACCTAAACCTTTTTTAATGATGGTCAAACATTTTGGTAGAAAAATGAGGTCAAATGTACTAGTGTCCATAACCTAACCCATCCTTCTAACCCCTTGTACCCCACTCAAAGCCCTCTTTGTTGACTTTAACACTCACCTAACGTCACATCCTTAACATAACCCATCCTTCTAACCCTCTTACCCACTAATTAATCCTAATATCCCACCTAATCCTATCCTAATCATTTAAAGAATCCTAATCAAATGAATTAGAAAAAAAAGTCAAAAAAGTAGGCTTTGTGCCCCCACTCATTTCCATAAAATTCTCCAACCATCTTTGTCTCCCATCTAATCCAACATTGAGCCACACAAAGTCCTCTTTGTGGACTTTTGCATAGCCATCCCCTCTAGTCTGTGTGTCCCTTATATGACTCATATGTGGATCCCATGTGGGTGCCACCTCATCTAATCCCTCTCCCTTTCTACTAAATCTATAAATAGAGCCCTTTCCAAGAGAAAAATACACTCTCATTTTTATGCATTATTACTATACTTGTTTTATTCCATAATTCTTAGAGCATTTTAGGAATATTATGTTAGTTTGATTTTTGAATTGAATCTTGTTAGCTAAATCTTGCATCTTATCTTAGGATCATACTAATCTTGAATCAAATCATCCTTATTAACTTGGATCATATGTTTTCAACTAGTTCCTCATACTAGTTTGCATCTCTTTCTTGATCTTCATTATAGCTTGCATTGTATAATTTGCATTCATTTGGGGAATAATCTACTTGTGTTTTGGGAGAACACACCCACATCTCTATAAAAGAGAAACTCAGAAAAGCCTTTACAAATGAACTTGTTTAAGCTCTAGGTTGTGAGGAGTCTTAGTGTTTTTTAAGTTGTATTCATGCTTTGATGGTTATTATGGCTAACCCCTCTAGCATTTGCATGTTTAAACCTGATCACACAGATTGAATATTTCCTTGCACACATTTTGGTATGCCTGGTGGGACTCAAACCCAAAATATTTTTGATTTTGATAGATTATTAGATGCAATTCAGAGTAGTATTGGCTTGAATTAAAGTGGTTTTGTTTATGATGAGAAATATGATGTCCAAGATGGATGTATATGTATCTTTTTTTTTATGATAGTCAAATATAGTCTCGGTACAACAGGCATAATGATTAAGTTCACTACTAGATCTTCATGATTTTTGGATATGTTGTTTATATCCTAGTTTCATACAAACTCACCAAATATATTTCCAAAATATGGCTTGATGTAAAATTTATTAGGTACAAAATGTTGATCTTAAAAAAAGATCATAACTCACATGTCATGATAGTCAAATATAGTCTTAGTACAAGAGGCATAACTTTTAATTGCACTGCTGGATCTTCATGATTTTTGGATATGTTATTTATATCCTAGTTTCCTACAAAATGAACCTAGAGATTTCCAAAATATGACATGGTGTAAAATTTATTAGGTACAAAGTGTTGATAAAAAAAAATCATAACTCACATGTCATGACAGTCAAATATAGTCTCGGTACAGGAGGCATAATTGTTAAATTCACCATTGGATCTTCATTTTTTTTGGATATGTTGTTTATATCCTAGTTTCCTACAAAATCACCAAAGAGATTTCCAAAATATGGCCTAGTGTAAAATGTATTAGGTAGAGAGTGTTGATCTAAAAATAACAAAATGTAATGTGATTGGACTTTTGTAGATGCAATTATTTTTAGTTTTCTTTTTTTAGATGCAAAAGGAAGTGGTTTATTGTTTTTTATATTTTTTTATATTTAGTTGTTAGTTTTTTTTTCTCCTAGTAGGGGAGATAAATTTTTCTCTTTGTGGTCTTGTGCAGGTGATCGATTGTTGAAGACATTACACTCAAACTGCTAACATTTTTATAGATTTCCTTGGAGGATTACTTCATCTTTTTGGAAATTTACATTTTTTTCTCTAATCATTTGTCTTGGAATACTTGAAATTTTAAAAAGAATCAAACACAAATCTTAAATGCATTAACAGGAACTAACTCAAACTCAAATCTTGAATGCATTAAAGGGAACAAACTCAAACTCAATCTTGAATGCATTAAGGAAATAAACAATCTTCTCTTTCCAAACACTTGAAATTTTTAAAAGTATTAAAAAAGGAACCTTTCATCCTAATCATGAATGTCTTCCGTTCTAGAATAGAAAACACTTAATTAAATCAACTTCAAATTGGAAAGAATATTTCATGATGTGTTTGAATATGTGTTTCTCAACACTTATTATGAGCTACTTTGCTTATAAATCCCATTAATCTAAATCACACAAAGTGAATAGCTTATATTTGTATTCTCCCCCTCATCCTCATGGATCTTGGGGGAAGATAAAGATTAAGTTGTTTAATTTTCTTCTAGTGAGGCTTGTCTAGAGGGTGAGCTTCCCATTTAGAGAATAATCTCAAATCGGTATTCCCCAAATGGTATATAAAACAGGTGTTGAGAAAAATATCACCTTATCCTCTCAAGCTCAAGTGATGTGTGTTGATGGTAGTTCAAGGTAGGTGGCTATCCTTATGATTTCAACATAGTAAACTAGGCTCTTAAGTGAGTCACATGCATACAAACTAATTGGGAGGATTCCATGGATCTTACTAGACACTATTAATTCAAAGGCCCACATGATATATTCCCAAAGGCTTGATAATCCTTGTGCAAGGAGGATAGTAACCTCCCTAAGACACTCACCAAATCATGCCATCCTTGAGAATTTGGAATTGGATAGTATAGAATTTTTGATCCATTATGTGGTCAATAGTGGCCGTATTATGAGTATCTCTTTGGTGTGTGCCTAATTCTATGAGCAAAGGTTTTCAAGTTAAGCCAATTCCTTAGGGTAGAAAGTGCTTGTGCATGTCTTTGATGTTGCAAATCCCATGAAAACATTTGTTCAAACATACACATTTAGAGTCACAAGTCCTTTTCCAAAGAGATCAAACCATAACATATTGTCCCCACAAGATGTCTTTGTATCTTATGAGATTTCTAGCTCACATTTTCCAAAAGTTCTAGAATTGATCAGAACGCAAGGCAAGATACACTTACCATAGTCACTACCTAGTTTGACAAGATCCAAAAATTTGCCAAAACTTGATCATTTTTACCTTCAACATCCTTGAGACCAGAGAGATTAGATATATGACCAATTTGGTAAAAAACTACTAGTTTATCATGTATACCAAGAGAAGAAAGTTGTAGAACACAAGCTTAAAGATCACCAACCTCTCTTGAATGAAATCCAAGAAGAAACATAATACCAAGAGAAACTTTATAGAGTGACATACAATGCCAAAATCATGCAATTTGGAGCATGTTTTTAGGTAAATTGAGCCTTTGTTAGCCTTGACAAAGAAGAATAGTCAGCTCATCACACAAACATATATTTTTAATTATCACATGATAGTCTCACCACCATTGCATTTTTAAATCATCCTTTAGGTACATTTATGTCATCCCTTTAGGTAACCTCATTTAGATCAAACCATCATCCTTGTTCCAAACCCAAATCCAAAAATCAATCAAGCCACCCAAATCTCCACTTAGTGTCATATCCTTTTGAGTTTCTAAAATCCTTTATTCTAAATAAAAACCATCCTATAGCTCCACCCTTTGGCTAAGAATTTTCTAGGGTAGCTAATACTTGTCCTTGTAAGCCTCATCATCTTGATCTAAATATGGGCCTACATTGATGAGGATCTCATCTTCCAAAGATCATAAGTATATCTAATGTTGACAATCCCATCCATTTGATCCTACACCAGGAATGACAACTCATTCCCTTTTTGACACTAAGTAATCCTTAGAATCCTTAGAACTCCCCCATCACGCTAATCAAACATCATCCAAATATTTGATCCATCTAGGTTCATCCTAAGCCTTGCATTTACTCTTATATTTCCTTAAAGAAATCCCACCATTCATCTTTAGGTTTCCTTAGAATCATCTTGCATTCTCATTATCTTAGATCCCTCATAGCACCTTCATTCCCCCATCCTAGGATTTGGATTTCATGCCTGTCGAGATATTATCAAAGAAAAGTAAGGATATGGATCCTAATGTTGCCACTAGTTCATCTAACCCCAATCATCCTAATAATGCTATGGTAACATATGATTTGCAACCACCAGCACAAATATAGAATGTATGGATGGACCTAGATGAAACACCCACCATGGGTTCTATGGAGCCATTCATGAGTCATCCCGACCATGCATAAATGGTTAGTGCAATTATAGCCCAAAATCATCTTACCATCTTGTCCAACTACATGTGGGAGGGTACTCCCATTCCCCCAGAACTTAGGCCTTTCAACCCCACACATCCTATACAAATTCCTAGAAATGCCTTCAATGTCATCATCCAACAAATTGTAGACTCTAGCCTCCAAATATATCAAGTAGCTTCACTCATTCCTCACCTATTACAATCCAGTGTCACTTTACCCATAGTGCACACAATGGCACAATCTACTCCTTTCTCCCTCATGGGACCACCACCTCCACCTGTAACATCTCAAGCCACCACCCAAGTACAAATATTCATGCAAGTTCCACCTCAACCCCCCACACAAAGTGCTAAACAAATACTACCTCCACCATTTATATCTCAAAGCTCCACTTTAGTACCACCTTTTCAAGGAGCAGGGAAACCACCACCATCTACCACCCAATAAACCTTCACCCAAGAACTTATTCCACCTGTCACCCATCTAACCTCTATACAAGCATCTCTCCCCCCTTTCATTACTAATACAAAAGTCCCAAAACTATTTTATGCAATGGGGATTCCACCTAAGGGATCCCAAAACCAACCATTCATATCACAGATCCCCACTACCACATCTACATTCCTAGTTGTTTCTACATCAAAACCTCCTACAAGGTCAATTTCTTCGTGGGGCCTTACTCAAGCACATATGCATTCCTTAGGAATCCAAATACAATCACACATCTCTAATTCCATCATTCCACAAGAAGCTATCCCATTTACAACACAACCACCACCTTCACCTCCTCAAACCACATATGTCCCCACATTCACCAACTATTTATTCATGCCATCCACCATCCCTCAAACCATACCACCACTACAAAAATATATCTCTTGTCATTTCACTAGTTATCTGGAACCACCACATCCTATCACCAACATCCAAGGGATGTACCACCTCTCAGCAACACATAAATACATCCCACATAAATCGACCAAGCTCAAGGCTAGGTACATAAATAGTCCACATAATTTTACCAACCCACTCCATAACTATAGTACTTCCCTGCATAGTAGAAATATCCTTCCATGCCTCAACAACAATAGATGTTGACATGCCCCTCATATTAATACACCTCCACACTCCAACAACAATACCTTTCCCAATCACCACCATAAAACCTATTCCATTCCACCTACATAGCAGGGAAATCCCCTTACCAAATCCCTAAATAGCCCCTTCAAAAAAATCCATATTCTCTTACACCATCTGACCCTTTCCTGATGGGAGTAACCACTCTAGCACTTGCCAACCCATAATGGGAGGAAATGAAGAACATTCTTAATGGGTGCAACCACTCTATCACAATAGTCCCCTTCCCCAAACATTTTGAGACTCCTACATTTGACAAGTATCGAGGGAAGGGAGATCCAGTTAGCCATGTCAAAGAGCTCTACATGGCTTTTCAAGAGGTTTTGTATAGTGACAATGTCCCCATGCACCTCTTTCCCAAAAGTCTAGGGGGAAATATCATTGAGTGGTTCTACAAGATACCCAATGGATCAATATCAACCTTTATAGAATTATCCAAAAATTTCATAGCACAATACGCACATAACATCAAGAATGAACTATCTCTTTTGGATCTCTGCAACTCAAAACAAAAAGGAGGTGAGACCCTAGAGGATTATTTGCAAAGATGGAAAAACCTCACTACGAGGCTATCATATCAACCACCAAAAAATAACCTCACAAATATATTTATCAACAATCTACATAAAGCATGTTACAAGTAGTGGTTGTTGTTGCACCAAAAGATCAACCTGTTAATGCTTGATACAACCACTACACTTATAGAAGACACAAGAGGTGGTTAAGCAATGTTGTGAATCTCGAGGGGAGTGCTGACCATTTTTCCAATAATCTCCCCCATAGCATTACCTCAGGGGATTCAAACCTATGACCAAGCTCTAATACCACTTGTTACAAGTAGTGGTTGTCATTGCACCAAAAGATCAACTTGTTAATGTATGATACAACCACTAGACTTATAGAAGACACAAGAGGTGGTTAAGCCATGTCACGAATAACAAGGGGAGCACTAACCATTTTTCCAACAAATCCATCACATTTAATGCACATGAACTATATCTAGATATGCCAAGATATCAAAGGAAAATGGATGGACATCGAGAAAGGCCTCTTGGATGATGGTATCATCAAGAAATACTAAGAAAATCAACAAGATAGACCTAGTAACGACTGACCATGCTATTGGAATAAAAACAAGAATATGATCACTGATGGGGCCACTGATACCAAGCATGTCCAAGTTGTGTTTGGTAATAAACCAACTATGCCTACATACCAACAATAAGCACCAGTCTATAAAATGCCTAGTATAGCATACCAATAGCCTATGCATAATTTTTAACCCCCAAAAAATAAGACTAATGCTATATTAGTCACCCTTGGAAAAAAATTCATGTCTCTAAAATAACCAAAAAAGTAGGTTCACTCCTCTTGGTGAACCCATAGACATAATGTTTCATTGAATGGAAAATTCCAACTTAATCATCTATCCTCAAACTCAACCATTTTATGAGTCAAACCCAAAGCTTGCGTGGTACAAAGTGATGTAGGAGCATCTTGGGTCCTTGGCAATCCTACGTCACCAAAAAGAATTTGGAGTTTTGTCTATGTTGGTTAGTTTCTACTTTAACTAAGTTGGTCAGTAGTTGGTCAGTTTCCTTTGGTTACTGAGGGTGGTCTATTATCTCCTGGGTGGTTGGTTATTTCTCTGGCGCTCGACATTGTCTGTCTACTACTCGGTTATCTTTCTTACCAATGGGTTCAATTTTGTTTCCTATTGTGGCCAACTTGTGCATTTATATTGGATCATAGAATTAATGTTGGAATCCATCATTGGGAAGTGTGTGGTCCTAGATTTGACCATTACTTCCATTAATTATGGATCTAAGGGCCGACTCAGCTTGGTAGCTTCTTGTATAAATGTAGATGTTTGGTTGTAGTTTAGGGAGTCAATTTTGAGAAGAAGATAGTAGAGATAAGATTGGAGATTTATGAAAGATCCTCACATGTTTGAGGAATTTTGTAATTCATGGTAATATCAGGCCCTAACCGGGAAGGCCTTACAACCTAACATATATGATTCCTATTGATGATAATATATGAAAGATCTTGCATTCTCCCCTCTCACTCTTGTTGTTTTTGGCTTTTGCATGTGTGTTATAGGCTTGGATCATTAGGGTGCACCATCCTTTGGCCCCTCTTGCTCCTTGCCTTGTGTCACAAAGATAATGAGTGTTGTAACTATCACCATTTCAAGGGACATGCTACCATGAAGTGCATGAAACTCATGCACTATATCTAGGGTATCATAGGCAAGAAAGAGATCATGGTTGATGCACCTACCCAGACCTCACCCAATGCCATCCTCCAAATTTACCAAAATGTGTTTCCTGGACACAATTTTGGAAAAAACATGGCCAATACAAATCTACCACTCCCGAAACAAGGTAAAGGTAACCAAGGTGATCATGCCTATGGAAAATATTTTCTAATTTCCTATATCAATTATGCTAAATTTGTTGGATGTATCTCTCAGGTCAAACACACTGTTGATGTCATCCATGTTAAAGGTACAGGTAGTTAGTGTGTAGTCACCACCCATAGGGGTAGGATATATATTTTTTATGCAAATGTGGCTTCCTCATACAATGTGAAATACAACCTCCTAGAACACCTTGGGAATACTCCTTCCCAAATCTCCATCCTAGATCTTCTTCACACCTCACCCATCCATCAAAAAATCCTCAACAAAGCTATCCAAGAGGCACCTATCCCTACATACATTAAAACCATTCAGTTTGAGAACCTTGTGGGAAATTTATCCACATCCTATTCCCTTTCATTTAAACCTTTTGACATTCCATCAATTGAACCTGACCACAATCTCCCACTCTATATCACCATCATGGTCAATGACTTTGTAGTCAAGTAGATCATGATAGATAATGGTTTCTCCCTCAACTTATGTACATTAAAGTTCATCCAATAGGTTGCATACATAAAAGAAGATATATCACAAGTGGTCATCACCATCGAGGCCTATGATAAACTAGAGCATACCTCAGATGGTACCATCTTGTTACCCATCAAACTGGGCCTTGCAATACAAAAAACCATATGCCACATTTTTTTATCTTGACCTCCCTTATAACATCCTCCTCGGATGACCTTGAATTCATTCCATTAAATTTGTTCCTTTGACTACAATCAATACATCAAATTCCCACACAAGGGAAAAACAATCATCATCCATGCCAATCCACAACCCTTCACATGATATCATGCATTGGAAGCCTCATTTCCTTACTACACCTATTGTCCTAGAATTGACATAGGCACTTCTGTCACCAATTCCTCCCAATCCCATTTTGATCTAGAAACAATCCTTGCCTCCACTCTTTACACCATCAAGATCAATAATAGGGGCTGTGGTAAATATAATCTAAAAAATACATTCACATTAGGGGCCCTTCCCCTTGACTCACATTCCTAGGGGTGCCCATGTCACCAAAGCGTGACCCAAAAAGA
This sequence comes from Chamaecyparis obtusa, assembly GCA_027943335.1. NCBI lineage: Eukaryota > Viridiplantae > Streptophyta > Pinopsida > Cupressales > Cupressaceae > Chamaecyparis > Chamaecyparis obtusa. The sequence continues at coordinate 1,550,308 of BSBK01000213.1, read as the reverse complement.
GGAACCTAAAATTTTAAAAAAAATGGGCTCATTCACATTCCTATCACATGGCATTATGATTAGTCAAGAAATGGATCTTGATATCAATAGATGGCTATACAAAGATCCCCCAACTCCTAACACTAAACTTCTTGGGTACTTCAAAGACAAATACCCCACATCATACAGGTGGGCCACAAAATAGTGGAATTATCAAGGTGGATGTCTAGGACCTAAAGAAGGTGGTATGAAAGACCCATTGGAACCCTCTCAAAACTAAGGACATCAAGGCCTTGGATTTAACACCACTCTCCTGCACATACAAGGTTGTAATATTATGACTGAGGGCACCAATGTGTCCAATGTTACCCTCCTAGATATCTAGGGTGAAATCATGGAATTTGAAGACATCCCTATAGAGGAAATAAAGAAATCCTATGATGAGATATTCAATGAAAAAACTTTTCCAGACAATTCTATCCTCCAACTATCCATCAACCTCATTGACCTCCTACTCACCCATCTTGAACTCATAGACTAGGACCAACCAAGCATTGCACATATTGATGAGTTCCAAAGAGAGGATGTGCCCTTGAGATTCATGGGAGAAAAAGAACAACAAAAAGATCACAGGAACTCTTCAGCATATGTTTACAAGATAGACCCTAAAGGGTATTTTGGGGAAGAGGAAGTCTTCACCAGCAAAAATAAAAATAAAAATAGAAAAGAACAAGATGATTCTCCATGTGAAAACCCCTCTGGGGCACTTCTTGACTCCAAAAAAGTAAAAATAAAGGGTGTTTCTAGAAAAAAATATTTGAGGAACCAAAAGATGAAGACCTTCCTCTTCTTGTTATCCATGACTACAGGCTAGAGAAATCATCTATACTCATTGAAGAAACTAAGACTCTTAACCTAGGAACTAACGAGTGTCCTAGAATAACATATATCACAACATCACTATCTAAGGGAGAGGAAGTAGCCTTAATTGCACTTATCCATAATAAAATTTACATGGTCATATAACCACATGCCTAGATTGAACCTAACTTGGTTGTCCATCATCTCACATTTGACCCAACCACCAAGCCAGTTAAACAAAAGCTCTAAAAAATGCACCCCAAGATGGCCCTGCTGGTTAAGACAGAACTAGCAAATCTATTACAAGAAAAAATCATATGTGCCATAGACTATTAAGAATCAATATCCAATATGGTGATGAAGGGTGCTCCCCTTAATACCACAAGCACATAACAGAAATAGAGAAACAACAACAATAATATGCAAGAACAGAAAATTGGCTTCTTATTATCTCCACAAATGTGGAATTACAAATTTTCAGAATTACAACATGCAAAGCCACATGGGCATTCTCTTACAATATTCTATAGGACAAAGCCTTGAATTATTGCCCAGATCTACTACCCAGAACTATTCTGAACTGCCTAAGACAATAATACAGCCTTCCATATATAGGCAATTTTCCACCGCCTGGGAAGGTTCCAGAATTTTAGCCAATAAGGCCGACCAAACTTAGAATTATTTTATTTTACATTTTATTACATCATAGTCAGATCAAGATAACCTTTGAAACCCGAACAGAAATTTTGAAGAAAATTATTTTCTGCCATTTCAGGTGGCCCAACTTTCGAAGACCATAAGTCATCACCAGTTGACCCGATTGGCTATTATAACCCCATTTCAGAAATGCCACAAAGTGCTTTACAGGCTTGACTGGCACAAGCGCCTATCACCCAAATTTTTGACCTCATCTGGAGCTTCTAAAGCCTTCAAAACTGAGTTCAAAGTTTTTGTACCCTGCTGCCAATACCGAAAATCTTTAATATCTTCCAATATACATTTGATCTGGCAATGAAACTTTACTAGCATACTTATATGACCAAAATGAACCTCCAAGAAAGAAATCAGATCATTCTGAGCACATACAAAAATTACCAAAAATAGTAACTTTCCATAAATAGCAAGTCTGCACAAAATAGCCCTTATTGAATATAAAAATAGAAATACTTTTTTTTTTGGGTGATGCAAGATTGCTCTTACACCCAGGATGCTCCTGCATCAGACACCCAAGGTAATTTGAGAAGTGACCCTATCACGACTCAGGTGTGCAGAGGAAAACCAAGATGACTAACCTCCTCCTTTGTCAGCCATGATGAATCTTCAACAGGTCATCCTTTCCACTTGACCAGATATTCTTCATATGTCCTATTCCTTGTGCTTCTGCCAACACGACTATCCAGTATATCTTCGATCTCCTTAGTGTCTGAACTAGTTGCTGGAATACTCCACTGTGCGGCTATGATCTCATCTTCAATACCTCCTTCATGATACTCTGTCAGATCTGAAATGTTAAACACTGGTGAAATATTTAGCTCAGTAGGCAATTCTACTTCATATGTGTTTCCTGAATCATGTTTCTTCAGTATCCTACATGGTCCAAACTTCTTCATTTTTAGCTTGTTATATGTACCAACTGGAAACCGCTCCTTCCACAAATGAACATGACTTCCTCACCAACCTAAAATTCCTTATACCTCCTTTTCTCATCTGCCTTAGCCTTATACTGTGTGTTCATCTTGGTAATATGCTTCCTCACCTCCCCATGAATGTTCTTCAAGTGTTCTGCAAAATCCTCAGCTTCAGCACTACTTATTTCTCCTTTATCTATCTTCCTCAATTCAGATGCATTTCTTGGACTACTTCCATATACAATCTGGAATGGTGATTTACCAATGCTCCTGTTGATAGAATTATTGTATGCAAATTCCACCTGTGGTAAAATCAAATTCCATCCTGTTGGCTTATCTCCAACCAAACATCTCAGCAAATTTCCCAAACTCCTATTCACCACCTCTGTCTATCCATCAGTCTGTGGATGATGTGATGAACTAAACTTCAAATCTATCTTCAACTTCTTCCACAATGTACGCCAGAAATATCCAACAAACTTAGTGTCCCGATCTAAAACTATGGTCTTTGGAAAATCATAAAGTCTCACTACTTCTCTGAAAAACAATTCTGCTACATGAACAACATCATTAGTCTTCTTACAAGGAATGAAATGTGCCATCTTTGAAAATCTATCAACTACCACAAAAATTGAATCATGTCCCCGCTGAGTCCTCGGTAAACCAAGAACAAAGTCCATACTGATATCCTCCCAAGGCTTCTCTGGTATAGGTAATGGCTGATACAACCCTATATTCTGCTTCACTCCTTTCACCATCTGACATACTCTACAACTCTGTATAAACTTCTTCACATCTTGCTGCAATTGTGGCCAATAATAATTCTCACCAACCAAAGCAAGGGTTTTATCATGACCAAAATGTCCAACCAATCCTCCACTATGCTTTTGCTTGATGAGATTCTCCCTCATAGAACTTTGTGGAATGCACAACTGACTCTTTCTGAATAGCATATCATCTTGGATGATGAAATCCAGCCATTTCATCCTGTCTAGAGTAATAGGTTCTATACAAGCTTTCCAAGCTTCACCAAAATCAGGATCCTCTAGATACAAATTCTTGAGTTCCTTGAACCCAACCACTTCAATCTACATTTCTGTCAGCAAGAGTTGCCTTCTGCTAAGAGCATCTGCAACCCTATTAGACTTTCCACTCCTGTGTTTCAAAACAAATGTATAACTCTGTAAAAACTCAACCCATTTCAAATGCCTTTGATTCAATTTTCCTTGACTATTCAAATATTGCAAAGCTTGATGATCAGTATACAAAACAAACTCCTTAAGAAGCAGATAATGTCTCCACTTCTTTAATGCCTGAACTATAGCATAAAATTCCTAATCATAGACAAAATATTTTCTCTTGGCATCATTTAACTTCTCACTGAAATAAGCAACAGGTTTACCTTCTTGGCTCATAACAGCTCCTATTGTAGTACCACTAGCATCACAATCTACTTGAAACACCTTATTAAAATTTGGAAGTGCTAAAACAGGTTGTTCTGTAACTTTTTGTTTCAACAATTGAAAACTCTTTTCTGCCCCATTAGTCCACTTAAACTCTTTTCTATCCCCTCTCATTGTTTCAGTCAAGGGTCCACAAATACTGCTAACATTTCTGATAAACTTTCTGTAAAAGCTAGCTAGACCATGAAAAGATCTTACCTCAGTAGCACTCCTTGGAGTAGGCCATTCAAGGATAGCTTGTACCTTCTCTAGGTCCATTTTTAGACCTTCTCCTAAAACTACAAACCCCAAATACACTAACTTTTTCTTCACAAAACTACACTTCTTCAAATTAATCAATAATTTCTCTTCTCTCAACTTCTCAAATACCATACAAATATGCATCATATGCTCATCCAATTTCTTACTAAAGATCAAAATATCATCTAGGTAAACAATGACAAACTTACCCAGAAATTCTTTCAGAACCTTGTTCATGAGCCGCATGAAAGTGCTCGGTGCATTGGTTAGCCCAAAAGGCATGACTAACCACTCATATAGTCCTTACTTTGTCTTGAAGCCAGTCTTTCATTCATCTCCTCTGATCCAAATCTGATGATATCTACTCTTCAGACCTATCTTTGAGAAATACATAGCTCCACTCAAACAGTCCATAATATCATCCATTCTTGGCAATGGAAACCTGTACTTGATTGTGATCTTATTTATTGCCCTAGAATCTATACACATCCTCCATTCTCCATTCTTCTTTGGTGCTAATACTATTGGTACATCACAGGGACTCAGACTCTCACAGATCAATCCTTTTTGTAACAATTCATGTACTTGTCTGTTCAACTCTTCACTTTCTGCAGGTGTCATTCTATGTGCTGCCTTATTCGGAAAACTCACTCCTAGGATCAAGTCCATCTGATGACTGATCTTCCTGACTGGTGGTAATCCATCAGGCATGTTATTGGATACAATATCCTGAAACTCATTCAACAAATCTGCAACTTCTACAGGAACATCTTCTACTTCCTCCTCTTTACCAGCTTTTAGAATTAAAGCAAAACATACATGCTCATGCCTCATACCATCTAAGAAATTTCTTTCATCATCAAAAGTTATCCTTGCATTACCACATACCTTTTCTTCAGTCTCGTTCAATGGTTTTAGCTTATGTCGCACTCCATCCTTTGTCAGGGAATAGGTATTCACATGACCATCATGTATAGTACATCTGTCAAACTACCATGGTCTACCCAACAACATATGACATGCATCCATAGATATGATATCACACAATACCTCATCTTGGTACCTGCCAATCTTGAACTTCACCAGGCATTGTTCATTGACCATGACCTTGTGGTCATCCTGTACCCAGGCAATCTGATATGGATGTGGGTGTTTCTGTCTCTTGAGCTTCAACTTTGTCACCATCTCTTCTGACACCAAATTGTCAGTGCTTCCACTATCAATAATCACATCACAACATTTACCCTCACACTTGCATCTAGTGCGAAACAGGCTCCTCCTTTGCTCAGGTTCATTCTCACCACTCAACAGGACTCTTCTATTAATCAACGTTACTCCTCTTTTAGCATATTCAGAATTTGATGATCTGGCATCTTCATCTACATGTGCGACTCTGGCCTGGCCTTCATTTCTCTTGTCTATTCTACCTTGGCACTGAGGACATTCAAATGTCCTATGACCTTCTTCTCCACAGTGAAAACATGTTCCACAGAAGCCACCTCTTCCAGATCCTTGTCCTCTTCCTCTTCCTCTCTGATCTCTATTATTCTGATCCTGGAAGTGATTAGAATTATTTTCTGGCTGATTCTGACTGCTACTGGCCTCATCCTTCTTTTTCGGATCTTCATTTCGGCCACCATATGACCGTCCACTAGATCGTCCACCGCCACCTCTTCCGTTTTGTCTGCTCTCAAACTTCTTGTTCAGCTTTTCCTCTACTTTTAGGGAAAATTGGTATACCTCTTCAATACTGTTCATTCGAACCAAATTCAACTCCTCCTAAATGCTTGGCCTTAACCCATTAAGGTATTGGGCAAGTTTCTCCTTATCAGCTTCTACATGGCCTGTTCTGATGAGAAGTCGATAGAACTCCTCTATATACTCCTGAACAGATCTTCCTGCTTACTTCAAACTCTGCATTTTCTTCAGTAGGTCAAGCTCATAATCAATAGAAATGAACTATCGCTTCAATTTATCCACCATCCGATCCCATCTCATGATTTTCTCCTTTCCCCTTCTATTTCGCTCCAACTGACTGAATCTCTTGCCACCATATGTTCGCATGACCTTTCAGTCTGGCCTTCGCAAATTTGACCCTATCAGGATCCTCAACATCTTCATACTCAAAATATTCCTCACATTCATTGATCCAGTCGATCAATTCCTCTGGGTTAAGATTTCCAGAAAATGTAGGAACCTCAATCTTAGGTCTTTTCCCAATCTTGAAAATTGCCCAAAAAAGTCTTTCTTCCTCCTGGTTCACAATTTCAGCTTCTCCTTCTTGATATTCTTCTTCGGCTTCATCCTCACTTTCATCTTTGATATTAAGATTCATTCCTCTACGAATCTCTTCTTGCAATGCTCGCACTTGTCTTTGCAGCTCTCTAACCTCAGGTGTCACAGCACTAGCTCTTCCACCACATTCTCTTCATGGAGGCATTTTTGCTATGCGCACTGAAACCCTAACCATAGTCCTAGTGCAAACTGCCTCATAGTCAGTGATCTATTTACACACTCAAGAAAACTTGGCTCTGATACCACTTGATGAAGGGTGCTCCCCTTAATACCACAAGCACATAACAGAAATAGAGAAACAACAACAATAATATGCAAGAACAGAAAATTGGCTTCTTATTATCTCCACAAATGTGGAATTACAAATTTTTAGAATTACAACATGAAAAGTCACACGGGCATTCCCTTACAATATTCTGTAGGACAAAGCCTCGAATTATTGCCCAGATCTACTACCCAGAACTATTCTGAACTGCCTAAGACAATAATACAGCCTTCCATATATAGGCAATTTTCCACCGCCTGGGAAGGTTCCAGAATTTTAGCCAATAAGGCCGACCAAACTTAGAATTATTTTATTTTACATTTTATTACATCATAGTCAGCTCAAGATAACCTTTGAAACCCGAACAGAAATTTTGAAGAAAATTATTTTCTGCCATTTCAGGTGGCCCAACTTCTGAAGACCATAAGTCATCACCAGTTGACCCGATCGGCTATTATAACCCCATTTCAGAAATGCCACGAAGTGCTCTACAGGCTTGATTGGCACAAGCGCCTGTCACCCAAATTTTTGACCTCATTCAAGGCCTCTAAAGCCTTCAAAACTGAGTTCAAAGTTTCTGTACCCTGCTGCCAATACTGAAAATCTTCAATGTCTTCCAATATACACTTGATCTAGCAATGAAACTTTACTAGCAGACTTATATGACCAAAATGAACCTCCAAGAAAGAAATCAAATCATTCTGAGCACATACGAAAATTACCAAAAATAGTAACTTTCCATAAATAGCAGGTCTGCACAAAATAGCCCTTATTGAATATAAAAATAGAAATTTTTTTTTTTTTGGGTGATGCAAGATTGCTCTTACACCCAAGATGCTCCTGCGTCATATGGTTCCAGTTTCAAAACTATCAGGAGAAATAAGAATATGCACTAAATTTAGTGACCTTAACAAGGCATGTCTAAAGGATGATTTCCCGCTACCCAACATTGATATGATTGTAGACCTCACTGTCAGGCATGAGATTATATCTCTCATGGATGGATTTTTTGGTTACAACTAGATATAAATTTCAGAAGAAGATCAACACAAGGTATCCTTCACAACTCCATGGGGTACCTTCTTCTATAACATGATGTCATTTGGTCTAAAGAATGTAGGGGTAAAATATCAATGAGCCATGATAGTTATATTTCATGACATGATCCATAAGATCCTGGAAGACTACGTGGATGATATCTTAGAAAAATTAAAGATAAGGTTAGACCACCTCAGTATGTTGGAATGTGTCCTTAACTATCTCCATCATTATGGCCCCAAACTCAATCCCAAGAAGTATGTCTATAGGGTTACATCAGGAAAGCTCATGGAGTTCATTATATCACATTGAGGCATAGAGATCTTCCCTAAAAGGTTATATATAGCATAGAAATGTCTCCCCCAAGGACTCTTAAGAAATTATAGAGTTTACAAGGAAAGATATAATCTTTCAAAAGATTTATATCTTAACTTCCGGACAAGTTCCATCTATTCAGTCATCTACTACGGAAGGACACCAACTTCCAGTGCGATCCTTTGTGCCAAAAAAGTTTATGGAAAATCAAGGAATACTTGGAAAACCCACCAATCCTCCCACCATACATATCAGCCACTACTATAGCACTAGGGGCACTCTTGGTACAACTTGACTACAATAGAAAATAATGAGCCATCTATTACATTAGTCGTACACTTGTGGGCTTTGAGCTCAATTACACACCTATGGAAAAATCATGCCTATTAGAGTAATATTTAGTTTACTTACTAATTAAATCATATTCATTTAATTAGTTAAGTTATTACTCTTTAGTGTTTAAGCTTTCTCTTAGGTGCATTAATAGTTAATTCTTATATTAATTATTAATGTGCAACCTAGCTTTTTTAGGCTTTAGGGTTTTGTTCACCTTTGTAAGTTGAACCGTGTAATTCTTTTTTCAATAACTCAGATTATAATTTTTCTCTCACATTTTGAGTAACTTCTGAATTATACTTTTTCCTTCTCTCCTGTAACATGTTTTTTGCATGCAGGTTTCTTAGGCTTAATAGCTTTGTTTTTCATCAAATCTTACATGGTATCAGAGCTGGATCTATTGTAGCTTGTTCATGTTTGAAGAAAAAAAGGAGAAAGGGTTTGACATAAGAGTTTTCAAATTTTTTAGCTGATTTGAGAGGTTTTGGTTATACTTTTCAAATCTGGTATTCTTTTAGGGTTTATGTCATCAATCTGCAGGTGAAGTTTTTTTTTGGAGCATTTTGGGCCCAAATAAACCTCACCATCACACTCAGAAGGCCTAGGAGATTCAATTTTCATATAAAGTTTGTCATTTTTTTCGATAATAGCCTCTGGGAAATTTTTTTTCCCTATCCTAGGTCGTACGATACAAATTTTGGGACAAAAAATAAAATTAAAAAAACCTTGTTTTAAGGTTTTTTGGGTGCAAGCAGAATGCGTTGCCACCATGCCACCAGCATGCAACCAACGCACCACCATAGATAGGCCGCCACCTCCACTCAACCGCAGCATCACCTCCACCCGACCACAGTGCCACTGCCACCCAGCAGTGCCACTTGCGCTCCACCCACGAGTCGCCATCTGCCAATGACATCAACATTCTGACTGCTAACGCCATTTCCTAGAAACTTCTTCAATTTATCCAATGACCAAAAATTTTCCCGGTGAAGTAGGCCCTTGACGTATAGATGGCCATCAAATTTTTTCTCATCTCTATGTTTTTCTAGAGAGCTCCATTTTAGAGGTGCAGTTGGTTTTTTGGCCATAACTTTTGCATATGGTATCATTTTTCAGAAAATGAAATATCATTGGAAAGCTCTTTCTGAGTTAGAGATGATGATGCTAGTTTCATTTTCTAATTTAGGCATTTGAGCTCCTATTTTTTGCATCAAAGTGGAGGCTTCATTTTTCATTTCTCTCTACATCTAGAAATCAATTTTTTTCCTTGTTTTTTTGTGCTCACATACTTATTTGAAGTGTACAGGAGATAGTATAATATTTTGTGGTGGGGGGTGCAAATTCTCTTTCTATCATTTATTTCAAAGAGACCCTTCCACTTCTATCTACCTTCTCTCAATGGTAGACTCTTATGTCACTCGCCTTACACCTCACAACTACCACACTTGGAAAGGATAGATGACTAGATTGCTTATGGCAAAAGGGTTATGGTCATGCCTCAATGAGGCTCCACCAGTTCTACAAAGGCCTCATGAGGCTCTTATGCAGAGAAATAGGATGGATGCAGCAATGGGCCTCATTGCACTAAATATTTCAGATGGGTTTTTGTTCCACCTGGATGGTTTGACCACACCTAGGGCTATGTGGAACAAGTTTTCCACCTTGTTTGGCACAATGAATGAGTTCAGGGTTCTACAAATAGATGCAGAGTTCACCTCCTTGGTACCTGAATTGTTCACTAGCATTGAGGACTTCTTGATGAAGTTCAAGTCTCTTTGATCTATTTTACAGGTTTTTGGAAAGATGAAGTCAGATAATGAGTGTATCTTTCTGATACTCTTAAAGCTTTGAGGTCCTTATCATATTTTCACTTCTACCTTCTACTCCACTATGGATGCATTGGGTGCATGACATGTTATGCCCTCTTTTGAGAAATTCTATGACAGGTTGATTCGTGAGCAGTCCAAGCTCACTTAGATGGATTCACTTAAAGGTTCATAGTCATAGGCATTGCTTGCCAAGACACCTCAGGGTACATAGAAGAAAAATCTAAAGAAGATATCATATTCCTCTTCTCAGCACTCTACTAGCCCACCATCTTCTTCTAAGAAGGAGAAACAAAAGACTGAGAGCCCTAGATGTTCCTATTGTTAGAAGGGACCTCATGATAAGTCACATTGTTTTAAGAAGAGATTTGATGGCTATGAGAAACATATTGCAGATTTGCAAGCTCTTCTTCAGAAGAGAACTATTTCCTCTCCATCCTCTTCTACCTCACAGGGGTTTACTTTTCAGTCTTCTTCCACATCTTCAACATCTGCATAGGATTTTGGATAGGGTTATGCATTATGGGCATCCATTGCATCCCCTTCACAGGTCCCTTGGATATTGGATTCAAGTGTTTCTCACCATATGGCATCTTCTCAAGGGGTCTTCTCTACTGTTGAGCCTTCTCCCATTCCTCATATTCTCATGGGGAATAACACTGTCCTGATAGTCTATAGGAAAGGTTCAATAGGTATTCAGGATGGCACATTAAATGATGTATTGTATGTTCCATCTCTATCTGTAAACCTTCTCTCCATTTATTAGATTACACACAATGGATCAGGGAAGGTAGTTGAGTTCACTGTAGATTCAATCTTCATTCGAGATAGTGTGACATGAGGCATTGTTGCTAAATGGACAGTTGATCATTCCACCCATCTCTACACCTTCTCAAACTTTGGTCCACCATCTCCATTGTCGAAGCACAACTCTCCTCTTTCACAAGAGCATCATGTGGTGCAGTCAAGTCACTTGAACCTTTGTATTGTTCCTGCAATCACTACTATGACTACCACACCACATCTTATTGAGGTCTTTTCTCTTCAGCAGGATTCTTCTTTAGCTCTGCCTGACCCTCTAGCTCCATTCATCAAGCCACTAGGTGCACTTGTTAAGGATTCTACAAAGGACATTCATCTCCTCTTTCATGACAATGTCAGCACACCTATCACACCACCTACATTGGGGATTCCCTTTTAGGATGCTCATGTTTACTCCTTTGGGCATCATCTCAGCCTTCTAGTGACACCTCATCTTTCAAGGTTACTACTTCAGTGTCCACTGACTTTCACTCCTCTGCATTGGAGTCATAGTGGTTTGTTCATTGATCCAAGGGTTCTTTCATTTCATGGGGCTTTTTAGCCTCAATCCTCTCTCACGGGGGGTTGGCAGCACACATTGTACTTATGGCTTTGAGAGAGTCTCTTGAAGTCATTTTTTTTTATCTTTTTCTTGCCTTTATATCTCTTTTTGGAGATGATTTTTTCCCACTGGGTTTTCTCCTTTGTCTCTGGTTTACAAAGATTTCCTTGTATTGGGTACCTGATCAGGCCTTGTTGCTGGGACCCATTTCCTGCTTTCATAGTTGTGCTAGGTTAGATTACCCCCTGCGCTTAGCTTAAGGGGGGGTGTTAGAGTAATATTTAGTTTACTTATTAATTAAATCATATTGATTTAATTAGTTAAGTTATTACTCTTTAGTGCTTAAGATTTCTCTTAGGTACATTAATAATTAATTCTTTTATTAATTATTAATGTGCAACCTAGCCTTTTTAGGCTTTAGGGTTCTATTCACCTTTATAGGTTGAAGCTTGTAATTCTATTTTCAATAACTCAGATTATAATTTTTCTCTCACATTTTGAGTAACTTCTAAGTTCTACTTTTTCCTTCTTTCTGCTTCTCTCCTATAACAAGTTTTTTGCATGCAGGTTTCTTGGGCTTAATAGATTTGTTTTTCATCAAATCTTATAGCCTTGTGGTATTTTTTTCTACCAAAAAACTATTCCATTATATACTTATTCACATGGTGAAGCTCATTTCCAAAATAGATCCGCTCAAATATCTCCTCTCATGCACAACCCTCATAGGATGAATGGAAAAGTGGGTCATGCTCCTTAGTGAGTTTGACATCCAATACGTAGATAGGAAGGCAATTAAAGGTCAGGTCATCACAAAACAACTACCTGAGAAACCTCTAGTGGATGAATATCCTTTAGTCATAGAGTTTCTTAATGAGCATGTATGTATGATTGAAGAATGACCAACATGGAAGCTTTATTTTGATGGGTCATACACATCACTGTTACAAGCAATGGTTATCGTTGCACCAAAAGATTGACCTGTTAATGCTTGATACAACCACTAGACTTATAGAAGACACATGAGGCAGTTAAGCCATGTCAAGAACCCCAAGGGGAGCACCAACCATTTTTCCAACAATCTCCCCCTCAGCATTACCTGAGGGGATTCAAACCTGTGACCAAGCTCTGATACCACTTGTTACAAGCAGTAGTTTCCCTTGCACCAAAAGATCAACTTGTTAATGCCTGGTACAACCACTAGACTTATAGAAGACACATGAGGTAGTTAAGCCATGTCACAAATCCCAAGGGGAGTGCTAACCATTTTTCCAACAATCACTTGAATTAGGGGCATGGATTCTCTTTGTCACACCTAAAGGTGACTACATCCCAAAATCATTCAAGTTTGGATACCTTGTACCAAAAATATTATAAAATATGAGGCACTCATCTCAGGCCTCAAGAGAATTTTCTAGTGGAACATCATAGAGTTACAAGTGTTTAGAGATTCTCATCTCATCATCAAAAAAGTCATGGATGAGTTTGAAACAAAGGATGACAAGATGTTTCCCTATAAGGAGTTAGTGGATAAAATGAAAGTGCAATTTTTGAGCCTTTTCACACAAGTACATAGGTTAAAAAATAAGGCATCAAATGTAATGGAAACCATCAGGTCCCTACTTGAAATCCCTCATGACATAACACAATATGAATTCTTAGCCGAGTAGCTACACTTTCCCTATGAAAATACTGATTTGGAAATGATATGCATCTTGGTTGGTCCTGGGTCCCTATGGCACCATGATATTCATGCTTATCTAAAAAATGGTATCATATCACCCCACCTCACAAACAACCAATTCCAAAACCTCATTCATAGATAATCCCTCTACACTCTCGTAGCTAACACCTTATATTATCATGGATATCATAATGTTCTCTCTAGGTGTTTAGATATGAATGAGGATGCCAGGCTTTATAGGAGGTACACGCTAGAATCTAAAATGCTCACACAAGAAATATGGTCTTAGAAAATAATCTTCTTAGAGTAGGGTATTATTGGCCCACTATGGAACATGATGCTTGTGAATTTGTGAAAAAATATTTACCATGTCAACAACATGCAAATTAGATTCATGCCCCATCATAGGACTTGTATCCAATTTCACCACCATGACCTTTCTCATAGTGGGAATTCAATCTCATTGGTAAGATAACCCCCTCTCCTTGAATAGACATAAATATATCATCACATCCACTAAATACTTTACAAAGTGGGTTGAATAGATTCTTCTCACCCTTACTAGTGGCATCTAGATATCCATGTTCATCCTATACCACATTATCTTCTACTTCGGTATCCCCTCCACCATCTTCATAGATCATGGTATACCATTTGAAAACTAACACATGAAAAATTTGTGAGACAAATTCCACATCCATCATTGATTCTCCAACCCATATTTTCCCCAAGGGAATAGCCAAGCTGAGGAAACCAACAAAACCATCCTAAAGATCCTCAGAAAGGTTGTCAATGATTCTGGTTGTGATTAAAATCTCCATATCAATCTTTCCCTCTGAGCATATCACACTTCTTTTTTCACTCCCAAAAGCACCACCCCATAATCCTTAGTACATGTTTTTGAGGTCATCTTACCAATTGAGGTTGATTTACCTTTGTTGCATGTGTCCCTAAAGAACTATATCACTGATGAAGACTACCACATGACATGCCTCACATAGCTAGATTTGCTGGATAAGAAGAGGTAGTGAGCATATGATCACTTATTTGTGTACAAGAATCATCTTAATATAAGATACAAAAAAACTATACACCCACAATAATTCCAAGTGGGGGACATGATCCTTAAGGAGAATCAGAAAGTACAAGATCGAGAAAAGAAAGGAAAGTTTTAGCCTACCTAGTTAGGCCCCTAAATTGTCACATCATATTTTAGCTTAGGAGAATACCATTGATCAAAATTATAAGGAGAAACTTTGAATGATCCTATCAACATCATTCATCTAAAGAAGTTCTATGCATGAGCTATGAAAATAAATTCTTTGTATCTCAAAAAATCCATAAAAAAGAGTGAAAAATATCTTGAAAAAAATCATTGTCTTGGTGAAAACCTGGTGAACAGGTACCTTGATGATAACAAAAAAATAAAAAAAATAAAAAAAGATAAAATAAATAAAGAGAAATAATCATCCAATGGTGAAAACTTGGCAATCAAGCATCGTGGAAACTATGTTGGCAAAAACCTGGAAACATGAACCATACACAGAAGACTATTCCATTATCTATCAAACTCCTATTCCCTCTGTATTCCACACCCAATCACCATCAACTCACCGAATTCCTATCACAAACCTACATTCCCAAGGTGTTCCATTATCATAAGTGTGCATCACGGGGTGAGTTACTATCCTGCCTCTTGGTCTTCCTATATATATCAGTTGTATAGCATCACCTACTCTAATTCTTGAGATTTTATAAATACCTATTATATATATCAACTGTTCCATTTGTACTATATTGTAAGGGGCCCATTGTACATATCCTTGTCCATCTTGTAGAAATGTAATCAATTATGTTGTCTCACCAAGCCTCATACTTCAGAAAGTTCCTTAGAAAAGATCATTGATTATGTGGTTGTCCTAGATTCAAATTTTTCCATCATACACAAATTTGCAACAAATCCCATCAACAGGTCCTTGTAGGATGCATCCTTCCTCCTTTTCAACCTAATCCCAACATCTTTTAGTCAGTCAATCTCTTTTGGAAAAGGGAATCTTTTGAATTTTATCACATTAATTTTGAATTGATTCTTTAATCTTTCTAAAGGATTCTCATTGTTCCTCTCCTCAAAGATGTTAGGATCTCATTATATCATGGTGTGTTGTGAATGGGGGAAATTTGGGGAAAGGTTTTTGATCTTTTTTCTTTCTACCTATGTGTCATTCAGATGTGGCCCTTACATGTCCAACATGTGATCTTTTTGGGTTACATGATGCACTTGGGAAATGTTGTTTGTCTATGGGTTTTTCCAGCATCGTTTCCACCTTGACTCCTCCTAGGCTCATGTGTGATGATGGGAAAATCCTTGCATGTCTTTTTTGAGTTAGTCCTATCCAATAATGGTGACAAGGTCTTGATGTTCCTAGTAACCTTGGAAGGTCTCTAATATTTCTATATCAAACTAGGGTGTGCTCTTTGACATTAACACAATTTAATCCCCAAGTCTCGTTAGTTGCATTAGATTCTTGTTACATTGTAAATTTTTTCTCTTGGACAAGGCTTCTATTTATTCACTATCCTCCCACTCTCTCTTCGATACTCCCCCCTTTCATCCCCTTTTCCCCCCTATTTTCTCCTCATCCCTTTCCTATTTGCATCTTTTTTTTATAGAAAATTCCACAACACTTTGCCTTTTGCGTTATTTGGTCAAGGGGGCACAACCTCTTACTATCATCACTTCGGCATGAATCTTAGGCACCAAGTTTCACCTGGGGAAACTTATTTTCTTTTCTTTGATGCAACGCTACTTGCAACGCTGCATCAAAGAGGGGAAAAATGTATAAATCTAAAAATTAACTTTGTTAATTAAATTTATTTTAATTAATAATTCCTATAAATTATTTATATATATTCATTTAACTATTTAATTTAATCAATTAAATAGTTTTATTTCCCTTTTTGTATTTAAATGTAATTTAAATACTATCCCAATGTATTAAATAAATTTAATATATTTTCCTTACAAAATACCCCTTTAATAAATTTATATTTATTAAATCCCTTCACATTCCTAATTCTTCTAAAAACTATGATTAATTTAAATTTAATCTAAACCTCACATCCCTAACCTAACCCATCCTTCTAACCCATGATTAATTTATACTAAATATATATATCAAAAACATTAAATAATGAAAATAAAAAATAAAAAAACTTGAAAACAATGGTCAAAAAATCAGAAGCCAACAGTTTCAACCCCGTCAAATAGCTTAAGAATCCATTAATGGAGGCTATGTATAAATTATTTTCAACTCCATGGGTTTCCATGGAGGTTTGTTGAGTCTTTTTCTTCTTTTGCACTTCATGTTTTTATGGGGTTCTTCAAGGCACACTCACCCTTGGGTGAACCCACAATAGTGGGCTACACTTTTTTGGATGAAGAAAAATGTCCTAAAAAGCATGATTGGGAAAAAAAACCTTTCATACTTTCAATACAAAGTAACTATTACTTTCGATCGTGAGTAACTTCTGATTGAAAGTATGGAAAATTTGTACTTTCGATCGGAAGTTACTTATGATCGAAAGTACTTTTCTTACTTTCGATCAAAAGTAAGAAAGTACTTTCGATTGAAAATATTTAGGTTAAAACTTTCAACTGAAAGTCAAATATTAGGGATTTCTGTGGGGTTTTTAACCCGTTGAAAGTCACTTTCACTATCACTTTTGACGGGGTTGAAACTGTTGGCTTCTGATTTTTTGACCATTGTTCTCAAGTTTTTTTATTTTTTATTTTCATTATTTAATGTTTTTGATATATATATTTAGTATATATATATGCATATATGCATGGATATGTGTATATATGCATATATATATATATATATATGTGTGTGTGTGTGTGTGTGTGTGTGTGTGTGTGTGTGTGTGTGCATGTATATATGTATATATGTGTATTTATACATGTATATGTGTATATATGTATGTATATGTGTATATATACATGTATATGTGTATATATGTATGTATATGTATGTATATGTATATATACATATATATATATATATACATTTGTATATATATATATGTATATATATATATATGCATGTATATATGCACATATATATGTGTATATATGTATATATTTATATGTGTATATATACATGTATATGTGTATATATGCATATGCACATATATATGTGTGTGTGTGTGTGTTCATATATATATATATGTATATATGCATATATATATGTATATATATATATATATGCATATGTGTATATATATATGTATGTGTATATATACATATATATGTATAAATGTATATACATGTGTGTATATATATATACATGTATATATGTGTACATATGTATATACATCTATATATATACATGTACATATGTGTGTACATATATGTGTACACACACACACACATATATATATATACATGTGTATATATCTGTATACACATATACATGTATATATGTGTACATGTATATACATGTACATATGTGTGTATATATATGTACACACATATATATGTGTACATGTATATACATGTGTATATATATACATATATGTACATATGTGTGTATATATATATGTATATATGTGTATACATGTATATAATATGTGTAGACACACACACACACACACACATATATATGTATATATTCATGTATGTGTATATACACATGTATATATACATACATGTATATATATGTATGTATGTACATATATATGTATATCATATATATGTATGTGTATATATATATACATATATACATATACACATACATATATATATGACATGTATACATACATATGTGCATACATGTATACATATATATGTCATATATATATATATATGTGTGTATATACATATGTACATGTCATATATATGTATGTGTACACACACACACACACACATAGATATATATATATATATATATATATTTATATATATATATATATTTATATATATATATATTTATATATATATATATATTTATATATATATATATTTATATATATATATATTTATATATATATATATGTTGAATATATATCATATATATATGTATGCATGTATGTACATGTAATGCCCAAAATCTAAGGCAAAAGACAACAATTTTTTTTCTTAAAAGCACAAAACATAACCTAGGTTACACACTAAGAATGCACAACACAAAAGACGAGGCACAACAACCTACAAAATTCAACTCGCAGGGGGAATCATGGCATGTGCTGTCATGCCAACATCCCTTGTTCGTCAGACTGCATCAGTCAATAAAATCCTTAGCTAGGTTTGGCATAAATTACTCTAAATGGATTTAACTCAATTTAAATCCAAATTAAGTAAATATGATAGTCACCCTATCTCAACACTAGGGTTATAAAACTTTGATTGGTTGAAAGACAATAATAATTGATATGTTTTTTAAAATATATTCAATGTACCCCTTGATTGAAATATAATTTTATTTAAGATTCATAAACATTATGAATATTTCCACTAAAGGATTTAAATTATTAACAAATATAATCATTAATCAAAATATTAATATTAAATTATATTAGGGACATTAATTTACCTAGGTCCCTCCTAAGGTTTATAAAGTTAATTATTTCACTATTGGTCCAAGTTTTAAAATGAAAATAATAAGGTTATTTAAAATAATAATAATAAATTCAATTTTCCTAACTTTTAAATACAGTGAATTATTCCAAATATTATTTAAATATATTAACACTTAAAAACTCAATCTCAAATCTCAATATTAAATGTTAAATATTAATTTAAAAGTTTACTATATTTAAATTCGAACAGTTCCAACATTAAAATAATTTTAATATAGCATCTAAAAACAAATACAAGAAAGAAAATCTCATCAATTAATTAAAATTAAATCACCATTACACACACTTCCAAAAAGAAAAGAAAATAAAACAATTATTAAATCCATTCTAATGAAAGTGACTTTCTAAAGTTACTTATCATTAATATACTAAAACAGGGATTTAAAGATTAATAAATAAAAGTGCAACTTAAACAAAAAAATAGAAAAGGAGAAAATCCCAATGAGGACAACCCTAACCCTAATTCTAAATTAGGGTTAGGCCCAAATTTAAAAGTCAAACAAAACCTTAATTTCATCATTTGTTTGATGCATGGTTGAGTTTGAGGGATGGAGAAATGGATTCATCAAGTTTTTTGTAAACACATGTGTACATATGTGTATATACACACTTAGGGTGTGTATATGTCTTCATAAGGTTAGTAGACGATTTGCTCAAAGCCCTAATGGGTTGATCAAGGGTTTCACTATAACCCTCCAAAAAAACACAAGGTAAAAGTTTTGGTTTTATTTATTTAACCTAAAATTTAGATTGTAATCTTATCTTCTTTGATTTTATGTTTTAGATTTAAACATCTCTGTGAAAATAGAGGGTTAGTCTCTGTTTCCATTATATAAGTTTTTGTTCTCTGTTCAATTTTTTTGAGGATTTAACTATTGTTCATTGGCATTCCATGCTAGTAAACAAATCATTGATATCCTGCAACATTAATACCCCTTTTTTAAACTACTGATTAAACAACATACGAGTCTCTTTTTTAAAAATTTTAGAAAAGTTTATTTTTGCATAAATAAAAGTATTGTTTCTTTTTAAAAAATAAAATAAATAAAAACCCTTTTAAAATAAGGGTGGGGGCCAGCGTGTCATGCCCAAAAATATCCAACTAAAAATGCAACAACTTTTTTTTTTTTTGAAGGGAAAAGTAAGGTAGCGTTGGCGGTAAGTATCAGTTTGTTCATATGCCGAAAGGAGTCTAAGCTCAAGTTATAACTCAGGTTGCTCGAATCAGGTTCACGACGGAACCCTAGGGTGTGAGGTTACACTCACAAAGATATCTGATGAGATGATGATTCTAGATAGATTTCAATTCAGTTAAAGAATGTTAAGTTGATTTCACTCTAGCTAGGTCGAGGGCATAAATATCGCTAACTATAATTGTTGGCTAAATAGATTATTGTCATACATCGAGCATGTTCTAATCTAGCAGTTCACCAAACCTTTTTACTTGTGAACTTATAGTTCAAACAATTGTTCTACATGTTGAGAGTAGTCATCTCCTCATTATCTAATTGGTTCAATAACAATAGAGAACCGGCCATCTAAAGGATTATTTCACTAATTAACTAAATTTCTAATGTTTACTAAAGCTAGTATTGTTTACACCGATAATCTAAATGAACAAAATAGAACATTAACTTAATAGTTTAATCCAATAACATTATACATGAACCCATGATCCATAATCACAATCGGAATTAACTTCTAATCTATAAGACCCTAATACCCTACTAACCTAGTGTTAACCGAGGTTAATAATATAATTAGGAATTAGTGAGTAAAAATAAATGATAAGATTAAACAATAGCAATATAAAACACTTAATGACATTCTAAGGTATCCTTCCTAACACTAAAACCTACCACCCCAAGACTTCTACAACTATCACCCTTCAACCTCTAAATATACACATATGCTAATATAGAAAAAGGGAGATGCCATGACAACAAAACACATAATCAATTAAATAAATAAAATTTGCTTCCAAAGGCCATGTCATCCATTAATTCTACCAATGGACTCATCTTAACTAAACCTAGAGGTTACTATCCATAACTTGCCACCTACTTACCCCAAAACTATCCTTCTTAATATCCTAACTGTGAATTAAGTCAATGGGGTGTAAACCAAGGCAAGGGGGTCAAAATTATGGTGGGACGCCCTTCTTACATGCAGATTTTTGCATCTACCAAGATAAGGGTAGATGGAGATTGGTCCCAAAGGCAATTACATTAATAAAAAGGTAGTTTAGCTTCCCAAAAAGGATGGTCAAGAAGGAGGTACGCATAGAAAGGGAAGAGTGCTTTTTTTTCTTTTCTTTTTTGACATAGACATGTGTCATGATGACATGTCAGAGGTAGGTGTGCTTGGAAATAGGAAAGTCTTGCAAGTGGAGTGAATAATCATGCTATTGTCAATACCAAGAGATTATGCATTAATCATAAGTTGGTGCCATTTAGAAGTGCCCCTTTTTACCTACGTAGGGGCTGGGTTTGATATCAATTTAAAATTATTTTATTTCCCACTCATTCACCTACGTATGGAGAAGGCTTTGGAGTGGGGTCCACTAGCAAGTGGAAGGTGATTTGAAGGGGCCTTTAAGGCATGATAATTTTTAAAACATTATATGGAGGAAAACTTTAGATTAATAGTTGTTTTAGGAGATGTTTTAGTTTAAGTTAATTTTGGTTAATGTCTAATTAACTAAAAGGAATATTCTCTATGTAAATTTGAGAATATTGAAGTCTTCATACATTTTCTAGAGAGCAAAATGCTCTGTAAAATTCTGGGAATGACTTTTTGAGAACCTAGTTTTTTTCTTCATTCTCTCTTATTTGTTTCCTTAGAACTATTGAGTACATATGTATAATGATTAATATACTATGGAAATTGATGAATAAGGTATTATTGTATAGGTTTTCAATAGATTCAATTATGCAATAGAACCATTTTTTTTTTTTCTTATTACATCTAATGAGAGATGGCATAGCATTAGGATTCTTTTGAGTTTGATTATACAAATAAGTCTATTCTTCAACTATAGTAGAGAGCTTAGTATATCCATTCTTAAACTATTCTTTGGAAGACATTGAATTATCATATAGCATTCTTATCAACTTTTGAATATTATTTCATGAAGATGCACTCCATTAACTTAAGAAACAAATACTAATAGACACGATAAAAAGAGATGAATTTTCATTATAGACATCATATCAAATTCATTACACAATTACTATGAGGAAGGAGCATTTACATTCCTTTTATACAATAAAATTTGGAGGATATATTCAATGAAATACAACCATAAACATAACAACTTCACTTCATATGAAACCAATAGTAGGAACAATTTTACATTTTGCAACAAGGGGAGGATCTTCTACAAGATCACCAATGCAAGAACCATGAAAGTTTACTACAAACATATCAAGGAGGGGATTTCTTCAAGATTTTTCCACATGAATCTTTGGCTTCCAAACCTACAATACAAAGAATGGAGAACCATGGGTGCTCACCACCCAACCTAGGTCTCTTATGAGACCACCCCCAAGCTTGGAGAACCAAGGATAAATAGGGTGCAACAAAACAACAAGATGCTCACAATTTTACACACATGCAATAACAACGAGTTACTCCCTCCAAGTCTACACAAATGAACTTTACAAGCTCATTGAAGAAGGGTGAAGGTGGGATTTTCCAAGGGGACAATTCCATTGCTTCCACAAATTCCTCAACAAGAATATCTCATTGCCTCTTCAAGGCTACAAATCCATCTTACATACACAACAATGCTTGTCAACATCTTTATGATACAAAGATTGCAATGGCTTCATGATTCTTGTCAACATCTTTATGATACAAAGATTGCAATGGCTTCATGGTGCCCATACACCATGAATTTTTCCCTCTTCTCCAAGAGAAGAGACTCTCACCTCATGGAGAGCCCAACTAACCCCTTCACCCAAGCCACTTCTTCCTCTTCCCAAAGAGGTGAGTAATGCCATACTCCCATAACATGAACACCCTCATTCAAGCAAAACAAAAAGGAAAAGCATGAATCCAACATCAAATTCCCTTCCCATACAACACAATAGCACAACATGGATATACTTCAATCACATGAAAGAGCAAGAACACAAACTAGTCTTTTGAGCAAAAACAAGAAAACCTCCATGGAAGTGAAAGACCTACCTTCACAAGTGTGATGGCAATTGATAGTTGAGAAGAGCTAATCCACTTGTCCTCCTTTTTCCAAAACCCTAAAGTCTCTAAAATTAGAGAGTGGGTGAACACCCTCTAATTCCATCAAGGCCCTCTAAAAAGGCTCCAAATTCTACCCACCCACCAATCATAAATGCAGTCTTGACTCCATGGTCTACAAGGTTTTCCTTTTCCCCCCATGATTAATGCTTGATTGGAAGGAAAGGTGAAGTTGGGTAAGGGTCAAGATCTAGCCAATCTCGTAGGTAAGGGTAAATGGGTCCAAAAAAGGGTTGCCAAAGTCTCTAGGGGGTTTAGGATATGCTCAAAACTTTTCTAACCCATACCCCTAACATTAAGATACTTAAATTATTCGAAAAATGACCCCTAGAACTTCTTATTGGCCTCTAGAAGTGGCTGGAATAAAATAAATTTAAATGGGCACATTACAAGTGTCAAGTGACACTAAGAATTGCACATTACATACAAATGCCATGAATGACAACACGAAGCTAACTACTAATGCACATGAAAATTCACTTTTACGACAAGTTCACATTACAATTAGGCTTTTTAATCCCACATTGGACTAAGCCTTGGTTTACTCAGTTCACATGTGTTTAACCTTGGTTCTCCAATAATTCTCATGGTTCTCTTACCTACACACTTCACATCGAGCATCAGTAGTTCAAGATGATAACATTACATGAAATATACATATTAAATTTCCTATTTAGTATCGTAACTCAAAATGTGTAATTCAATTCAAATTACCAATTTCTATTCAATGATATCCAAACATCATAAGTACATAAATCATCAGGTGCAGTAATCAAATCTAAACATGAATAATTCATTTTACCAACCATGTATAATCAAAATCAAGACGTACTCTAGATCCACATCCACACATACATAATATAATAATCACCATCAAAATATCGTATCTTGAGTCTCTATCAAAATAGATCAACAAGTGTATCAATATATCAAAATGCATAAAGAAAAGATGCTATGATGGGTCGGGGTGAGGCCTCACATCCCCCCCCCTAGGCATGAACTTCCTCCTGGAGTTCATCAAAAAGGTATGGGTACTGTGATCTCATCTGTGCTGCATCCTTCCATGAAGCCGTGACCTCATCATAACAATCCCACTGGACCCTAACCTAGTCTAGCTCTCTGCCTCGAAGCACTAGGGTCCATCGGCCCAAAATGTGAATGGGCTCCAAGGCTATCTATCCATCTGAGTCCACCTACAAGGCATTCCAATCTATACTATGAGACTCATCATAAATATATTTTCGTAACACAGATACATGAAACACATTGTGGATGCATGACAGGCTGGGTGGCAGTGCTAAATGATAGGCAACTGGTCCTATCCTCTCCAATATCTCAAAAGGTCCAACAAAATGAGGTTCTAACTTAGAGCCCTTTCCAAAGTGGATTGGACTCTTATGCGGGTGCACTCTCAAGAAGACCCTATCACCAACCATATACTCGTGGTCTACCCTCTTTGCAGCAGCATACTTCTTCTGTCGATCCTGGGCCTCTCTAAGGCACTGTCTAATCAAGACCACCTGCTACTCCATATCCTTGACCAACTATGGTCCAATAGATATCCTATCCTTGATCCTATCCCAAGTTAGTGGTGTCCTACAGGGTCTACCATATAAGGCCTGATATGGTGGCATACCAATAGACAAATGATGCCCATTGTTATAGGAAAACTCTACAAGATGTAGATATTCCTCCCACTTGACCTGATGGTCCATCACATACATATGTAACATATCCTCTAACACCTGATCAACTATCTCTGTTTGTCCATCTGTCTGAGGGTGATATGCTATACTAAAATTGAGCCTAGTGCCCAATGCTACCTGTAGCTCTCTCCAAAAAGCTGATGTGAACAAGGAGTCTCTATCAGAGATGATCTTACGGGGAATGCCATGGAGTCTGACAATATCCCGCAAAAACACCTGAGCTACATCTCGTGCTATGAATGTAGTATGCACAGGTGAAAAGTGGGCAACCTTGGTCAATGTGTCGACTGTCACCAAGATGGCATCATGGCGGTGAGAAGACATAGGAAGACCAACAATGAAGTCCATGGATATAGTATCCCACTTCCACTTGGCAATCTCATGTGGCTATAGGAGCCCACCTGGATGACTATGCTATGCCTTAACTCTCTGACACTCAAGGCATTTAGCAACTATACTGGCAATCTGCAATCTCATGCTTGGCCAATGATACAACTGTCTCAGGTCAGCATGTAGCTTCTTAACTCCTAGGTGAGCTACATAAGGTGCTCTATGTGCCTCAAGTACAATAAACTCTCGCAAGTCTCCCAAAGAGGGTACATAGATGCGTCCTCTATGACATAGGAGTCCATCAGACTCTAAAGAATACTTTGCAAATCTCCCCTCAAGGGCCCTCTGAGCATGGATAATCTAGAAAACCTCAACATAAAATTCATCTTCTGGCAAGTGATGCAAAATATGCTCCCTCAAATCTGTACTAGAAATCATAGAGGAGAGCTCGTGCCGCCTCCTACTCAAGGCATCTGCAACAACATTCTCTTTCCCCTTGATGTAATGAACATAAAAATTGTACTCACACAAAAAATCCATCCATCTCCTCTACCTAGCATTAAGATTGGGCTATGAGAAGATGTATTGAAGACTCTAGTGGTCTGAATAGAGCTCAAATCAGTGACCTAGGAGAAAGTGTCACCATCTCACCAAGGCATGAACTACTGCTGCAAGCTCTAGATCATGAGTAGGATAATAGAGCTCATGGGTCTTTAGCTTCCTTGAATCAAAAGCTATAGGACACCCATCCTACATAAGAACTACTCCTAAACCATCCAAAGATGCATCAGTGCACACAACAAAGTCTACTGAAGGATCTGGCACTGCTAAAATTGGAGCACTAGTGAGAGCTCTCTTGAGCTCTTGAAAAGACCTCTCACATTGCTCTGTCCATACATACTTTTTCCCCTTTCTTTGAAGGGAAGTAATGGGATGCGCTATCCTAGAAAACCCCACCACAAAGTGCCTGTAATAGCCTACTAAGCCCATAAAACTCCTAACCTCGATGATGCTGGTGGGTGCTGGCCAATCCATAATGGCTCTAATCTTCGATGGGTCTACAGAGATCCCATCACTGGATATAACATGACTAAGATAATGTACCTCAGATCTAAAAAATGCACATTTTGACAAGCTACCATATAACTGATTCTCTTTCAAATGCTGCAAAACCTATCTCAGATGCTCCTCGTGCTCCTCCTCATTACAAGAATATATCAGAATATCATCAAGGAATACTACCACAAACTTATCCAAGAATGCACGAAATACTCCATTCATGAGGCTCATGAACATGGCTGGAGCATTCGTGAGGCCAAATTGCACCACTATGAACTCATAGTGACCATACCTCGTACGAAAAGTAGTCTTGTGGATATCACTCTCCATAATCTGCAACTAATAGTACCCTGACTTCAGATCTATCTTTGAGAATACTCGGGCACCCTGCAATTGATCAAATAAATCATCGATCCTGGGGAGTGGGTATCGATTCTTAATTGTTACTTTATTCAATTGCCAATAATCAATGCATAATCTAAGTGATCCATCCTTCTTCTTCACAAAAATCACTGGTGCACCCCAAGGTGATACACTAGGTCGAATATGCCCTTTCTCCAAGAGCTCTTCTAGCTAAATCTTGAGCTCATTGAGCTCATGTGTGGTCATCCTGTAAGGTTCTCTAGATACAGGCTCAGCTCTTGGTACAAGGTCTATATGAAAATCAACTACCCTAGGTGGAGGCATACCGGGCAACTCGGTAGGAAATACATCTGTAAACTCCTGAAGAATAGGATAATCCTCGAGTGAAGGCTCCCTCTCTGAATCCTCCTCTCTATCACTAATGGTGATGGAAAATAACTGACACCCCTTCCACACACACCGCCTGAGCTGCATAGCCAAAATCATGCAAAGGGATATAGGTCTATGTACTTCAAATATCACTATAGAAGTACCATGATCATCAATGCACTCAACCCTCTTCTATCGACAATCCATCTTGGCGTTGTGGGCATATAGCCAATCCATGCCAAGGACTACATCATAAGAACCTAGAGGGGTGATGCGGAGATCAGACATCATGATTAAGTCTCCCATCTGAATCTAACAACTGTGAACTAAGGAACTAATAGACACCCTAGCTCCTGAGGCTAACTCGACCTCCCAACTGACATCCTGTCTAACTGCCACCAGCCCGCAACGGTCCACTACATATGGAGATATAAAGGAGTCTGTGGCTCTTGAATCAAACAAGATAGAAACACTGACACCCTAAATCATACCTGTGGCCTCTATGACTGTGGCCTGGTGCTCGGCCTGGCGGTTATCTACCACTGCAAAAACTCTATGGGATCTACCCATATCTCTGATTGTAGGCTCTGAGGTAGCTCCTCTCTGACCACTAGCTAACTGTCCCTGTGGGCACTCTCTCGCAATATGAACCATACCACCACAAGTGTAACATGGTCCTCAAGTCTGCATCTGTACTCCCTATGTCCTAGGCTGCTGTGACCCTCCAGTCCTACTAGAAGCACTATATCCACCCCTAGAGGATTGCTAAGTCCTAGTTGGCTGTGCCTGAGGGTTCTATGTCCTCTAATCCTATCTAGGGCCTTGAAACTGCCACTGTTTGGGCTTAGAGCCCTAATAACCCTGTGAATGTCTCTGTCTAGAACCCTGTTGAGATCCCTGCTACTGAGACTATTGACCCTTAAAGGATCCTGCTGAATGGTCCTATTTCCCCTTCCAAGTGTATTTCTACTATCCTGACTGCTGGGATGAAGGGTTTCAGTGCTGAGACCAATCCTGAGACTCCCTTCTAGTGCAAAAATCCTTGGCTACAAGTGCTATCTCAACTACATCTCTGAATGTAGGAGGAAAAGCTAGACGTACTCTCTCCTGGAGAGACATATTAAGTCCCTTAATGAAATGATGGATACGCAGTTTCTCATCCTTCATATAATCTATATATGGAAGGAGCTCGAGAAATTGACTCTCATACTGGGCCACTGTGAGGCCTCTCTGCTGGAGATCATGGAACTCTATCTGTCTCTATCTGAAATGCTCGGAGAGATACCTCTCTCAAAATCAAGCTACAAAAGACTCCCAAGTGAGTGTGTCAATAGCCACTCCTCCAATGGACTCCTCCTGCTGCCACCAAATGGAGGCCTTATCCTGTAGGAGATGAATTACAACTCATGCCTTTAGATTACTCCTATAAGGGTGCAATCCAAAGCATCACTATAAAATCTGTAACCAGACCTCTGCTACTAACCCGTCAGTGGATCCCAAAAATAAGGGTGGCTGGAGTCGTATTAACTCCTGAACCTCATCCCCAACATCTCTAGGGGGTCTACCTCTGTCTCATATCCCATGATGAACTGACTCACCCTCATGATCACCATGGCCCTCAACACCCCTGGGTGGAGGACTCCTACTCCTCTCTCTACTAGCTGCTCCACCTCCCCCTGGAACCTCTGCTCCTCTCTTAGAATCCTGTTGCTCCTACTAATGATCTACAAGTGGTAATCTCTGTTGAATTACCCCAATCAAATTTTGAAGGGCATTCATGATAGCTTGATTAGGGTCCAGTGGTGGAGGAGGTGGTGGTGGTGGTCCACCTCCCTGTTCTGCACTGACTCGTGCAACTCTACGACCTCGGCCTTGCCAGCTAGCTCGTGTGACAACAGGCATCCTACACAATAGGTTAAGTTAGATGAGTTGAAATGTAATGGGTCTAAAGGTTCCAATGTTGAAAACTTGGATTTGATATGATGAAGGGTGCTCCCCTTAATACCACAAACACATAACAGAAATAGAAAAACAACAACTATATGCAAGAACAGAAAATTGGCTTCTTATTATCTCCACAAATGTGGAATTACAAACTTTCAGAATTACAATATGCAAAGCCACATGGGCATTCCCTTACAATATTCTATGGGACAAAGCCTCGAACTATTACCCAGATCTACTACCCAGAACTATTCTGAACTGCCTAAGACAATAATACAACCTTCCTTATATAGGCAATTTTCCACCGCCTGGGAAGGTTCCAGAATTTTTAGCCAATAAGGCCGACCAAACTTAGAATTATTTTATTTTACATTTTATTACATCATAGTCGGCTCAAGATAACCTTTGAAACCCGAACAAAAATTTTGAAGAAAATTATTTTTCACCATTTCAGGTGGCCCAACTTCTGAAGACCATAAGTCATCACCCGTTGACCCGCTCAGCTATTATAACCCCATTTCAGAAATGCCACGAAGTGCTCTACAAGCTTAATTGGCGCAAGCGCCTATCACCCAAATTTTTGACCTCATCCGGGGCCTCTAAAGCCTTCAAAATTGAGTTCAAAGTTTCTGTACCCTGCTGCCAATACCGAAAATCTTCAATATCTTCCAACATACACTTGATCTGGAAATGAAACTTTACTGGCAGACTTATATGACCAAAATGAACCTCCAAGAAAGAAATTAGATCATTCTGAGCATAGACAAAAATTACCAAAAATAGTAACTTTCCATAAATAGCAGCTCTGCACAGGATAGCCCTTATTGAATTCAAAAATAGAAATATTTTTGGGTGATGCAAGATTGCTCTTACACCCAGGATGCTCTTGCATCAGACACCCAGGGTAATTTGAGAAGTGACCCTGTCATGACTCAGGTGTGCAGAGGAAAACCAAGATGGCTAACCTCCTCCTTTGTCAGCCATGATGAATCTTCAACAAGCCATCCTTTCCACTTGACTAGATATTCTTCATATGTCCTGTTCCTTGTGCTTCTACCAACACGACTGTCCAGTATATCTTCGATCTCCTTAGTGTCTGAACTAGTTGCCGGGATACTCCACTGTGCTGCTGCAACCTCATCTTCAACACCTCCTTCGTGATACTCTATCAAATCTAAAATGTTAAACACTGGTGAAATATTCAGCTCACTAGGCAATTCTACCTCATATGCATTTCCTGAATCATGCTTCTTCAGTATCTTACATGGTCCAAACTTCTTCATTTTCAGCTTGTTATATGTACCAACTAGAAACCGCTCCTTCTGCAAATGAACCATAACTTCATCACCAACCTAAAATTCCTTATACCTCCTTTTCTCATCTGCCTTAGCTTTATACTGTGCATTCATCTTGGTAATATGCTTCCTCACCTCTTCATGGATGTTCTTCAAGTGTTCTGCAAAATCCTCAGCTTCAGCACTACTTATTTCTCCTTTATCTATCTTCCTCAATTCAGATGCATTTCTTGGACTACTTCCATATATAATCTGGAATGGTGATTTACCAGTGCTTCTATTGACAAAATTATTGTATGCAAATTCTGCCTGTGGTAAAATCAAATCCCATCCTGTTGGCTTATCTCCAACCAAACATCTTAGCAAATTTCCCAAACTCCTATTCACCACCTCTGTCTGTCCATTAGTCTGTGGATGATGTGATGAACTGAACTTCAAATCTGTCTTCAACTTCTTCCACAACGTACGCTAGAAATATCTAACAAACTTAGTGTCCCGATCTGAAACTATGGTCTTTGGCAAACCATGAAGTCTCACTACTTCTCTGAAACACAATTCTGCTACATGAACAACATCATTAGTCTTCTTGCAGGGAATGAAATGTGCCATCTTTGAAAATCGGTCAACTACTACAAAAATTGAATCATGTCCCCGCTGTGTCCTCGGTAAACCAAGAACAAAGTCCATATTGATATCCTCCCAAGGCTTCTCTGGTATAGGTAATGGCTGATACAACCCTGTATTCTGCTTCACTCCTTTCACCATCTGACATACTCTACAACTCTATACAAACTTCTTCACATCTTGCTACAATTGTGGCCAATAATAATTCTCACCAACCAAAGCAAAGGTTTTATCACGACCAAAATGTCCAGCCAATCTTCCACTATGCTTCTCCTTGATGAGATTCTCCATCATAGGACTTTGTGGAATGTACAATTGACTCTCTCTGAATAGCATATCATCTTGAATGATGAAATCCAACCATTTTGTCCTGTCTAGAGTAACAGGTTCTGTACAAGCTTTCCAAGCTTCACGAAAATCGGGATCCTCTGGATACAAATTCTTGAGTTCCTTGAACCCAACCACTTCAATCTGCATTTCTGTCAGCAATAGTTTCCTTCTGCTAAGAGCATCTGCAACCCTATTAGACTTTCCACTCCTGTGTTTCAAAATAAATGTATAACTCTGCAAAAACTCAACCTATTTCAAATGCCTTTGATTCAATTTTCCTTGACTATTCAAATATTGCAAAGCTTGATGATCAGTATACAAAACAAACTCTTTAGGAAGTAGATAATGTCTCCACTTCTTTAATGCCTGAACTATAGCATAAAATTCTTCATCATAAATAGAATATTTCCTCTTGGCATCATTTAACTTCTCACTGAAATAAGCAACAGGTTTACCTTCTTCGCTCATAACAGCTCCTATTGCAGTACCACTAGCATCACAATCTACTTGAAACACCTTATTAAAATCTGGAAGTGCTAAAACAGGTTGTTCTGTAACTTTTTGTTTCAACAATTGAAAACTCTTTTTTGCCCCATTAGTCCACTTAAACTCTTTTCTATCCCCTCTCATTGTTTCAGTCAGGGGTCCACAAATACTGCTAAAGTTTCTGATAAACTTTCTGTAAAAGCTAGCTAGACCATGAAAAGATCTTACCTCAGTAGCATTCCTTAGAGTAGGCCATTCAAGGATAGACTGTACCTTCTCTGGGTCTATTTTTAGACCTTCTCCTAAAACTACAAACCCCAAATACACCAACTCTTTCTTCACAAAACTGCACTTCTTCAAATTAATCAACAATTTCTCTTCTCTCAACTTCTCTAATACCATACGAATATGCATCATATGCTCATCCAATGTCTTAGTAAAGATCAAAATATCATCTAGGTAAACAATGACAAACTTACCCAGAAATTCTTTCAGAACCTCGTTCATGAGCCGCATGAAAGTGCTCGGTGCATTGGTTAGCCCAAAAGGCATGACTAACCACTCATACAGTCCTTCTTTTGTCTTGAAGGCAGTCTTCCATTCATCTCCTTCTCTGATCTGAATCTGATGATATCCACTTTTCAGATCTATCTTTGAGAAATACACAGCTCCACTCAAACAGTCCATAATATCATCTATTCGTGGCAATGGAAACCTGTACTTGATTGTGATCTTGTTTATTGCCCTAGAATCTGTACACATCCTCCATTATCCATTCTTCTTTGGTGCTAATACTGCTGGTACAACACAGGGACTCAGACTCTCACGGATCACTCCTTTCTGTAACAGTTCATGTACTTGTCTGTTCAACTCCTCACTTTTTGCAGGTGTCATTCTGTGTGCTACCTTATTCGGCAAACTCACTCCTGGGATCAAGTCCATCTGATGACTAATCTTCCTGACTGGTGGTAATCCATCAGGCACATTATCAGATACAATATCTTGAAACTCATTCAACAAATCTGCAACTTATACAGGAACATC
Source organism: Chamaecyparis obtusa (assembly GCA_027943335.1). Classification (NCBI taxonomy): domain Eukaryota; kingdom Viridiplantae; phylum Streptophyta; class Pinopsida; order Cupressales; family Cupressaceae; genus Chamaecyparis; species Chamaecyparis obtusa. The sequence goes on along the minus strand of BSBK01000213.1, from coordinate 1,517,571 downwards.
TTCTACTTCCTCTTTACCAGCTTTTAGAATTAAAGCAAAACATACATGCTCATGCCTCATACCATCTAGGAAATTTCTTCCATCAACAAAAGTTATCCTTGCATTACCACATACCTTTTCTTCAGTCTCCTTCAATGGTTTTACCTTATGTCGCACTCCATCCTTTGTCAGGGAATAGGTATTCGCACGACCATCATGTACAGCACATCTATCAAACTGCCATGGTCTACCCAACAACATATGACATGCATCCATAGATATGATATCACACAATACCTCATCTTGGTATCCGCCAATCTTGAACTTCACCAGGCATTGTTCATTGACCATAACCTTATCGTCATCCTATACCCAGGCAATCTGATATGGATGTGGGTGTTTGTGTCTCTTGAGCTTCAACTTTGTCACCATCTCTTCTGACACCAAATTGTCAGTGCTTCCACTATCAATAATCACATCACAACATTTACCTTCACACTTGCACCTGGTGGGAAATAGGCTCCTCCTTTGCTCAGGTTCATTCTCACCACTCAACAAGACTCTTCTGTTAATCAATGTTTCTCCTCTTTCAGCATCTTCAGAATTTGATGATCTGGCATCTTCATCTACATGTGCAACTCTGGCCTGGCCTTCATTTCTCCTGTCTGTTCTACCTTGGTGCTGAGGACATTCAAATGCCCTATGACCTTTTTCTCCACAGTGAAAACATGTTCCACAGAAGCCACCTCTTCCAGATCCTTGTCCCCTTCCTCTTCCTCTCTGATCTCTATTATTCTGATCCTGGAAGCGATTGAAATTATTTTCTCACTGATTCTGACTGCTACTGGCCTCATCCTTCTTTTTCGGATCTTCATTTCGGTCACCGTATGACCGTCCACCAGATCGTCCACCGCGACCTCTTCCGTTTTGTCTACTCTCAAACTTCTTGTTCAGATTTTCCTCTACTTTTAGGGCAAACTGGTATGCCTCTTCAATACTATTCATTCAAACCAAATTCAACTCCTCCTAAATGCTTGGCCTTAACCCATTAAGGTATCGGGCAACTTTCTCCTTATCAGCTTCTGCATGGCCTGTTCTGATGAGAAGTTGATAGAACTCCTCTGTATACTCCTAAACAGATCTTCCTGCTTGCTTCAAACTCTGCATTTTCTTCAGTAGGTCAAGCTCATAATCAACAGGAATGAACTGTCGCTTCAATTTATCCACCATCCGATCCCATCTTGTGATTTTATCTTTCCATCTTCTATTTCACTCCAACTGAATTTCTTGCCACCAGATCTTCGCATGACCTTTCAATCTGGCCTTCGCAAATTTGACCCTATCAGGATCGTCAACATCTTCATACTCAAAATATTCCTCACATTCATTGATCCAGTCAATCAGTTCCTCTGGGTTAAGATTTCCAAAAAATGTAGGAACCTCAATCTTAGGTCTTTTCCCAATCTTGAAAATGGCCCGAAAAAGTCTTTCTTCCTCCTGGTTCACAATTTCGGCTTCTCCTTCTTGATATTCTTCTTCAGCTTCATCCTCGCTTTCGTCTCTGACATTGAGATTCATTCCTCTATGAATCTCTTCTTGCAATGCTTGCACTTGTCTCTACAGCTCTCTAACCTCAGGTGTCACAGCACCAACTCTTCCGCCACGTTCTCGTCGTGGAGGCATTTTCACGATGCGCGCTGAAACTCTAGCCACGGTCCTGGGGCAAACTGCCTCACAGTCGGTGATCTGTTTACACACTCAAGAACTCCTGCTCTGATACCACTTGATGAAGGGTGCTCCTCTTAATACCACAAACACATAATAGAAATAGAGAAACAACAACAATATGCAAGAACAGAAAATTGGCTTCTTATTATCTCCACAAATGTGGAATTACAAACTTTCAGAATTACAATATGCAAAGCCACATGGGCATTCCCTTACAATATTCTATAGGATAAAGCCTCAAACTATTACCCAAATCTACTACCCAGAACTATTCTGAACTGCCTAAGATAATAATACAGCCTTCCTTATATAGGTAATTTTCCACCGCCTGGGAAGGTTCCAGAATTTTTAGCCAATAAGGCCGACCAAACTTAGAATTATTTTATTTTACATTTTATTACATCATAGTCGGCTCAAGATAACCTTTGAAACCCGAACAAAAATTTTGAAAAAAATTATTTTTCGCCATTTCAGGTGGCCCAACTTCTGAAGACCATAAGTCATCACCCGTTCACCCGCTCGGCTATTATAACCCCATTTCAAAAATGCCACGAAGCGCTCTACAGGCTTGACTCACGCAAGCGCCTGTCACCCAAATTTTTGACCTCATCCGGGGCCTCTAAAGCCTTCAAAACTGAGTTCAAAGTTTTTGTACCCTACTGCCAATACCGAAAATCTTCAATATCTTCCAACATACACTTGATCTGGAAATGAAACTTTACTGGCAGACTTATATGACCAAAATAAACCTCCAAGAAAGAAATTAGATCATTCTGAGCATAGATGAAAATTACCAAAAATAGTAACTTTCCATAAATAGCAGCTCTGCACAGGATAGCCCTTATTGAATTCAAAAACAGAAATATTTTTGGGTAATGCAAGATTGCTCTTACACCCAGGATGCTCCTGCATCATGATACCAAATGTAATGCCCAAAAATATCCAACTAAAAATGCAACAACTCTTTTTTTTTTTTTGAAGGGAAAAGTAAGGTAGCATTGGTGGTAAGTATTAGTTTGTTCATATGCCGAAAGGAGTCTAAGCTCAAGTTATAACTCAAGTTGCTCGAATCGGGTTCACGGCGGAACCCTAGGGTGTGAGGTTACACTCGCAAAGATATCTGATGAGATGATGATTCTAGATAGATTTCAATTCAGTTAAAGAATGTTAAGTTGATTTCACTCTAGCTAGGTCGAGGGCATAAATATCACTAACTATAATTTTTGGCTAAATGGCTTATTGTCATACATCGAGCATGTTCTAATCTAGCAGTTCACCAAACCTTTTTACTTGTGAACTTATAGTTCAAACAATTGTTCTATATCTTGAGAGTAGTCATCTCCTCATTATCTAATTGGTTCAATAACAATAGAGAACTAGCCATCTAAAGGATCATTTCACTAATTAACTAAATTTTTAATTTTTACTAAAGCTAGTATTGTTTACACCGATAATCTAAATGAACAAAATAGAACATTAACTTAATATTTTAATCCAATAACATTATACATGAACCCATGATCCATAATCACAATTGGAATTAACTTGTAATCTATAAGACCCTAATACCCTACTAACCTAGTGTTAACTGAGGTTAATAATATAATTAGGAATTAGTGAGTAAAAATAAATGATAAGATTAAACAATAGCAATATAAAACACTTAATGACATTCTAAGGTATCCTTCCTAACACTAAAACCTACCACCCCAAGACTTCTACAACTATCACCCTTCAACCTCTAAATATACACATATGCTAATATAGAAAAAGGGAGATGCCATGACAACAAAACACATAATCAATTAAATAAATAAAATTTACTTCCAAAGGCCATGTCATCCATTAATTCTACCAATGGACTCATCTTAACTAAACCTAGAGGTTACTATCCACAACTTGCCACCTACTTACCCCTAAACTATCCTTCTTAATATCCTAGCCATGAATTAAGTCAATGGGGCATAAACCAAGGCAAGTGGGTCGAAATTATGGTGGGACCCCCTTGTTACATGAAAATTTTTCCATCTACCAAAATAAGGGTAGATGGGGATTGGTCCCAAAGGCAATTACATTAATAAAAAGGTAGTTTAGCTTCCCAAAAAGGATGGTCAAGAAGGAGGTACGCATAGAAAGGGAAGAGTGCTTTTTTTTTTTTTTTATTGACATAGACATGTGTCATGATGACATGTCAGAGGTAGATGCGCTTGGGAATAGGAAATTCTTGCAAGTGGAGTGAATAATCATGTTATTGTCAATACTAAGAGATTATGCATTAATCATAAGTTGGTGCCATTTAGAAGTGCCCCTTTTTACCTACGTAGGGGCTGGGTTTGATATCAATTTAAACTTATTTTATTTCCCACTCATTCACCTACGTATGGAGAAGGCTTTGGAGTGGGGTCTACTAGCAAGTGGAAGGTGATTTGAAGGGGCCTTTAAGGCATGATAATTTTTAAAACATTATATGGAGGAAGACTTTAGATTAATAGTTGTTTTAGGAGATGTTTTAGTTTAAGTTAATTTTGGTTAATGTCTAATTAACTAAAAGGAATATTCTTTGTGTAAATTTGAGAATATTGAAGTCTTCATACATTTTCTAGAGAGCAAAATGCTCTCTAAAATTCTGGGAATGACTTTTTGAGAACCTAGTTTTTTTCTTCATTCTCTCTTATTTGTTTCCTTAGAACTATTGAGTACATATGTATAATGATTAATATACTATGGAAATTGATGAATAAGGTATTATTGTATAGGTTTTCAATAGATTCAATTATGCAATAGAACCATTTTTTTTTCTTATTACATCTAATGAGAGATGGCATAGCATTAGGATTCTTTTGAGTTTGATTATATAACTAAGTGTATTCTTCAACTATAGTAGAGAGCTTAGTATATCCATTCTTAAGCTATTCTTTGGAAGAAATTGAATTATCATATAGAATTCTTATCAACTTTTGAATATTATTTCATGAAGATGCACTCCATTAACTTAAGAAACAAATACTAATAGACATGATAAAAAGAGATGCATCTTCATTATAGACATCATATCAAATTCATTACACAATTACTATGAGGAAGGAGCATTTACATTCCTTTTATACAATATAATTTGGAGGAGATATTCAATGAAATACAACCATAAACATAACAACTTCACTTCATATGAAACCAATAGTAGGAACAATTTTACATTTTGCAACAAGGGGAGGATCTTCTACAAGATCACCAATGCAAGAACCATGAAAGTTTACTACAAACATATCAAGGAGGGGATTTCTTCAAGCTTTTTCCACATGAATCTTTGGCTCCCAAACCTACAATACAAAGAATGGAGAACCATGGGTGCTCACCACCCAACCTAGGTCTCTTATGAGACCACCCCCAAGCTTGGAGAACCAAGGATAAACGGGGTGCAACAAAACAACAAGATGCTCACAATTTTACACACATGCAATAACAACAAGTTACTCCCTCCAAGTCTACACAAATGAACTTTGCAAGCTCATTGAAGAAGGGTGAAGGTGGGCTTTTCCAAGGGTAGAATTCCATTGCTTCCACAAATTCCTCAACAAGAATATCTCATTGCCTCTTCAAGGCTACAAATCCATCTTACATACACAACAATGCTTGTCAACATCTTTATGATACAAAGATTGCAATGGCTTCATGATGCTTGTCAACATCTTTATGATACATAGATTGCAATGGCTTTATGGTGCCCATACACCATGAATTTTTCTATCTTCTCCAAGAGAAGAGACTCTCACCTCATGGAGAACCCAACTAACCCCTTCACCCAATCCACTTCTTCCTCTTCCCAAAGAGGTGAGTAATTCCATACTCCCATCACATGAACACCCTCATTCAAGAAAAACAAAAAGGAAAAGCATGAATCAAACATCAAATTCCCTTCCCATACAACACAATAGCACAACATGGATATACTTCAATCACATGAAAGAGCAAGAACACAAACTAGTCTTTTGAGCAAAAGGAAGAAAACCTCCATGGAAATGAAAGACCTACCTTCACAAGTGTGATGGAAATTGATAGTTGAGAAGAGCTAATCCACTTGTCCTCCTTTTTCCAAAACCCTAAAGTCTCTAAAATTAGAGAGTGGGTGAACACCCTCTAATTCCATCAAGGCCCTCTAAAAAGGCTCCAAATTCTACCCACCCACCAATCATAAATGCAGTCTTGACTCCATGGTCTACTAGGTTTTCCTTGTCCCCCCATGATTAATGCTTGATTGGAAGGAAAGGTGAAGTTGGGTAAGGGTCAAGATCCATCCAATCTCATAGGTAAGGGTAAATGGGTCCAAAAAAGGGTTGCCAAAGTCTCTAGGGGGTTTAGGATATGCTCAAAACCTTCCTAACCTATACCCCTAACATTAAGATACTTAAATTATGCCAAAAATGACCCCTAGAACTTCTTATTGGCCTCTAGAAGTGGCTGGAATAAAATAAATTTAAATGGGCACATTACAAGTGTCAAGTGACACTAACAATTGCACATTACATACAAATGCCATGAATGACAACACGAAGCTAACTACTAATGCACATGAAAATTCACTTTTATGACAAGTTCACATTACAAGGAGGCTTTTTAATCCCACATTGGACTAAGCCTTGGTTTACTCAGTTCACATGTGTTTTGTGTGTGTGAAAATTATACCTGATCTGTAGACACAACACTCAGTAAAACATTAGAGGTTAGCTATAATCAAAATCGTGCAAAATTGAAAGCTATCTAACCAAGCGATTTACTGCCTTCTAATAGGTGCGAGATTAATGTTCTCAGATTGTAATCGAGATCAGTGACCTAGACGACACCTAAATGAAGGATTTGAATGCAAAAGATGGATATGGAATAAATGCAATTAATCTATATTTTTGATATTTTCTATGCAATAATAATTGTAAAAACTGATATGAAATCTATGCTAAATGAAATTGATATGCTATGAATGCTATTGAAAATTGATATGCTATGAATCTAACAATGATATGTAATATGAATGCAAAAAAAATAAGATTGATCTCACAAAGCTTTGAATTCGCAAGTTGATTCCTCAGTCTCCAATTCTCCAGCGTGATTGTGCAAAATATGAGATGATTTGTGAAGAGCTAAAGCCTTAATTTATAGAAATCCAGGGCTTTGGAGGTGCATGAATAAAAGCCATAAATCACTCAAATTAACTCATCTTGATTTTTGAGTTATCTGATCATGAAAGATAGTTAATTCTCAAAATCATGCAAAAACAGCTTTTTAACTCAAATTAGAGTTTAGATCAGCTTTTTGAACTCCAAAAGGATGTTGAGTTCCAAAAAGTCAATAACTTGCATTGATTTTCTGATTTGGAGTTTAACTGTTTCTTTTGAATATGCATAATAATTAAGAATTAAATAAATAAATAAAGTGATTTATCCTCAACTCAACTGATTTTTGAAAATAAATAATTAATTTATGGGTTAATTAACTATTTATTCAAACTTTTATTAAAAATTATATTATTAAATAATGACAACATGCTTTAATTAATTAAATAAGAATTTAATCAATTAAAGATAGGAATTTTGATTTATTGTCAAAATTAAATAATACAATTAATAATAGATAGAATTAAATTTAATTACATAATTAAGTGGCAAATATTAAATCTAATTAATTAAATATGAAAATATTCAATTAATCAAATTTTAGGATAAATGTGATTTATTGCCAAATAATTATAAAATTAAAGATAATTAAGATAATTAGGAATATTACTAAGAATATTCCCCGATGCAAAATTTAAGATAATCAATTAGATTTGATGATGTTTAGATGTGCCTTAGATTAGGACTTTGATGTCGATTTCATATGATTTGATGATATAGGAGGTTAATGAACTTATAGCCCATTTTTGGGGTATTACATTTTGCCCCTCTTTGAATTACTGTGCGAAGCGCAGTGGTTCAAAGATAGTCTGTGTTTGATAAAGATATGAAACTGATTCAAAAGATAAACCGATCTCAAGATAGAAACCGATTGAAAGATATTGAGATAGGAGTTGATTGATATTGAATTGATATGGAGATAATAGGTCTTGAATGACCAAAGATAATGTTCACTGTAGCAGCAAATGAACCTATGATTGCGAAAAAGTGTCAAAATGCCTGATTCTGAACCTTAGGATTGATAAGAAGTGAATGACCCGTTCTAGACTCGATTGTCTTAGCAGAACTAGCAAGTATCACATCTGAATCCTTCAGTTGCCGAAGAACCAAGGAAAGAACACTATGATCCGATGGTTGCAAAAATTGATACAGTTTACAAGATTAAGAAAATATCAGATTGATATGGATCTTGATGAATCTGATATGCCCCAAGTGATGATAGATTTGCCCCGAGCGATGAGGACTTTTGATGAATCAGTGACTAGACGTGATTGTTATCTTGATCACTGATGAAAGATATTGATAGATTTGATCGATAGAATTTTGATTTACAAACTTTGAATTGATGTGCAATACCATGCCCCCTTCGGGATTAAAATTGAAATCTGACAAGAGAAGTCAGCGTTAAATGGTTTAGAAGCATGTTAATTGATTTGAGAAGTGGTTATTTACATTCGAGAACGCATTCTGCATCGTTGGAAGGTCCCAAAAGACCAAGTTTGACTAGGTTTGACCATGAGTTGACCATGGTTGACCAAGTTGAAATTTTGATAGTTTGATGTAAGATAATCAGTTAAGTTGAATACTAGATTTCTGTGATGATTGAAGGTCGAATATGCAAGTAGTTAATAATATGAATGATCTCAGATTTGAATTTTGATCCCGAAAAAGGATTCTACTTGCTATTTCATTGGAGGAACCTTCGTGTGAGATTCAGCTCTTGTTAGACTTGAAGATGCGATTTGAAGAATCATTTAAGCATTGAAGTTCGTTTAATCATTGTGAGATCATGCAATGAGACATGCAAAATGAAATGCAACCTAAGACCTAGGACCTAGTCACTGATCATGTGTCGATTTGTTATCATCATTGAACTTTTTAGGTAACCGGATAAATCAATACAATGCCCACTAGCCATGAAACCATAGACATATGAATATCGATTTGTATGTGCAAGAATCAATACAACACCCACTGGTCAAACAACCATGGACATATGAATATTGATTTTAGTTGTTGAATGTCGGATTAGATATAAGCATCAAGGCACAAACGCCAGGATGACCTGAATATCATGTCCATTTTGATATAGCAATTTGTACAAGCATCAAAACATACACGTCGTGATGACCTGAGTACGCCTTGCGTTACAAACACATCAAACAGTCAAGAGATCATTCTAAATCCAATGTGAATTACCCGTAGTGACCCTTTATCGTTCACATCCTTAGGCAAGATTGCGTTCCACAGTAGGAGGAAGAACTCACTCAAAAAGACAATAGTTAGATCAAACTTCCTTGAATTTTTTTTTGGGTATCAATGGTCGAGGTACGCATGGCCATCCAATTCGAGATAGAGGCTCTTACAGTCGGACACCATTTCAATCCAAAATTTCCAAAGTTGTTAGATTTTCACATACAAGCAGAAGACAAAGAAAAGATTATGCCCCCAGTCATCACTCTCTAAATCCTGTAAAGGACATCATTGAAGAGCTCGAAGGGACACAATATGCAAAAATCTCAATGCGAATCAGTAAGCATACAAGGAGATAAAAGCATGAAGCACAGATTGTTTTCAGTTTTCAGTTTGATGTTGATTGCATTGTTGTTGATGCAAAATCCTTTCTGGAGACGAGACTGACTGACTGACTCAACTGGAAGCTTCAAGGACTTTGAGTGGATATGACACGTCTAAGATACATTGGAGACCACAGGATATGACATTGATTGCCCCCAAGTTTGAACATTGATAGGATACAGACGCTTGAGCTGATTGGTGTACAGACCGACTTATTGAAACCAGGATATGCAGAAACAAACCGGGAGATATGTACAAACTAAAGCAAGACTGAAAGCTAGGAAAGACCAAGATTGTGCTGATAGATGGAGCATTTTGGAACAAGTGGTGCCCGTTTGCCGAGTTTTCACCATCTTGGTAGAGATTCTATTTTTGCTACCGAGGTGCCTGTTTCCAGGTTTTCACCAAGGCACTTTTTTTTTTCTTTTTTCATTTTTTTGTATTTTTCATTTTTTCAATTTTTTTGTACTTTTGATATTTTTTGATTTTTTTTTGCGAATCATCAAGGTGCCTATTGCTAGGTTTTCACCAAGATGTTCATTTTTTCAGGACTTTTTCTGATTTTTAAGATTTTTTCAGGACATTTACCAAGCACTGAATGCCTTAGGCATAGAATTTCTTCAGATGGAGAACGTTGATTGGTTCTCGGAGCTGTTCTCCTTCAGTCGTTGAGAGTTGATAGGCACCAGAGCCAAAAGTAGCAGTGACTACAAAGGGACCCAGCCAGTTGGGTTCGAACTTCCCCTTGCGTTCTCGATGTGATTGATTTTTAGGATTTTCTCTCAACACTAGATCGCCAACCTGAAATTCTCTATGTCTGACTTTCTTGTTGTAGCCTCTAGACATTCTTTTCTGATACACTCTGAGATGATCATACGCTGCTTGTCTGCGCTCATCTAGTAGTTCAAGTTCTTGTAACCTCGACACTCTGTAGTCTTCATCAGTGACAAGTCCATGCATTCTAATCCTGAGTGATGGGATTTCAACCTCAATAGGCAGTACCGCTTCAGACCCATAAACTAAAGCGAAAGGTGTAGCCCCTGTAGGCGTTCTGATACTAGTTCTGTATGCCCAGAGAGCTGGATTGATCATCAGATGCCAGTCTCTTCCTGTTTTATTCACTGTTCTGTGCAAGATCTTCAGGAGATTTTTGTTTGAAGCCTCAGCTTGTCCGTTCCCTTGAGGATAGTAGATAGATGACCAATGTTGAGTAATTTTGAACTTGGCACATAAGTCATCTAGGTCCTTGTTTTTGAATTGTCCCCCGTTATCTGTGATTATAGAGTGAGGGATCCCATATCTGCAAATGATGTAATTCAGGATGAACATAGAGATCTGTTTCCCCGTTGCTTGTGTTAGAGGAACTGCTTCTACCCATTTTGTAAAATAATCTGTAGCTGTGATTATATGGGTATGTCCATTAGAAGAGTGCGGATGGATAGCACCTATGAGATCAAATGCCCATTGTTGAAAAGGCCATTGTGTAGTAAAGGGAATCAGATCTCTCCCTGGAGCATGAATCAAGTTGCCATGTACTTGACACTGCTGACAGTTTTTAGCAAATTTAATAGCTTCTTTTTCCATTTCAGGCCAATAATACCCAGCCCTAATAAGTTTTCGAGCTAACGTTAACCCATTCGAGTGTGACCCACATATACCCTCATGGACTTCCTCTAATGCACGTTGAGACTCTTCTCGTTCTAAACATCTAAGCAGTGTACCATCTAGACCTCGTTTGTACAGATCATTACCAATGATGACATATCGGGATGCGGATCGGATAAGGTTTCGTTTCTCAAAACGGTTAAAGGACTCAGGGATGATTTGGTCGTGGAGATAGGAGAACAAATTTTTGTAGCGAGATGAGTCATAACTTACAACAATGCAGATCATGCGGGTTTCAGGGGAGTCATATGCAGGATAGGATAGGGCTTCCACCAGGAACTCGTAGCGTAGTTCATGTTCAGGCTGTTGTAAAAGAGTAGATAATGTTGCCATTGCATCAGCAGCCTTATTCTCCATTCTAGGTATTTGCTCAAATGTGATAGAGATGAAGTATTTCTTTAGATCATCGACCATTCTCTTGTAAGGAATGAGCTTTTCATCTTTGGTTTGGTACACATCATTGACCTGGTGGATGACTAGTTGTGAGTCTCCATGAATGTGCATCTCTGTAACTCTCCACTGTATTGCCATTTTCATACCATTGAGAAGTGCCTCATATTCAGCAATATTGTTTGTGCAAGGAAACTTTAATCTGAATGCTTTGGGTATTGAGTATCCTTGAGGAGTAATGAACAATATGCCTGCGCCGGATCCATTCTGTGTGTAGGAGCCATCAAAACTCTAATTTGAGTTAAAAAGCTGATCTAAACTCTAATTTGAGTTAAAAAGCTGTTTTTGCATGATTTTGAGAATTAACTATCTTTCATGATCAGATAACTCAAAAATCAAGATGAGTTAATTTGAGTGATTTATGGCTTTTATTCATGCACCTCCAAAGCCCTGGATTTCTATAAATTAAGGCTTTAGCTCTTCACAAATCATCTCATATTTTGCACAATCACGCTGGAGAATTGGAGACTGAGGAATCAACTTGCGAATTCAAAGCTTTGTGAGATCAATCTTATTTTTTTTGCATTCATATTACATATCATTGTTAGATTCATAGCATATCAATTTTCAATAGCATTCATAGCATATCAATTTCATTTAGCATAGATTTCATATCAGTTTTTACAATTATTATTGCATAGAAAATATCAAAAATATAGATTAATTGCATTTATTCCATATCCATCTTTTGCATTCAAATCCTTCATTTAGGTGTCGTCTAGGTCACTGATCTCGATTACAATCTGAGAACATTAATCTCGCACCTATTAGAAGGCAGTAAATCGCTTGGTTAGATAGCTTTCAATTTTGCACGATTTTGATTATAGCTAACCTCTAATGTTTTACTGAGTGTTGTGTCTATAGAAATGTGTGTGTGAAAATTATACCTGATCTGTAGACACAACACTCAGTAAAACATTAGAGGTTAGCTATAATCAAAATCGTGCAAAATTGAAAGCTATCTAACCAAGCGATTTACTGCCTTCTAATAGGTGCGAGATTAATGTTCTCAGATTGTAATCGAGATCAGTGACCTAGACGACACCTAAATGAAGGATTTGAATGCAAAAGATGGATATGGAATAAATGCAATTAATCTATATTTTTGATATTTTCTATGCAATAATAATTGTAAAAACTGATATGAAATCTATGCTAAATGAAATTGATATGCTATGAATGCTATTGAAAATTGATATGCTATGAATCTAACAATGATATGTAATATGAATGCAAAAAAAATAAGATTGATCTCACAAAGCTTTGAATTCGCAAGTTGATTCCTCAGTCTCCAATTCTCCAGCGTGATTGTGCAAAATATGAGATGATTTGTGAAGAGCTAAAGCCTTAATTTATAGAAATCCAGGGCTTTGGAGGTGCATGAATAAAAGCCATAAATCACTCAAATTAACTCATCTTGATTTTTGAGTTATCTGATCATGAAAGATAGTTAATTCTCAAAATCATGCAAAAACAGCTTTTTAACTCAAATTAGAGTTTAGATCAGCTTTTTGAACTCCAAAAGGATGTTGAGTTCCAAAAAGTCAATAACTTGCATTGATTTTCTGATTTGGAGTTTAACTGTTTCTTTTGAATATGCATAATAATTAAGAATTAAATAAATAAATAAAGTGATTTATCCTCAACTCAACTGATTTTTGAAAATAAATAATTAATTTATGGGTTAATTAACTATTTATTCAAACTTTTATTAAAAATTATATTATTAAATAATGACAACATGCTTTAATTAATTAAATAAGAATTTAATCAATTAAAGATAGGAATTTTGATTTATTGTCAAAATTAAATAATACAATTAATAATAGATAGAATTAAATTTAATTACATAATTAAGTGGCAAATATTAAATCTAATTAATTAAATATGAAAATATTCAATTAATCAAATTTTAGGATAAATGTGATTTATTGCCAAATAATTATAAAATTAAAGATAATTAAGATAATTAGGAATATTACTAGGAATATTCTCCGATGCAAAATTTAAGATAATCAATTAGATTTGATGATGTTTAGATGTGCCTTAGATTAGGACTTTGATGTCGATTTCATATGATTTGATGATATAGGAGGTTAATGAACTTATAGCCCATTTTTGGGGTATTACATGTTTAACCTTGGTTCTCCAATAATTCCCATGGTTCTCTTACCTGCACACTTCACATCAAGCATCAGTAGTTCAAGATGATAACATTACATGAAATATACATATTCAATTTCCTATTTAGTATCGTAACTCAATATGTGTAATTTAATTCAAATTACCAATTTCTATTCAATGATATCCAAACATCATAAGTACATAAATCATCAGGTGCAGTAATCAAATCTAAACATGAATAATTCATTTTACCAACCATGTATAATCAAAATCAAGACGTACTCTAGATCCACATCCACACATACATAATATAATAATCACCATCAAAATATCGTATCTTGAGTCTCTATCAAAATAGATCAACAAGTGTATTAATGTATCAAAATGCAAAAAGAAAAGATGCTATGACGGGTCAGGGTGAGGCCTCACACAGTGGCCATAGCTGCTCATGACCCCCTTGGGACTATAGGAGCGACACCCCTATAGCCCATGAGTATTGCAATGGCGACGCCACTTAGCCTATGGGATATACAGTGGCGGAGCCACTCACAATCCCCAAGGGATTGAGGTCGCCTTTCATCACTGTAGACCCCCCTTTTCCATTGCACGTGCGGGTAAAACAAATACAATCCTCTTTTTTTTAATATGATTATTTTATTAACAAGGGTTTCGATAGGATAAAAGATTTAATGGAAGTTTAAAGATATAATATTGTATGTTATAAATATATGTATCATATATATATATATATATATATATATATATATATATATATATATATATTAATATATATACTATATTAGGTATATATATTAATATGTATATACATATATATTATATTTCATATACATATACATAGGTGTAGTACTTTCTTTTCACACACACACACACACACACACACACACACACATATATATATCGTTGGACATTTTATATGAAGTTTGTATTAATACATCAAAAAAATATAAAATATTTATTTCTTTATTTATGAAAATACATTTTTCCAAACTTTTATATGTTTTATTTATATGTTCTCATGTGAACATATTCTTATAAAGGAATATATACATACTTTCAAAATAAATTTCTTGCTTTTAAACATGGGAAATAAAAAGGAATTTTATTTCTTTCTAATTAGCAAATTAGAAACATTGCTTAAACTACTTGAACATGAAAGGAAATTTTTTTTTTTTTATAAAAATGAGTCTTAAAACAAACTGAATTTTAATTCTTTTCTCTATTTTTTAAGCAAGGTAATGGGAAAGACCAGCAAACAATTTTTGTCCTTATGATAGAATTGAAATATGTTTTCTTCTTTTTAATTACATAAATTCAAGTAAATATATTAACAAATTAAATCATCTCAAAATAATACATGTATTAAAAGGAAAATCTATTATTATTTTTTTCTTTATGTGAAGTAAAAACCAACAACATATTTACACTTAAAATTGATAATTAACTCAATCTATTACATCAATTTATAGTATACATCATTCTTCTTTACATATCCTTCTTCTTAATGAAGATGGCGGGTGCACCCCATGGTGATACACTAGGATGAATATGCCCTTTCTCCAAGATCTCCTCCAACTGAATCTTGAGCTCACTGAGCTCATGGGTAGTCATCCTATAAGCTGCTTGAGATACAGGCTCTGCTCCTGACACAAGATCAATGTGAAAATATACTTCTCTAGGTGGTGGCATACTAGGTACCTCCGAAGGAAAAATATCTACAAACTCCTACAAAATTGGATGGTCATTGAGGGAAGTCTCCTTGTCTACCTCCTCTCTGTCACTGATGGTGATGGCAAACAATTGACAACCCTTTCACATGCACTGCTTAAGCTGCATAGCATCAATCATATGAAGAAATATAGGTCTCTGAACTCCTAAGATAACTAAGAGCACACCAAAATCATCCACACACTCAACTTTCTGTTAGGATTAACAAGGCAGAAATAACAATTATGTGCAAATATAACTAATATCAGAAAATAATAAACCACACAGAATAGAACACAATGGCACACAGATTTAACGTGGTTCACCCAATCTCTGGGCTACGTCCACCAACAGCAAGTCCAATATTATTATTATCCAGTGATTACAACTTGATTACAATCCGTAATCCCTTACAGCCCAACTCTGCCGCAAGTACTAAAATCATACGTCATAAAAATCCCTAACCCTAAGCTATATTATACAATATTTTCCCACTTTAGGGTTAGAATGAGTTATAAGTAGTCGGCCCAAATAACCAAAAAAAGTAGTCAGTACTTTCCTGGATAGTACTTTCCTGATTAGTCACCACAAGCTAACAATCTCCCACTTGGTGACTGATCAGTATCCACACTATACTAAAAAACCTCCCACTTGGAGACTAATCCTGTAGCAATACCACTACCCACATGAGGCTCCCACTGGATTGAACCACCTTGGACTCAGTTGTTCCTTTATTTTGTTCAGTCTAAAAGACCAACTGAAGCTGAACATGAGTTCAACTTCTCCCTTGTTACGACCTTGGTAAACATATCTGTTGGATTATCATCAGTATGAATCTTTTCCAGCCTTAACTGTCCATCATCCAAAACTGATCGAATGAAATGGTACCGCAACTGTATGTGTTTTGTCTTTGAGTGCAAAGCAGAATTCTTTGCAAGATGAATGGCACTTTGGCTATCTGTATGTAGAAAATTATCCTTTTGTGGATGTCCCAATTCTTCCATGAAGAATTGAAGCCATATCATCTCCTTGGCTGCCTCTGTAGCAGCAACATACTCTGCCTCTGTAGTGGATAAAGCAACCACCTTTTGTAGTCGAGAAATCCAACTCATTGCTGTCCCACCAACAGTAAATATATAACCTGTAGTACTCCGCCTGCTATCTATATCTCCTACCAAATCTGAGTCAACATAGCCTTGTACAGTAGTAGTAGAACCCCCAAAGTGTAAACACTTACTGGATGTGCCTCTCAAATATCTGAGAATCCATTTGACTGCATTCCAATGCTCAATACCAGGGTTACTCATATAACGGCTAACGACTCCCACTGCGTGTGCAATATCTGGCCTAGTACATACCATAGCATACATTAAGCTCCCTACAGCTGAAGCATAAGGTACCTTAGACATTTTAGTCTCTTCTTCTGGTGTCTTGGGACACATATCCTTAGTCAATTTCAAATGACCAGGCAAAGGTGTGCTGACAGCTTTGGCATTTTCCATACAGAAACGTTGCAACACCTTCTCAATATAATCAGCCTGAGATAGAGACAATTTCCTATTTTTTCTATCTCTACAAATTTTCATACCAAGGATTTGTTTTGCTGCCCCCAAATCCTTCATAGAAAAAGATTTTGCTAACTGTTGTTTCAACCCCTTAATGTGATCCATGTTAGACCCAGCTACAAGCATATCATCAACATATAAACATAAAATAATGTAGCTATCATCATCCAACCTCTTAAAATAAACACAATGGTCAGAATGACACTGACTATATCCATGCCCATTCATAAAAGTGTCAAATTTAATATACCATTGCCGAGGTGCTTGCTTCAAGCCATATAAACTTTTCTGCAATCTGCACACCAAATTCTCCTTACCCTTGACCTCAAATCCTTGTGGCTGAACCATATATATTTCTTCATCCAAATCACCATGAAGAAAGGCTGTTTTAACATCAAGCTGCTCTAAATGCAAATCTTCAGTAGCCACAATACTTAAAACAGTACGAATAGAAGTCATTTTAACAACTGGAGAAAATATCTCATCAAAATCAATACCATGTTTCTGTGCAAATCCTTTTACAACTAATCTGGCTTTAAATCTTTTCGTACCTCCATCCTCTTCTTTGATCCTGTAAACCCATTTATTCTGTAAAGCCCTTTTACCTGCAGGTAACTTACATAAATCCCATGTCTGATTTTTTAGCAAAGAGTCCATTTCATCTGTCATTGCAGACTCCCACTGAAGCTTTGTATCCACCTGCACAGCTTCATTATAACATTCAGGTTCACCAGCATCTGTTAACAGAATAGAATACAAAGATGGAGAAAATCTTTCTGGAGGTCTACTTAGCCTTGTTGACCGTCTAACACTCACTGGGGTGTGTGGTATTTGTTGTTGCTGTTGTTGCGGAGCATAAGGAACTACTGGAACATGAACTTGTGGAGTATCATCCAGTACTACATAGTCATTTTCTTTCTTCTCATGCTGCAGCAACAGATCTTTGTACAATACTTTCTCATTGAATATGACATCCCTGCTTCTTACAATTTTATGATTTTCAAAATCCCAAAGCCTATAACCAAATTCATCAATGCCATACCCAACAAATACACATTTCTTTGACTTAGCTTCCAGCTTGGTTCTATTTTCAGAATCTATAAGTGCAAAAGCTTCACAACCAAAGGTTTTGAGAAAAGAATAACTCACCTTCTTACCACTCCATGCTTCCTCTGGAATACCACAGTCCAAAGGAGTAGAGGGGCCTCAATTGATTAAATAAACAGCAGTGTTCACTGCCTCTGCCCACATATTTTTGGGCAGCCTAGCATGCAACCTCATACTCCTTGCACGCTCCATTATTGTCCTGTTCATGCGTTCAGCCACTCCATTTTCTTGTGGAGTCCTTGGTACAGTTTTCTGCCTATGAATACCATTAGAGGAACAATATTCTTCAAATTCTGTGCTGCAATACTCACCACCATTATCAGATCTGAGACATTTTAACTTTTTACCAGTCTCAGTCTCAACCAAGCATCTCCATTTCTTAAAAGTTTGAAATACATCAAATTTCTATCTAAGGAAATAAATCCATACTTTTCTTGTTGCATCATCTATAAATGTAACATAATACAGAGAGCCACTAAGGGAAGATACCTGAGCTGGTCCCCATACATCTGTATGCACAAGCTCTAATCTCTCATTTTTCTTTTCCTTCCCACTCTTCACAAAACTAACTCTCTTTTGTTTTCCATAAACACAACTTTCACAGAAATCCATATTGACACATTTCAGACCAGGTAAAACTTTCTTTGAATGAAGTAATTTCATACCTTTTTCACTCATGTGCCCGAGTCTGTTGTGCCACAGTGCTGTGTCAGAATCTACAGCAACAGTTTGATATTCTTCCTGCTCAACTGCAGCCACTGTTCCTGAACATTCATTATCTTCTGAAACAATTAAAGTAGAAGGAACAGTATGACCTGTACAAAGATATAAGGTGCCTACTTTCACACCTTTTGCTACTACTAAGGAACCTTTTGAAACCTTCCAATTTTTATCATTAAAAGTAACTGTGCAACCCTCATCACCCAGTTGCCCTGCTGAAATTAAATTCCTACTCAGCCTTGGAACATGTCTTACCTCTTGTAGTAGCCAATGATTCCCATTCTGCAACTTAATCTTAATTTTTCCCTTTCCAACAATCTGACAGGGTTCATTATCTCCCAAATAAACTAGCCCAAAATCCCCTTGGACATAATCAACAAAATAACTTCTATGGGGTGTAGCATGAAATGAAGCCCCAGAATCTAAAACCCATGAATCATCAATACTTTCTAAGGACAAGAGCAAAGCATCCTCCTCAGATTTGTTACTTACCACATTTGCCTCCTTGTTTCCATCATTTTTGTCTCCTTGATCTTTCTTCCGAGACCAACAATATTTCTTCTTATGACCTGGTTTTCCACAGTACCAGCAATCATTTGGCCCTTTAGATTCAGACCTCTTTCCCTTTGATTTTCCTCTTGATTTCCCACGATTTCCAGAGTTGTTTCCTCTATCTCTTGTTCTGCCTCTACTTTCTGTGTTCAATACACTACCCGATGTGGATGCCCCTGAGCTTTTCCTACGAATTTCCTCACTCAATATAACACCAATAACATCATCATACTTTAGGGTATTAGAACCAGAAACAGAATTACTAACAGCCATTACCAAGCCATTCCAGCTTTCTGGCAAAGAACACAAAATCAAGAGAGCCCTAACCTCTTCATCAAAAGTAATTTTAACTGAGGTTAATTGACTTGTAACTGTATTAAACTCATTCAAATGATTAGTAACTGATCCACCTTCTACCATTTTCATATTAAATAAACGCTTCATAAGAAATACCTTGTTTGAAGCTGAAGGCTTTTCATACAACTTCGCTAGGGTTTCCATCAGATCTTTAGCTGTCTTTGCTTCAGTAATATTGAATGCCACCGATTGTGCCAGGCATATATGAATACTCCCCAGTGCCTTCCTATCCAAAATATCCCAATCCTCCTGAGACATTGATTGCTCTTTCTTGGCTACTCCCTCTAATGGCCACCATAGATCCTTCTGATAGAGATAATCCTCCATTTGCATCTTCCATAACTGGAAGTTCTGCCCATTAAACTTATTAACCTTCAGCCTACCCTCTTCTGCCATTTCTCCCACTTAACCGAGAGACTCTCCCACTAACTCGTGAGACCTGCTTCAGAGAATAGATGAAAGAACGAATGAAATAACCTCGCTCTGATACCACTTGTTAGGATTAACAAGGCAGAAATAACAATTATGTGCAAATATAACTAATATCAGAAAATAATAAACCACACAGAATAGAACACAATGGCACACAGATTTAACGTGGTTCACCCAATCTCTGGGCTACGTCCACCAATAGCAAGTCCAATATTATTATTATCCAGTGATTACAACTTGATTACAATCCGTAATCCCTTACAGCCCAACTCTGCCGCAAGTACTAAAATCATACGTCATAAAAATCCCTAACCCTAAGCTATATTATACAATATTTTCCCGCTTTAGGGTTAGAATGAGTTATAAGTAGTCGGCCCAAATAACCGAAAAAGTAGTCAGTACTTTCCTGGATAGTACTTTCCTGATTAGTCACCACAAGCTAACACTTTCTTCTATCTACAATCCATCTTGGTGTTGTGGACATAAAGCCAATCCATGCCAAGAACAACATCATAGGATCCTAGTGGTGTAATATGAAGGTCAACTAAGGTGGCCATGTCCTCAATCTGTAACTAACATCCCCTCACCAAGGAACTAATTGATACCCTAGCGCCTGAGGCTAACTCAACCTCCCAACTCACATCCTGCCTAGCTACCACTAGCAACAATGCTCCACTATAAAAGGTGTAATAAAAGAGTCAGTAGCTCTTGAATAAAAAAGAATAGAAATGATACTACCTCTAATCCTACCTATGACCTCAATAACTATGGCCTAATGTTTAGCCTGGTGGTTATCAACCATTGCAAACATTCAATGGGATCTGCCCATGTCACCTATGGTAGGCTCTGACGTTGTTGCCCTCTGACTTCTGGATGGATGACCTGTAGGAAAATCTCTAGAAATGTGCCCCATAGCACCACATGTATAACATGGACCTCTAGCCTAAATCTGAATCCTCTGAGGTCTAGACTATTGGTGTCCACCTATCATACTAGATCTACTGTAGCTGCCTCTAGATGATTGTGTCTGAGCTCTTTGATCACGTCGAGAACCCTATGAATGCCACTGCTTGGGCTTAGAGCTCTAATGTCCCTATGGAGGTCACTATCTCTGACTTTGGTACTACTAAGGTGCTTTGGAAGAACCTGAGGAGTTCTTCTGATTTCCCTTCTAGTGGTATTTTTGGAAACCATAAGATTGTGGTGTAGAATTATGGTTCTATGACCTGTCCCATGCATCGTGAGACCTATTATGGATCTCTTTAGTAATAATGGCCCTCTCTATGGTATAGTGTATATCACCTTAAGGTACTATCAACACCCTATTAGATATAGCATGGTTCAAACCCTTAAGAAAGTGGCTGACCTAAAGTTTCTCATCCTTCATATAGTCCATATAGGGAAGGAGCTTGAGGAACTTACTCTCATAATGTGCTACAGAAAGACCTCTCTATAGAAGGTCATGGAACTCATTGATATGATGCTACTTGAAGTGCTTTGACATATGCCGAGCACTAAATCTCTAAAGGAATGTGTCCCATGTGAGGGTTTCTATGGTCAGGTGGCTCTTATACTCCTCCTACCTCCACCAAGTAGAAGCGGTCCCTCTTAGCATATGTATTGCAAACCATACCTTTAGATTTCTCTCGTAAGGGTGTAACCCAAAGAAACTCTCAAGGCTCAAAAGCCAAGCCTCAACCTCTATCCCACCCATAGATCCTGAAAAGGGTGGTGGTTGTAGTCATAGAAGGTCTTTGATCTGGTCCCTTGTATCTTGGGGTGCTCTCTGCACTATTACTGGCAGTGGCTTTGGCATGTGAACCAACTTTCCCTCATGATCTACTTGATCCTCAACCTATCTAGGATGAGGAATCCTACTCTGCTCTTGGTCCTTAGCCTGTTGACCTCCTGGAGGAAATCTATCCATAATGATACCCGCTAGATTCTGAAGTGCATTGAGAATGTCCTGGATGGGATTTGGTGGTGGCACAGGAGGGGGGCCCTTCTCACCACCTACTCCCTTGGCTACCTACTCTACGCCCTCAGCTACCACATAGCCACCACTGGCACTCCATCCATGTCAGTGACCATTATGTGTGACTGGAGGCATGCTACACTAGGGTAGAAACAAATAGTGAGTTGAAATGTAATGGGTTTAGGTTCCCAGAGTTGAAACTGTGCTCTGATACCAGAATGTAATGCCCAAAATCTAAGGCAAAACACGCAACAATGTTTTTTCTTAAAAGCACAAAACATCACCTAGGTTACACACTAAGAACGCATGACATAAAATATGAGGCACAATGAGCTACACAAATTGACTTACAAGGGGATTCATGGCATGCCCTAGCATACCAACATCCCTTGTTCGTTAGACTACATCAGTCAATGAAATCCTTAGCTAGGTTTGGCATAAATTATTCTAAATGGATTTAACTCAATTCAAATCCAAATTAAGTAAATATGATAGTCATCCTATCTCAACACTAGGGTTATAAAACTTTTAGCAGTTGAAAGACAATAATAATTGATATTTAAAAAATATATATATTCAATGTACCCCTTGATTGAAATATAATTTTATTTAAGATTCATAATCATTATGAATATTTCCACTAAAGGATTTAAATTATTAACAATTATAATCACTAATCAAAATATTAATATTAAATTATATTAGGGACAATTAATTTACCTAGGTCCCTCCTAGGGTTTATAAAGTTAATTATTCCCCTATTCATCCAAGTCTTAAAATGAAAATAATAAGGTTATTTAAAATAATAACAATAAATTAAATGTTCTTAACTTTTTAATGCATTGGATTATTCCAAATATTATTTAAATATATTAACACTAAAGAACTCAATCTCAAATCTCAATATTAAATGTTAAATATTAATTTAAAAGTTTACTATATTTAAATTCGAACAATATCAACATTAAAATAATTTTAATATAGCATTTAAAAATAAATACAAGAAAGAAAATCTCATCAATTAATTAAAATTAAATCACCATTACACACTTCCAAAGAGAAAAGAAAATAAAACAATTATTAAATCCATTCTAATGAAAGTGACTTTCTAAAGTCACTTATCATTAATATACTAAAACAGGGATTTAAAGATTAATAAATAAAAGTGCAACTTAAACAAAAAAATAGAAAAGTAGAAAATTCCAATGAGGGAAACCCTAACCCTAATTTGAAATTAGGGTTAGGTCCAAATTTAAAAGTCAAATAAAACCCTAATTTCATCATTTGTTTGATGCAGGGTTGAGTCTGAGGGATGGAGAAGTGCATTCATCAAGTTTTTTGTATACACATGTGTACATGTGTGCATATACACACCTAGGGTGAGTATATACACACATATACACTTGTGTGTATATGTCTTCATAAGGTTAGCAGAGGTCTTGCTCACATCCCTAATGGGTTGATCATGGGTTTCACTGCAACCCTCCAAAAAAGTACAAGATAAAAGTTTTGGTTTTATTTGTTTAACCTAAAATCTAGACTGTAATCTTATCTTCTTTGATTTTATGTTTCAGATTTAAACATCTATGTGAAAACATAGGGTTAGTCTTTGTTTCCATTATATAAATTTTTATTCTTTGTTCAGTTTTGTTGAGGATTTAACTATTGTTCACTGGCATTCCATGCCAGTAAATAAATCATTAATATCCTACAACATTAATACCCCTTTTTTTAAACTACTGATTAAACAACATACGAGTGTCTTTTTTTAAAACTTTAGCAAAGTTTATTTTTGCATAAATAAAAGTATTGTTTCTTTTTTTTTATAAAAAAAAACCCTTTTAAAATAAGGGTTGGGGCCGGCAGCCATAGCTGCTCGTGACCTGCTTGGGATTGCAGGGGCGACACCACTGCAGCCCGTGGGTGTTGCAGTGGTGGCGCCACTATAGCCCATAGGATCTATAGTAGCGGAGCTACTCACACTCCCCAAGGGACTACGATGGCCTTCCGTCACTGTAGCCCCCCCTTTTCCATTGCCCACGCAGGTCAAAAAAAATACAGTTATCTTTTTTTAATATGATTCTTTTATTAACAAGGGTTTTGATAGTAGAAAATATTTAATGGAAGTTTAAAGATATAATATTTTATGTTATAAATATATGTATAATATTATATATATATTAATATATATATACTATATTAGGTATATATATTAATATGTATATATATATATTATATTTCATATACTTATACATAGGTGCAATACTTTCTTTTCATATATATATGTATATATCATTGGACATTTTATGTGAAGTTTGTATTAATACATCAATAAAATATAAAATATTTATTTCTTTATATCTGAAAATGCATTTTTCCAAACTTTTATATGTTTTATTTATATGTTCACATGTGAACATATTCTTATAAAGAAATATATACATACTTTTAAAATAAATATCTTGCTTTTAAACATGGGAAAGAAAAAGGAATTTTATTTCTTTCTAATTAGAAAATTAGAAACATTGCTTAAACTACATAAACATGAAAAGGAAATTTATTTTTTTTTGAAAATGAGTCTTAAAACAAACTAAATTTTAATTCTTTTCTCTATTTTTATTTTAAGCAAGGTAATGGGAAAGACCAACAAACAATTTTTGTCCTTGTGATAGAATTGAAATATGTTTTCTTTTTTTTAATTACATAAATTCAAGTCAATATATTAACAAATTAAATCATCTCAAAATAATACATTTATTAAAAGGAAAATTTATTATTATTTTTTTCTTTATGTGAAGTAAAAACCAACAACATATTTACACATAAAATTGATAATTAACTAAATCTATTACATCAATTTATAGTATACATCATTCTTTTTTACATATCTCAAATGCAAGATTTATACAATGGATACACCATTTTACAAATAGGTTTTAGAATAATGAAACAAATACACACAAATCCTTTCTCCATCCAATGATGCAAAGCTTCTTTCCATGACACATAACAACTCAATCTTGGAAGATTCCTAAACTCTTCATCCATGTAAACCTGCAAATGAATGACATTTAAACTTGGCCATGGAGGCTCACCTCCCAACCTAGGCCTTTACAAGGCCACCCCTGAGCTAGGGGAAACAAGAATGGATGGGTAACAAACAACTCACACACATAAACTTAAAACAACAACAACACAAAAGTACTCCCAAATCCCATGGTTTCCTCAAAGGATCTCATTGGATCCAAGAATTGGTGAAGGTGGAAATTAACCCATTAGGAGAATGATATACTTTAACAAGAACATATTTCTTTTTACATAACAATGTCTTCACAAGGCTCATCTTCATAACCAACTTTCTCACTTCATAAAACACAATTTCTTCCCTTATGCCCCCAAAGTGAAGAACAAAAGTAGGCAACATGGATGCCCATACATCCATACTTCTTTCCACTTCATCCAAGAGGAAGGGCTCTACACAAATGGGAAATTCCCAATTAACCCCTTCACCCTCAAGACTCTCTACCCTCCCAAGGGTGAGTATAGTCTTGCACTCACAAAACACATAAAGAAAAATAAAGAAAACAAGAAAAATTCTTGAAACAAATCTTGAAATCAACATAACACACATACAACATGAATTTACAAAACCATATCAACAACATAAGATAGCCTTTCATGGTAGATGCACTAACCTTTCTCCAAGAAAAAATGGCAAGATGAACTTGATGAAGAGCTCTAATCCTTTCTTAGCTTTCTCCTCTTTTACTAATCCTCTCCCCTACTCTCCCTCTAAGCTAGAAGTCTCCACCCACATGAATTCTCTAAAAACCATGTGCCAAAAGTGTTCTCTCTTTTTCTCCCATTTTCCTAATAGGGAAAACATTCTTCCCCAAATTCTACCCCCATCCCAATGAGAAGTAAATTCCTTGGTTAGTGTTTCCTTACCACTTGTCCCTAACTAGGGAATGGGAGTAAAACAAATAAATTGGCAGAAGGAATAGTCTTGAATCCATACCCAATTTCGTCACTCCCAAGGAAGGCAATCTTTAAGAGGTCATTTGGAAGCTTTGGGTGTTGAAATAGGTAAAATTTGACCCACAAACCCAAGTACATACATTGGGATAGCTAAAATTAACCTTAACCACTCCGTAGGGCTCATTTTAACCTTTCTAAAACTCATGTGAAGTTAACTCACGAAAATGGACATGATGGGACTCAAGCCTTGGTTTCCTAATCAAGTAACCACACCTAGAAACTCACAAAGTGACCTAAGAGTAGTGTTAAGTCTAACCATTCGACTTAGGCATTCCAACACATAAGAACAAGTGTCAAGTGACACAACATAAAAGCACATCACTCCACTCAAATTTACACATGGCATGCCAAATGGATAATCACAATTACATTTAACACTTAATATTACATCTAATTAAGCATAATTATACAATTACAAATTAACATACACTCATACATCACATTGATGAAATAAAACACATAATAACGAAGTCATTCTCTTCATAGAGTTAACCTTGATCTTTTACATTTTTCACATTGATCCATCCTTGTTTCCCCACATTTAAAACCATGGTCATAACCCTGTACACTCAATCAGATTATCAATATCTCATGAAATCACCACATATACAATCATATATAAAGAAATATAGGATCTATGCTATCATTCAATCACGTATACACTAATAAACTACATTTCACAATTTCATCATTTACATAAACCATATTATAATCTATTTCCATAAGCATCACATGTAAGTTTAGTTTCAACTTTCACAAGTAACCCTAAATCAAATGTACAACCAATTCATTAGAAAATCAACACCTTGACCATCTCAATTCCTATTTCATAAGATAACGTAAATCAAAATGCAGAATTCAAAATTCAATTATCCTTCTATATCATAAAATTAGGATGAATCTAACATAAGCATATAAAGATACGTCTAATATCCTCATCCAAATAATCATGTAAAATCCTCACATATTGTCCAAATGATATGAAATTACTATCAAAATAAGTCTAATGTCTCAAAATATTATATCATCTAAATAGTCCATGTGTGAAAATGTCAGCCGAGCTAAGATGGGTCGGGGTAGGACCTCACAGTACATGTATATGTCATATGTTTGTCATATATATACATATACACATACACATATGTACATATGTATGACATGTGATATATATATATATATATATATATATATATATATATATATATATATATATATATATATATATATATATATATATATATATATATACATGACATATAGATATATATATATACATATACATGTGATATATATATATGTATATATACATATACATGTGATATATATATATATATGTATATATATATATACATATATATATACAGATATATATATATATATATATATATATATATATATATATATATATGTATATATATGTATATATATATATATACATGCTTATGTATATATACATCTATATATATATATGTCATACATATGTACATGTGTATGTACATATGTACATGTACATGACATATGTATATGTGTCTATATATGCATGCGTACATATGTACAGTGCATGTTTATTTACATTTATATGTAATTTATGTAATTTATTTTACTTTGAAATAATGTAGCGAAATGTGCATACTTTAATTTTATTTTCAATTAAATAAGGAAAATGTATATATGTATACTTCATTTAATGGTAAATAAAATCTTTCAAGTATACATATATTATATCTATCAAACATATTATTGCACATCACACATGGAAGATGCACCGATTCCCCCCGTAGAACTATTTGCACGTACTAATAGAGAAATTGAACGGTTGCAAGAATCCATAAATAATACGACTAGCTCTAGTGTCTATCAGAGCACATGTCAATCCATACTTACTAGCTTGATTAGCATTAGGGATGACATTCATGGTACCACTCTTTATACCCCAGATGTTTTAGAGGCCATACTTGAGAGGAAGAGACAAGAGTTTGGCTCTAGTCTTTCTCTTAAGGAGGTATAGGCTTTAGTACCAAAGGGAAGCTTTCCCATCTTATGAAGATTTATAGTATGTGAAGGGATATCAGGTTACTAGGTGTCATGATCCTACTATATCAGCATTGACATACCCACAATTTCTAGCTTCCCATGGTCGTTATCCAAATAATGACCAGATTCCATTGTACTTTGCACAATAATTTTTTGTTGAGGTTCATTTAAGGAAGGTTGTTAATTACACTAACTTGCTAGCACATCTAGGATAGGGGCATGGTAGACTTGCCGATAGAGATTCCTTTTATCAAGCTGATCGATAGAGGCCAGTACATAGGACCATTGTTGGTCAGAGGGAACCTACTATAGACCCTTCACTGGGTTCTATTTTAGATGATGTTATTCATAGCACCTAGCTTTAAGGTGCGATTGATAGTGAGGGGGAAATTGTAGTAGCTGCCACATCCATATCTAGTGATTAAGTTGGTCAGTACCTGATGTCTCAATGACACTCCATATCATTAGGTGGAGCACACTCTAGTAGGATCACACATGACATGTATAGTGTAGCAAGCATCCCTTCACTTTCTAGCCTGGAGGAACTTATAGGCAAGATGACAAGGGTCACATTGACTAGTTTGGTTGAGGATCTATTGGATGCATATGCATTTATAATAGTAGAGCATGATATCTCCATATAATATGATAGATCTCATGTGGGTACTATCAAATACACTCAGCCACATCCTTTTCACCTAGACCATGGCCATAGTGGATGTGCTCATAAGGATCCACCTACTGAGCACTCTATTGTTGTATAGGGAGAGGCACAATGTACAGATCATTTAGTCAATGTAGGGCACTAATTCTCTGATGTTGGCCTTGACGATGTTGAATTTAGCATGACCACTACTTGTTACCTAGATTTGCTAACACACGATGATACAACTTCCATGCCATCTCATTTGGTTAGTCCATTGCATTCATCATTAGAGAGGCATGTGCAATTTACTCATGTTGCAGATGTAGAGTTGAGCTTGGACCAGACGTGGCAAAATTTTGATACCTTGGTTGATAGGATCGAGGCTAGGGAGTCTGAGTACTATCAGTTTCCACCACCTACACATGTATAAATCAAATTATATATATTTAATGTTACGACTTAACTTATTTATTTTCAAAATTTTAATCAATTTATATATGTACATGTATATATATAGATATAGATATAGATATAGATATAGATATAGATATAGATATAGATACAGATACAGATATAGATATGATATATGATATATTTTTTGTCTACCGGGATATACCTCTTGTTACACCTTCTTTAAGCACTGATCACGTACATTGTCAGGACTCACTCTATGATGACATCAATAGTGGATAGTGAGTTTTTAATTTATTGATGTGTGTGCATGTACTATATGTGTTTATAGACTTTATAACATGTTTTCTTGTACAATATTTAATCAAACTTAAGATGTGTACAATGTTTATATATTAATTTATATATCTTTCTCTATAGGGATCTTCACATCCTTCACAACATGATAGTCACTTTGGGTTTGACCACTTAGTGAGAAGTCATCACGATGAGTCCTAGACACTTTCATATTTGATCTAGACATATTACATATTACATATATATTCACATGTATTTGATGAACTATATTTCATTTCTAGACTCTACACTCGATTGATGTGTTTGATGTTATATTTCATTTCTAGACCCTTTTGATGGAATATTTGACACGTGATTGATCCATATATTTCATATTTACAGTACTTGATCTACATGATTGATATTTCCTACATGTTATATATATACTTTCACTCTATACGTGTGCATGTTTGATGAACTTGTACATACTTTCAATCTATATGTTTTTAATTTATACATGTGTACACATGTTTGATTCTTCAAGAGTTCATGTGATTTTGATATAAGTAGATTTTATTATGTGTTATTAAATTTATAAATGTAAATTCAATACTTTCAATAGATTACATATATGTTTAATTTAAATACATGTGTACATGTTGGATTATATATGAATTTTATGTTTTAAATTTATATGTACACGTGTTTGATTCAACACATGAATGATGTGTGATTACATGTTTATGAAATTTATGAATGATGTAAATTTGACACATGTGAGCTATATAATTGAGACCTATGTTTGATTGAATCTTACTTATATTTAAATGTACATTTGATAATAGTTGTGCACATACTTTTATTTTAATGTTGTTGTACTTTAAGTACATTTTATATTTAAAACATGTGTCCTAATGTAACATGCAAATTCAATGTACACACATTCATATTCCAAAGTTAAAGTACTTCCAAATGACCTAGAATTAATCAACTTAGAGATTTGATTTAATAAAGTAAATTTCAACATGCATTCAATACACATTCATATTTAGGTAGATAATTTATAAATCATATCCAAGTAAGATATTTTTTAGATATATTATAAATTTTTGAAAATTTCTTCATTCACCATGGGTACCAGTAGGAAAGAATGGAGCTAAGAAAACCTCTGGTCTCATTCGTGACAAATTTAGTACAAATCATATTTCATGTTTGATTTAGTCCACATCAAGTGGTTCATCTCTCTCTCTAATAACATTTAATATTCTCTCATGGTCATCAGTATCAAGTCTCCACTTATGAATGTCACATCCTGTCACTGGATGAAGAGATAGGACAGTGGTAATTACAAGATGGCTATATTAATAAACCTTATTGTTAGGTTGATAATCAACAAAATGAATCTCATGTTTAATTATTTTGACTTACTTCAAATATGTTCCTTGCACAACAACTGAAACTGCATAGACAAGTTCAACAATGTTATATATACAGATGTGAAATTAACCATATAAACAAATGTATAAGAAAATCAGAAGTTGGACCTAACTCAAGTTTAATATAGGCTGTGAAACTTAAATACAGTATGAACCTGTGGGAAACATAATTTCATCACTTGTTTCATTATGTGTTAGCTTCATCCTCTCCTTGCAGCAACAAAATAATAGTAACTAACTCCTTCCACATTTCCAAGCTCTGCTACTACTGCAAAAATATGTCCTGCATTTAAAGTGAACTTTTAATTTAAGGTTTGTAAATATAAATTAAAAAAACTTTATTTATGAATTAAGTTTATGAATCCTTTTTAAATTTATTTATATTTATATATACATGTACATTAACACACAGATACCAATTTTGATCAAACTTGAAATGGTCATAATCTGTAGAAATAAATGGAATGTCATCAAAGCTTTCATCCTGAAATTCATCATTTGTGTTTGTAACATCTAGTGGAACCAAATTTCATTCACTAACATATCCACATTTTTGGTTGATACATTTGTCATAGTTTTCAGAAATGAAGTCATAAAAAAAGCATGAGTAATCTCTAGTGTACAATGACCACACATTACTATCCTTACTCATAACTGAATGCATGGATCTTTTTTTGTCTACTCTCTTGCATCCATGGATTTATCTTCTATCAACACATGAACAATAGAGAGACACGTGTAAAAATTGAAGACAAGTTAAAATCATATATATATATATATATATATATATATATATATATATATATATATATATAATGTACACATATAAAAGTTAACTTCAATGATCAATAAATTTAAAGCACACATACATAAATTATAACTAGACAACAAGTGATGTTGAAAATTTATATGTGATATCTCCCAGAATACTCGAAAGGGTATGACTCGATCTGATCATGATGATGTGTTATCACGATTTGGAACCACAAAATGCATCTTGCACCACTCAAGTACATCATGAGCATTATTTATACGATATCCCTGATAGTCCAGTCGATACTTTCTTAAAGCACATTTGATACAAGCTCCTGCACCATCATGCTCTCCCTTTCCATGTCCACTCTCAAAGAAACTCCAAATACATGGTATCTTTTGGTATCGATGATATCTACATAGTGCATAAAATTTCCTTGTGTAAAATGGCCTTGTTGAAGGATGAGTATGATCAACCCAAAATGACGTAGCTAAGTTCCTAACTGTTTCATTAATCCTATCAGACCGAGGATCTCTACACATTAGTTCCCAATTACCTTCCAATGTAGTATCATCAAAATTTATTCTGCTTTTCAAATAATGTTTCATTGTCCTCCTACTGTACCTGATCTGAGATGAAAGTGAAGAAATTTTTCTTCTTTGGGACATGTTTTTATTTAAAATAGATGTCAATATCACTCTTCTTGAGATGGACCTATCTGTAGATCTAGTTATTTTTCCAATGGAATGCAAACCTTCCTTAACACTGTCAACAA
This sequence comes from Chamaecyparis obtusa, assembly GCA_027943335.1. NCBI lineage: Eukaryota > Viridiplantae > Streptophyta > Pinopsida > Cupressales > Cupressaceae > Chamaecyparis > Chamaecyparis obtusa. The sequence goes on along the minus strand of BSBK01000213.1, from coordinate 1,485,077 downwards.
TATTTTTTTGTAGGTTACATGATTTTAACTTTTTCAAACTTGCATCTACACCCAACAATTTTAATGGCTCTTTTAACCCATCTTTAAGAAGTGTAATTGATAATAGTTGAGTTTTTTCAAGTGTACGAAGATTCTAAAATTATTTCATTATTTTCTTAGAATTTTTATTCAATGCCCTCTTAATAATATTTATGGGTTGTTTAACATAATCTCTCAATTTTTCCACATCCGTTTCAATTAAATGATTTATGATTTTACGATTAATTTTTCTCTTCAATTGTTGGAGTAGACTATCATTCTCATATGTTTCTTGCACTTCTGCTACAAACAAAATAAAAAAACATATCTTAATATCTCATCTTAAGGGGACCTTCATGAAATAAGTATTTACAAGATTGAATGTTAAAGGTAATAATTTATAAACTAATGAGAGAAACAAATACTTATTGACCATGGGTTGACCCTTCTCTAAAGTCCATTACTTCAACTTGGGATGCCCCTTGTCTAACAGTTTCATCATCAAAGGCTGCATGTACACAACAAAAACAATAACTTCTTAAGGGGAAAGACCCAAAATGCATATTCACCACTAAGAGACTAAATCGAGACAGTGAGAGAGAGAGAGAGAGATAGAGAGATGTATACTTTTTTGATATTCTGAGATTTTTTCTTGTTGAGCTTGTGATGACCCTTCTCCATCTTCTAAAGGTTGTGCTTCTGGAGCTTGTGATGACCCTTCTCCAACTTCTAAAGGTTGGGCTTGTTGAGCTTGTGATGATCCTTCTCCAACTTGAGAAGGTTGTGCATCTTGAGCATTTCCTACATACAAAGTAAACTGATAAAGGGTGCTCCCCTTAATACCACAAACACATAACAGAAATAGAGAAACAACAACAATATGCAAGAACAGAAAATTGGCTTCTTATTATCTCCACAAATGTGGAATTACAAACTTTCAAAATTACAATATGCAAAGCCACATGGGCATTCCCTTACAATATTCTGTAGGACAAAGCCTCGAACTATTACCCAGATCTACTACCCCAAAACTATTCTTAACTACCTAAGACAATAATACAGCATTCCTTATATAGGCAATTTACCACCGCCTGGGAAGGTTCCAGAATTTTAGCCAATAAGGCCGACCAAACTTAGCATTATTTTATTTTACATTTTATTACATCATAGTCGGCTCAAGATAACCTTTGAAACCCAAACAGAAATTTTGAAGAAAATTATTTTCTGCCATTTCAGGTGGTCCAACTTCCGAAGACCATAAGTCATCACCAGTTGATCCGATCGGCTATTATAACCCCATTTTGGAAATACCACGAAGCGCTCTACAGGCTTGACCGGCGCAAGTGCTTGTCACCTAGATTTTCAACCTCATTCGGGGCCTCTAAAGCCTTCAAAACTGAGTTCAAAGTTTCTGTACCCTGCTGCCAATACCGAAAATCATCAATATCTTCCAATATACACTTGATCTGGCAATGAAACTTTACTGGCAGACTTATATGACCAAAATGAACCTCCAAGAAAGAAATCAGATCATTCTGAGCACATACAAAAATTATCAAAAATAGTAACTTTCCATAAATAGCAGCTCTGCACAAAATAGCCCTTATTGAAAAAAAATAGAAATATTTTTTGGGTGATGCAAGATTGCTCTTACACCCAGGATGCTCTTGCATCAAACACCCAGGGTAATTTGAGAAGTGACCCTGTCACGACTTAGGTGTGCAGAGGAAAACCAAGACGGTTAACCTCCTCCTTTGTTAGCCATGAGGAATCTTCAATAGGTCATCCTTTCCATTTGACCAAATACTCTTCATATGTCCTGTTCCTTGTGCTTCTGCCAACACGACTGTCCAGTATGTCTTCAATCTCCTTGATATCTGAACTGGTTACTGGAATACTCCACTGTGCTGCTGCAACCTCATCCTCAACACCTCCTTCGTGATACTCTGTCAAATCTGAAATGTTAAACACTGGTGAAATATTCAGCTCACTAGGCAATTCTACCTCATATACATTTTTTGAATCATGCTTCTTTAGTATCTTACATGGCCCAAACTTCTTCATTTTCAACTTGTTATATGTACCAACCGAAAACCGCTCCTTCTGCAAATGAACCATGACTTCATCGCCAACCTGAAATTCCTTATGCATCCTTTTCTCATCTGCCTTAGCCTTATACTGTGCATTCATCTTGTTAATATGCTTCCTTACCTCCTCATGGATGTTCTTCAAGTGTTCTGCAAAATCTTCAACTTCAGCACTACTTATTTCTCCTTTATCTATCTTTCTCAATTCAGATGCATTTCTTGGACTACTTCCATATATAATTTGGAATGGTGATTTACCAGTGCTCCTATTGACAGAATTATTGTATGCAAATTCTGCCTGTGGTAAAATCAAATCCCATCCTGTTGGCTTATCTCCAACCAAACATCTCAGCAAATTTTTCAAACTCCTATTCACCACCTCTGTCTGTCCATCAGTCTGTGGATGATGTGATGAACTGAATTTCAAATCTGTCTTCAACTTCTTCCACAATGTATGCCAGAAATATCTAACAAACTTAGTGTCCCGATCTGAAACTATGGTCTTTGGCAAATCATGAAGTCTCACTACTTCTCTGAAAAACAATTCGGCTACATGAATAGCATCATTAGTCTTCTTGCAGGGAATGAAATGTGCCATTTTTAAAAATCTGTCAACCACCACAAAAATTGAATCATGTCCCCGCTGAGTCCTCGGTAAACCCAGAACAAAGTCCATGCTGATATCCTCCCAAGGCTTCTCTGGTACAGGTAATGGCTGATACAACCCTGTATTCTGCTTCACTCCTTTCACCATCTGACATACTCTGCACTTTGTACAAACTTCTTCACATCTTGCTGCAACTGTGGCCAATAGTAATTCGCACTAACCAAAGAAAGGGTTTTGTCACGACCAAAATGTCCAGCCAATCCTCCGCTATGCTTCTCCTTGATGAGATTCTCCCTCATAGAACTTCGTGGAATGTACAATTGACTCCCTTTGAATAGCATATCATCCTGGATGATGAAATTCAGCCATTTTGTCCTGTCTACAGTAACAGGTTCTGTACAAGCTTTCCAAGCTTCACCAAAATCAGGATCCTCTGGATACAAATTCTTGAGTTCCTTGAACCCAACCACTTCAATCTACATTTCTATCGGCAATAGTTGCCTTCTGCTAAGAGCATCTGCAACCCTATTAGACTTTCCACTCCTGTGTTTCAAAACAAATGTATAACTCTGCAAAAACTCAACCCATTTCAAATGCCTTTGATTCAATTTTCCTTGACTATTCAAATATTGCAAAGCTTGATGATTAGTATACAAAACAAACTCCTTAGGAAGTAGATAATGTCTCCACATCTTTAATGCCTGAACTATAGTATAAAATTCTTGATCATAAACAGAACATTTCCTCTTGGCATCATTTAACTTCTCACTGAAATAAGCAACAGGTTTACCTTCTTGGCTCATAACAGCTCCTATTGCAGTACCACTAGCATGACAATCTACTTGAAACACCTTATTAAAATTTGGAAGTGCTAAAATAGGTTCTTCTGTAACTTTTTGTTTCAACAATTGAAAACTCTTTTCTGCCTCATTAATCCACTTAAACTCTTTTCTATCCCCTCTCATTGTTTCAGTCAAGGGTCCACAAATACTGCTAAAATTTCTGATAAACTTTCTGTAAAAGCTAGGTAGACCATGAAAAGATATTACCTCAGTAGCACTCCTTGGAGTAGGCCATTCAAGGATAGCCTGTACCTTCTCTGGGTCCATTTTTAGACCTTCTCCTGAAACTACAAACCCCAAATACACCAACTCTTTTTTCACAAAACTGCACTTCTTCAAACTAATCAGCAATTTCTCTTCTCTCAACTTCTCAAATACCATACAAATATGCATCATATGCTCATCCAATGTCTTACTAAAGATCAAAATATCATCTAGGTAAACAATGACAAACTTACCCAGAAATTCTTTCAGAACCTCGTTCATGAGCCGCATGAAAGTGCTCAGTGCATTGGTTAGCCCAAAAGGCATGACTAACCACTCATATAGTCCTTCCTTTGTCTTGAAGGCAGTCTTCCATTCATCTCCTTCTCTGATCGGAATCTGATGATATCCACTCTTCAAATTTATCTTTGAGAAATACACAGCTCCACTCAAACAGTCCATAATATCATCCATTCGTGGCAATGGAAACCTGTACTTGATTGTGATCTTATTTATTGCCCTAGAATTCGTACACATCCTCCATTCTCCATTCTTCTTTGGTGCTAATACCACTGGTACAGCACAGGGACTTAGACTCTCACGAATCAATCCTTTCTGTAACAGCTCATGTACTTGTCTGTTCAACTCCTCACTTTCTGCAGGTGTCATTCTGTGTGCTGCTTTATTCAGCAAACTCACTCCTGGGATCAAGTCCATCTGATGATTGATCTTTCTGACTTGTGGTAATTCATCAGGCACATTATCAGATATAATATCTTGAAACTCATTCAACAAATCTACGACTTCTACATGAACATCTTCTACTTCCTCTTTACCAACTTTTGGAATTAAAGCAAAACATACATGCTCATGCCTCATACCATCTAGGAAATTTTTTTCATCAACAAAAGTTATACTTGCATTACCACATACCTTTTCTTCGGTCTCCTTCAATGGCTTTAGCTTATGCCGCACTCCATACTTTGTCAGGGAATAGGTATTCGCATGGCCATCGTGTACAGCACATCTGTCAAATTGCCATGGTCTACCCAACAACATATGACATGCATCCATAGATATGATATCACACAATACCTCATCTTGGTATCCTCCAATCTTGAACTTCACCAGGCATTGTTCATTGACCATCACCCTATGGTCATCCTGTACCCAGGTAATCCGATATGGATGTGGGTGTTTCTGTCTCTTGAGCTTCAACTTTGTCACCATCTCTTCTGACACCAAATTGTCAGTGCTTCCACTATCAATAATCACATCACAACATTTACCTTCACACTTGCACCTGGTGTGAAACAGGCTCCTCCTTTGCTCAGGTTCATTCTCACCACTCAACAGGACTCTTCTGTTAATCAACGTTTCTCCTCTTTCAGCATCTTCAGAATTTGATGATCCGGCATCTTCATCTACATGTGCAACTTTGGCCTGGCCTTCATTTCTCCTGTCTGTTCTGCCTTGGCACTGAGGACATTCAAATGCCTTATGACCTTCTTCTCCATAGTGAAAACATGTTCCACGGAAGCCACCTATTCCAGATCCTTGTCCTCTTCCTCTTCCTCTCTGATCTCTATTATTCTGATCCTGGAAGTGATTGGAATGATTTCCTCACTGATTTTGACTGCTACTGGCCTCATCCTTCTTTTTTGGATCTTCATTTCGGCCACCATATGATCATCCACCAGATCATCCACCGCGACCTCTTCCATTTTGTCTGCTCTTAAACTTCTTGTTCAGCTTTTCCTCTACTTTTAGGGCAAACTGGTATGCCTCTTCAATACTATTCATTTGAACCAGATTCAGCTCCTCCTGGATGCTTGGCCTTAACCCATTAAGGTATCAGGCAACTTTCTCCTTATCAACTTCTACATGGCCTGTTCTGATGAGAAGTCGATAGAACTCCTCTGTATACTCCTGAACAGATCTTCCTGCTTGCTTCAAACTCTGCATTTTCTTTAGTAGGTCAAGCTCATAATCAATAGGAATGAACTGTCACTTCAATTTATTCACCATCTGATCCCATCTTGTGATTTTATCTTTCCCTCTTCTATTCCACTCCAATTAAATTTCTTGCCACCAGATCTTCGCATGACCTTTCAATCTGGCCTTCGCAAATTTGACCCTATCAGGATCTTCAACTTCTTCATACTCAAAATATTCCTCACATTCATTGATCCAGTCGATCAATTCTTCTGGGTTAAGATTTCCAGAAAATGTAGGAACCTCAATCTTAGGTCTTTTCCCAATCTTGGAAATCACCCGAAAAAGTCTTTCTTCCTCCTGGTTCACAATTTCAACTTCTCCTTCTTGATATTCTTCTTCGGCTTTATCCTCACTTTCATCTCTGACATTAAGATTCATTCCTCTATGAATCTCTTCTTGCAATGCTCGCACTTGTCTCTACAACTCTCTAACCTCAGGTGTCACAACACCAGGTCTTCCGCCACGTTCCCTTCGTGGAGGCATTTTCGCGATGCACACTGAAACCCTAGCCACGGTCCTGGTGCAAACTGCCTCACAGTCGATGATTTGTTTACACACTCAAGAACTCCTGCTCTGATACCACTTGATGAAGGGTGCTCCCCTTAATACCACAAACACATAATAGAAATAGATAAACAACAACAATATGCAAGAACAGAAAATTGGCTTCTTATTATCTCCATAAATGTGGAATTACAAACTTTCAGAATTACAATATGCAAAGCCACATGGGCATTCCCTTACAATATTCTATAGGACAAAGCCTTGAACTATTACCCAGATCTACTACCCCAGAACTATTCTGAACTGTCTAAAATAATAATACAGCCTTCCTTATATAGGCAATTTTCCACCACATGGAAAGTTTTTAGAATTTTAGCCAATAAGGCCGACCAAACTTAGCATTATTTTATTTTATATTTTATTACATCATAGTCGGCTCAAGATAACCTTTGAAACCCGAACAAAAATTTTGAAGAAAATTATTTTCTGCCATTTCAGGTGGTCCAACTTCCGAAGACCATAAGTCATCACCAGTTGATCCGATCGGCTATTATAACCCCATTTTGGAAATGCCACGAAGCGCTCTACAGGTTTGACCGGCACAAGCGCTCGTCACTCAAATTTTTGACCTCATCCGGGGCCTCTAAAGCCTTCGAAACTAAGTTCAAAGTTTCTGTACTCTGCTGCCAATATCGAAAATCGTCAATATCTTCCAATATACACTTGATCTGGCAATGAAACTTTACTGGCAGACTTATATGACCAAAATGAACCTCCAAGAAAGAAATCAGATCATTCTGAGCACATACAAAATTTACCAAAAATAGTAAGTTTTCATAAATAGTAGCTCTGCACAAAATAGCCCTTATTGAAAAAAAATAGAAAATATTTTTTGGGTGATGCAAGATTGCTCTTACACCCACGATGCTCCTGCATCAGATACCCAGGGTAATTTGAGAAGTCACCCTATCACGACTTAGGTGTGCAAAGGAAAACCAAGATGGTTAACCTCCTCCTTTGTTAGCCATGAGGAATCTTCAATAGGTCGTCTTTTCTATTTGACCAAATACTCTTCATATGTCCTGTTCCTTGTGCTTCTGCCAACACGACTGTCCAGTATGTCTTCAATCTCCTTGATATCTGAACTGGTTATTGGAATACTCCACTGTGCTGCTGCAACCTCATCCTCAACACCTCCTTCGTGATACTCTATCAAATCTGAAATGTTAAACACTGGTGAAATATTCAGCTCACTAGGCAATTCTACCTCATATGCATTTCTTGAATCATGCTTCTTTAGTATCTTACATGGCCCAAACTTCTTCATTTTCAACTTGTTATATGTACCAACCGAAAACCGCTCCTTCCGCAAATGAACCATGACTTCATCGCCAACCTGAAATTCCTTATGCATCCTTTTCTCATCTGCCTTAGCCTTATACTGCACATTCATCTTGTTAATATGCTTCCTTACCTCCTCATGGATGTTCTTCAAGTGTTCTACAAAATCTTTAACTTCAGCACTACTTATTTCTCCTTTATCTATCTTTCTCAATTCAGATGCATTTCTCTAAAAAATAATTCGGCTACATGAATAGCATCATTAGTCTTCTTGAAGGGAATGAAATGTGCCATTTATAAAAATTTGTCAACCACCACAAAAATTGAATCATGTCCCCGCTAAGTCCTCGGTAAACCCAGAACAAAGTCCATGCTGATATCCTCCCAAGGCTTCTCTGGTACAGGTAATGGCTGATACAACCCTATATTCTGCTTCACTTCTTTCACCATCTGACATAATCTGCAACTCTATACAAACTTTTTCACATCTTGCTGCAACTGTGGCCAATCATAATTCTCACTAACCAAAGAAAGGGTTTTGTCACGACTAAAATGTCCAGCCAATCCTCCACTATGCTTCTCTTTGATGAGATTCCCCCTCATAGAACTTCGTGGAATGCACAATTGACTCCCTTTGAATAGCATATCATCTTGGATGATGAAATCTAGTCATTTCGTCCTGTCTAGAGTAACAGGTTCTGTACAAGCTTTTCAAGCTTCACCAAAATCAGGATCCTCTGGATACAAATTCTTGAGTTCCTTGAACCCAACCATTTCAATCTGCATTTCTATCAGCAATAGTTGCCTTCTGCTAAGAGCATCTGCAACCCTATTAGACTTTCCACTCCTGTGTTTCAAAATAAATGTATAACTCTGCAAAAACTCAACCCATTTCAAATGCCTTTGATTCAATTTTCTTTGACTATTCAAATATTGCAAAGCTTGATGATCAGTATACAAAAAAAACACCTTAGGAAGTAGATAATGTCTCCACTTCTTTAATGCCTGAACTATAGCATAAAATTTTTGATCATAAATAGAATATTTGCTCTTGGCATCATTTAACTTCTCACTGAAATAAGCAACAGGTTTACCTTCTTGGCTCATAACAGCTCCTATTGCAGTACCACTAGCATCACAATCTACTTGAAACACCTTATTAAAATCTGGAAGTGCTAAAACAGGTTCTTCTGTAACTTTTTATTTCAACAATTGAAAACTCTTTTCTACCCCATTAGTCCACTTAAACTCTTTTCTATCCCCTCTCATTGTTTCAGTCAAGGGTCTGCTAAAATTTCTGATAAACTTTTTGTAAAAGCTAGCTAGACCATGAAAAGATCTTACCTCAGTAGCACTCCTTGGAGTAGGCCATTCAAGGATAGCCTGTACCTTCTCTATGTCCATTTTTAGACCTTCTCCTAAAACTACAAACCCCAAATACACCAACTCTTTCTTCACAAAACTGCACTTCTTCAAATTAATCAACAATTTCTCTTCTCTCAACTTCTCAAATACCATACGAATATGCATCATATGCTCATCCAATGTCTTACTAAAGATCAAAATATCATCTAGATAAACAATGACAAACTTACCCAAAAAAAATTTCAGAACCTCGTTCATGAGCCGCATGAAAGTGCTCGGTGCATTGGTTAGCCCAAAAGGCATGACTAACCACTCATATAGTCCTTCCTTTGTCTTAAAGGCAGTCTTCCATTCATCTCCTTCTCTGATCCGAATCTGATGATATCCACTCTTCAGATCTATCTTTGAGAAATACACAGCTCTACTCAAACAGTCCATAATATCATCCATTCGTGCAATGGAAACCTGTCCTTGATTGTGATCTTGTTTATGCCCTAGAATCCGTACACATCCTCCATTCTCCATTCTCCTTTGGTGCTAATACCATTGTTACAGCACTGGGACTTAGACTCTCATGGATCAATCCTTTCTGTAACAGTTCATGTACTTGTCTGTTCAACTCCTCACTTTCTGCAGGTGTCATTCTGTGTGCTGCCTTATTCGACAAACTCGCTCCTGGGATCAAGTCCATCTGATGACTGATCTTTCTGACTGGTGGTAATCCATCAGGCACGTTATCGGATACAATATCTTGAAACTCATTCAACAAATCTACAACTTCTATTTCCTCTTTACCAGCTTTGGAATTAAAGCAAAACATACATGCTCATGCCTCATACCATCTAGGAAATTTCTTCCATCAACAAAAGTTATCCTTGCATTACCACATACCTTTTCTTCGATCTCCTTCAATGGCTTTAGCTTATGCCGCACTCCATCCTTTGTCAGGAAATAGGTATTCGCACGGCCATCATGTACAACACATCTGTCAAACTACCATGGTCTACCCAACAACATATGACATGCATCCATAGATATGATATCACACAATACCTCATCTTGGTATCCGCCAATCTTGAACTTCACCAGGCATTGTTCATTGACCATCTCTTTTGACACCAAATTGTCAGTGCTTCCACTATCAATAATCACAGCACAACATTTATCTTCACACTTGCACCTGGTGCGAAACAGGCTCCTCCTTTGCTCAGGTTCATTCTCACCACTCAACAGGACTCTTTTGTTAATCAACATTTCTCCTCTTTCAGCATCTTTAGAATTTGATGATCCGGCATCTTCATCTACATGTGCAACTCTGGCCTGGCCTTCATTTCTCCTGTCTATTCTGCCTTGGTGCTGAGGACATTCAAATGCCCTATGACCTTCTTCTCCATAGTGAAAACATGTTCCACGGAAGCCACCTATTCCAGATCCTTGTCCTCTTCCTCTTCCTCTCTGATCTCTATTATTCTAATTCTGGAAGCGATTGGAATGATTTCCTCACTGATTCTGACTGCTACTGGCCTCATCTTTCTTTTTTGGATCTTCATTTCGGCCACCATATGATCGTCCACCAGATCATCCACCGCGACCTCTTCCATTTTGTCCGCTCTCAAACTTCTTGTTCAGCTTTTCCTCTACTTTTAGGGAAAACTGGTATGCCTCTTCAATACTATTCATTCGAACCAGATTCAGCTCCTCCTGGATGCTTTTCCTTAACCCATTAAGGTATCGGGCAACTTTCTCCTTATCAGCTTCTGCATGGCCTGTTCTGATGAGAAGTCGATAGAACTCCTCTGTATACTCCTGAACAGATCTTCCTACTTGCTTCAAACTCTACATTTTCTTTAGTAGGTCAAGCTCATAATCAATAGGAATGAACTGTCACTTCAATTTATCCACCGTCCGATCCCATCTTGTGATTTTATCTTTCCCTCTTCTATTCTACTCCAATTGAATTTCTTGCCACCAGATCTTCGCATGACCTTTCAATCTGGCCTTCACAAATTTGACCCTATCAGGATCTTCAACATCTTCATACTCAAAATATTCCTCACATTCATTGATTCAGTCGATCAATTCCTCTGGGTTAAGATTTCCAAAAAATGTAGGAACCTCAATCTTAGGTCTTTTTCCAATCTTGGAAATTGCCCAAAAAAGTCTTTCTTCCTCCTAGTTCACATTTTCAACTTCTCCTTCTTGATATTCTTCTTCGGCTTCATCCTCACTTTCGTCTCTGACATTAAGATTCATTCCTCTACGAATCTCTTCTTGCAATGCTCGCACTTGTCTCTGCAACTCTCTAACCTCAGGTGTCACAACACCAGGTCTTCCACCACGTTCCCTTCGTAGAGGCATTTTCACGATGCGCGCTCAAACCCTAGCCACGATCCTGGTGCAAACTGCCTCACAGTCGGTGATCTGTTTACACACTCAAGAACTCTTGCTCTGATATCACTTGATGAACGGTGCTCCCCTTAATACCACAAACACAATAGAAATAGAGAAACAACAACAATATGCAAGAACAAAAAATTGGCTTCTTATTATCTCAACAAATGTGGAATTACAAACTTTCAGAATTACAATATGCAAAGCCACATGGGCATTCCCTTACAATATTCTATAGGACAAAGCCTCAAACTATTACCTAGATCTACTACCCCAGAACTATTCTGAACTGCCTAAGACAATAATACAGCCTTCCTTATATAGGCAATTTTCCACCGCCTGGGAAGTTTCCAGAATTTTAGCCAATAAGGCCGACCAAACTTAGCATTATTTTATTTTACATTTTATTACATCATAGTCGGCTCAAGATAACCTTTGAAACCCGAACAGAAATTTTGAAGAAAATTATTTTCTGCCATTTCAGGTGGTCCAACTTCTGAAGACCATAAGTCATCACCAGTTGATCCGATCGGCTATTATAACCCCATTTCAAAAATGCCACGAAGCGCTCTACAGGCTTGACCGGCGCAAGTCTTTGTCACGTAAATTTTTGACCTCATCCGGGGCCTCTAAAGCCTTCAAAACTGAGTTCAAAGTTTCTGTACCTTATTGCCAATACCGAAAATCATCAATATCTTCCAATATACACTTGATCTGGCAATGAAACTTTACTGGCAGACTTATATGACCAAAATGAACCTCCAAGAAAGAAATCAGATCATTCTGAGCACATACAAAAATTACCAAAAATAGTAACTTTCCATAAATAGCAGCTCTGCACAAAATAGCCCTTATTGAAAAAAAATAGAAATATTTTTTGGGTGATGCAAGATTGCTCTTACACCCAGGATGCTCCTGCATCAGACACCCAGGGTAATTTGAGAAGTGACCCTGTCACGACTTAGGTGTGCAGAGGAAAACCAAGACGGTTAACCTCCTCCTTTGTTAGCCATGAGGAATCTTCAATAGGTCATCCTTTCCATTTGACCAAATACTCTTCATATGTCCTGTTCCTTGTGCTTCTGCCAACACGACTATCTAGTATGTCTTCAATCTCCTTGATATCTGAACTGGTTATTGGAATACTCCACTATGCTGCTGCAACCTCATCCTCAACACCTCCTTCGTGATACTCTGTCAAATCTGAAATGTTAAACACTGGTGAAATATTCAGCTCACTAGGTAATTCTACCTCATATGCATTTTCTGAATCATGCTTCTTGAGTATCTTACATGGCCCAAACTTCTTCATTTTCAACTTGTTATATATACCAACCGGAAACCGCTCCTTCCGCAAATGAACCATGACTTCATCACCAACCTAAAATTCTTTATGCCTCCTTTTCTCATCTGCCTTAGCCTTATACTATGCATTCATCTTGTTAATATGCTTCTTCACCTCCTCATGGATGTTCTTCAAGTGTTCTGCAAAATCTTCAGCTTCAGCACTACTTATTTCTCCTTTATCTATCTTTCTCAATTCAGATGCATTTTTTGGACTACTTCCATATACAATTTAGAATGGTGATTTACCAGTGCTCCTATTGACAGAATTATTGTATGCAAATTCTGCCTGTGATAAAATCAAATCCCATCCTGTTGGCTTACCTCCAACCAAACATCTCAGCAAATTTCCCAAACTCCTATTCACCACCTTTGTCTGTCCATCAGTCTGTGGATGATGTGATGAACTGAATTTCAAATCTATCTTCAACTTCTTCCACAATGTACGCCAGAAATATCCAACAAACTTAGTGTCCCGATCTGAAACTATGGTCTTTGGCAAACCATGAAGTCTCACTACTTCTCTGAAAAATAATTTGGCTACATGAATAGCATCATTAGTCTTCTTACAGGAAATGAAATGTGCCATCTTTGAAAATCTGTCAACCACCATAAAAATTGAATCCTGTCTCTGCTGAGTCCTCGGTAAACCCAGAACAAAGTCCATGCTGATATCCTCCCAAGGCTTCTCTGGTACAGGTAATGGCTGATACAACCCTGTATTATGCTTCACTCCTTTCACCATCTGACATACTCTGCAACTTTGTACAAACTTCTTCACATCTTGCTGCAACTGTGGCCAATAGTAATTCGCACTAACCAAAGAAAGGGTTTTGTCACGACCAAAATGTCCAGCCAATCCTCCGCTATGCTTCTCCTTGATGAGATTCTCCCTCATAGAACTTCATGGAATGCACAGTTGACTCTCTTTGAATAGCATATCATCTTGGATGATGAAATCCAGCCATTTCATCCTGTCTAGAGTAACAGGTTCTGTACAAGCTTTCCAAGCTTCACCAAAATCAGGATCCTCTGGATATAAATTCTTGAGTTCCTTGAACCCAACCACTTCAATCTGTATTTCTGTCAGCAATAGTTGCCTTCTGCTAAGAGCATCTGCAACCCTATTAGACTTTCCACTCCTGTGTTTCAAAACAAATGTATAACTCTGTAAAAACTCAACCCATTTCAAATGCCTTTGATTCAATTTTCCTTAACTATTCAAATATTGCAAAGCTTGATAATCAGTATACAAAACAAACTCCTTAGGAAGTAGATAATGTCTCCACTTCTTTAATACCTGAACTATAGCATAAAATTCTTGATCATAAACAGAATATTTTCTCTTGGCATCATTTAACTTCTCACTGAAATAAGCAACAGGTTTACCTTCTTGGCTCATAACAGCTCCTATTGCAGTACCACTAGCATCACAATCTACTTGAAACACCTTATTAAAATCTGGAAGTGCTAAAATAGGTTCTTCTGTAACTTTTTATTTCAATAATTGAATACCTTTTTCTACCCCATTAGTCCACTTAAACTCTTTTCTATCTCCTCTCATTATTTCAGTCAAGGGTCTACAAATACTGCTAAAATTTTTGATAAACTTTCTATAAAAGCTAGTTAGACCATTAAAAGATCTTACCTCAGTAGCACTCCTTAGAGTAGGCCATTCAAGGATAGCCTGTACCTTCTCTGGGTCCATTTTTAGACCTTCTCCTGAAACTACAAACCCCAAATACACCAACTCTTTCTTCACAAAACTGCACTTCTTCAAATTAATCAACAATTTCTCTTCTCTCAACTTCTTAAATACCATACGAATATGCATCATATGTTCATCCAATATCTTACTAAAGATCAAAATATCATCTAGGTAAACAATGACAATCTTACCCAGAAATTTTTTCAGAACCTCATTCATGAGCCGCATGAAAGTGCTCGGTGCATTGGTTAGCCCAAAAGGCATGACTAACCACTCATATAGTCCTTCCTTTGTCTTGAAGGCAGTCTTCCATTCATCTCCTTCTCTGATCCGAATCTGATGATATCCACTCTTCAGATCTATCTTTGAGAAATAAACAGCTCCACTCAAATAGTCCATAATATCATCTATTCGTGGCAATGAAAACCTGTACTTGATTGTGATCTTGTTTATTGCCCTAAAATCTGTACACATCCTCCATTCTCCATTCTTCTTTGGTGCTAATACTGCTGGTACAGCACAAGGACTCAGACTCTCACAGATCAATCCTTTCTGTAACAGTTCATGTACTTGTCTGTTCAACTCCTCACTTTCTACAGGTGTCATTCTGTATGCTGCCTTATTCGGAAAACTCGCTCCTGGGATCAAGTCCATCTGATGACTGATCTTTCTGACTGGTGGTAATCCATCAGGCATGTTATCAGATACAATATCTTGAAACTCATTAAACAAATCTACAACTTCTACATGAACATCTTCTACTTCCTCTGTACCAGCTTTTGGAATTAAATCAAAACATACATGCTCATGCCTCATACCATCTAAGAAATTTCTTCCATCAACAAAAGTTATCTTTGCATTACCACATACCTTTTCTTCGGTCTCCTTCAATGGCTTTAGCTTATGCCGCACTCCATCCTTTGTCAGGAAATAGGTATTCGCATGGCCATCATGTACAGCACATTTGTCAAACTGTCATGGTCTACCCAACAACATATGACATGCATCCATAGATATGATATCACACAATACCTCATCTTGGTATCCGCCAATCTTGAACTTCACCAGGCATTGTTCATTGACCATGACCCTGTGGTCATCCTGTACCCAAGCAATCTGATATGGATGTGGGTGTTTCTTTCTCTTGAGCTTCAACTTTGTCACCATCTCTTTTGACACCAAATTGTCAGTGCTTCTACTATCAATAATCACATCATAACATTTACCTTCACACTTGCACCTGGTATGAAACAGGCTCCTCCTTTGCTCAGGTTCATTCTCACCACTGAAGAGGACTCTTCTGTTAATCAATGTTTCTCCTTTTTTAGCATCTTTAGAATTTGATGATTCGACATCTTCATCTACATGTGCAACTCTGGCCTGGCCTTCATTTTTCCTGTCTGTTCTGCCTTGGCGTTGAGGACATTAAAATGCCCTATGACCTTCTTCTCCACAGTGAAAACATGTTCCAGGGAAGCCACCTCTTCCAGATCCTTGTCCTCTTCCTCTGCCTCTCTGATCTCTATTATTCTAATCTTGGAAGTGATTGGAATGATTTTCTCACTGATTCTGACTGCTACTGGCCTCATCCTTCTTTTTCAGATCTTCATTTCAGCCACCATATGATCGTCCACCAGATCGTCCACCGCGACCTCTTCCGTTTTGTCCGCTCTCAAACTTCTTGTTCAGCTTTTCCTCTACTTTTAGGGCAAACTGGTATGCCTCTTCAATACTGTTCATTCGAACCAGATTCAGCTCCTCCTGGATGCTTGGCCTTAACCCATTAAGGTATCGGGCAACTTTCTCTTTATCAGCTTCTGCATGGCCTATTTTGATGAGAAGTCGATAGAACTCCTCTGTATACTCCTGAACAGATCTTCCTGCTTGCTTCAAACTCTACATTTTCTTTAGTAGGTCAAGTTCATAATCAAAAGGAATGAACTGTCACTTCAATTCATCCACCATCTGATCCCATCTTGTGATTTTATCTTTTCCTCTTCTATTCCACTCTAATTGAATTTCTTGCCACCAGATCTTCGCATAACCTTTGAATCTGACCTTCGCAAATTTGACCCTATCAGGATCTTCAACATCTTCATACTCAAAATATTCCTCACATTCATTGATCCAGTCGATCAATTCCTCTAGGTTAAGATTTTCAAAAAATGTAGGAACCTCAATCTTAGGTCTTTTCCCAATCTTGGAAATCACCCGAAAAAGTCTTTCTTCCTCCTGGTTCACAATTTCAACTTCTCCTTCTTGATATTCTTCTTCGGCTTCATCCTCATTTTCATCTCTGACATTAAGATTCATTCCTTTATGAATCTCTTCTTGCATCGCTTGCACTTATCTTTCCAACTCTCTAACCTCAGGTGTCACAACACCAGGTCTTCCACCACGTTCCCTTTGTGGAGGCATTTTCATGATGCGTGCTGAAACCCTAGCCACAGTCCTGGTGCAAACTAGCTCACAGTCAGCGATCTATTTACATACTCAAGAACTCCTGCTCTGATACCACTTGATGAAGGGTGCTCCCCTTAATACCACAAACACATAACAGAAATAGAGAAACAACAACAATATGCAAGAACAGAAAATTGGCTTCTTATTATCTCCACAAATGTGGAATTACAAACTTTCAGAATTACAATATGCAAAGCCACATGGGCATTCCCTTACAATATTCTGTAGGACAAAGCCTCGAACTATTACCCAGATCTACTACCCCGGAACTATTCTGAACTGCCTAAGACAATAATACAGCCTTCCTTATATATGCAATTTTCCACCGCCTAGGAAGGTTCCAGAATTTTAGCCAATAAGGCCAACCAAACTTAGCATTATTTTATTTTACATTTTATTACATCATAGTCAGCTCAAGATAACCTTTGAAACCCGAACAGAAATTTTGAAGAAAATTATTTTCTGCCATTTCAGGTGGTCCAACTTCCGAAGACCATAAGTCATCACCAGTTGATCCGATCGACTATTATAACCCCATTTTGGAAATGCCACGAAGTGCTCTACAGGCTTGATTGGCACAAGCGCTTGTCACCCAAATTTTTAACCTCATCTGGGGCCTCTAAAACTTTCAAAACTGAGTTCAAAGTTTCTGTACCCTGCTGCCAATACCGAAAATCATCAATATCTTCCAATATACACTTGATTTGATAATGAAATTTTACTGGCAGACTTATATGACCAAAATGAACCTCCAAGAAAGAAATCAGATCATTCTGAGCACATACGAAAATTATCAAAAATAGTAACTTTCCATAAATAGCAGCTCTGTACAAAATAGCCCTTATTGAAAAAAAATAGAAATATTTTTTGGGTGATGCAAGATTGCTCTTACACCCAGGATGCTCCTCCATCAGACACCCAGGGTAATTTGAGAACTGACCCTGTCACAACTTAGGTGTGCAGAGGAAAACCAAGATGGTTAACCTCCTCCTTTGTTAGCCATGAGAAATCTTCAATAGGTCATCCTTTCCATTTGACCAAATACTCTTCATATGTCCTATTCCTTGTGCTTCTGTCAACATGACTGTCCAGTATGTCTTCAATCTCCTTGATATCTGAACTGGTTACTAGAATACTCCACTGTGCTGCTGCAACCTCATCCTCAACACCTCCTTCATGATACTCTGTCAAATCTAAAATGTTAAACACTGGTGAAATATTCAGCTCACTAGACAATTCTACCTCATATGCATTTCCTGAATCATGCTTCTTCAGTATCTTACATGGCCCAAACTTCTTCATTTTTAACTTGTTATATGTACCAACCAGAAACCGCTCCTTCTGCAAATGAACCATGACTTCATCACCAACCTGAAATTCTTTATGCCTCCTTTTCTCATCTGTCTTAGCTTTATACTATGCATTCATCTTGTTAATATGCTTCCTCACCTCCTCATGGATGTTCTTCAAGTGTTCTGCAAAATCTTCAGATTCAGCACTACTTATTTCTCCTTTATCTATCTTTCTCAATTCAGATGCATTTCTTGGACTACTTCCATATACAATTTGGAATGGTGATTTACCAATGCTCCTATTGACAGAATTATTGTATGCAAATTCTGCCTGTGGTAAAATCAAATCCCATCCTGTTGGCTTATCTCCAACCAAACATCTCAGTAAATTTCTCAAACTCCTATTCACCACCTTTGTTTGTCCATCAGTCCGTGGATGATGTGATGAACTAAATTTCAAATCTGTCTTCAACTTCTTCCACAATGTACGCCAGAAATATCCAAAAAACCTAGTGTCCCGATCTGAAACTATGGTCTTTGGCAAACCATGAAGTCTCACTACTTCTCTAAAAAATAATTCAGCTACATGAATAGCATCATTAGTCTTCTTGCAGGGAATGAAATGTGTCATCTTCGAAAATCTGTCAACCACCACAAAAATTGAATCATGTCCCCGCTGAGTCCTCGGTAAACCCAGAACAAAGTCCATGCTAATATCCTCCTAAGGCTTCTCTGGTACAGGTAATGGCTGATACAACCCTGTATTCTGCTTCACTCCTTTCACCATCTGACATACTTTGCAGCTCTGTACAAACTTCTTCACATCTTGCTGCAACTGTGGCCAATAGTAATTCTCACTAACCAAAGAAAGGGTTTTGTCACAACCAAAATGTCCAGCCAATCCTCCACTATGCTTCTCCTTGATGAGATTCTCCCTCATAGAACTTCGTGGAATGCACAATTGACTCCTTTTGAATAGCATATCATCCTGGATGATGAAATCCAGCCATTTCATCCTATCTAGAGTAACAGGTTCTTTACAAGCTTTCCAAGCTTCACCAAAATCAAGATCTTCTGGATACAAATTCTTGAGTTCCTTGAACCCAACCACTTCAATCTGCATTTCTGTCAGCAATAGTTGCCTTCTGCTAAGAGCATCTACAACCCTATTAGAATTTCCACTCCTGTGTTTCAAAACAAATGTATAACTCTGTAAAAACTCAACCTATTTCAAATGTCTTTGATTCAATTTTCTTTGACTATTCAAATATTGCAAAGCTTGATGATCAGTATACAAAACAAACTCCTTAGGAAGTAGATAATGTCTCCACTTCTTTAATGCCTGAACTATAGCATAAAATTCTTGATCATAATTAGAATATTTCCTCTTGGCATCATTTAACTTCTCACTAAAATAAGCAATAGGTTTACCTTCTTGGCTCATAACAGCTCCTATTGCAGTACCACTAGCATCACAATCTACTTGAAACACCTTATTAAAATCTGGAAGTGCTAAAATAGG
The DNA here is from genome assembly GCA_027943335.1 of Chamaecyparis obtusa. NCBI lineage: Eukaryota > Viridiplantae > Streptophyta > Pinopsida > Cupressales > Cupressaceae > Chamaecyparis > Chamaecyparis obtusa. The sequence goes on along the minus strand of BSBK01000213.1, from coordinate 1,465,391 downwards.
TTCTTCTGTAACTTTTTGTTTCAACAATTGAAAACTCTTTTCTGCCCCATTAGTCCACTTAAACTCTTTTCTATCCCCTCTCATTGTTTCAGTTAAGGGTCCACAAATATTGCTAAAATTTTTGATAAACTTTCTGTAAAAGCTAGCTAGACCATGAAAAGATCTTACCTCAGTAGCACTCCTTGTAGTAGGCCATTCAAGGATAGCCTATACCTTCTCTGGGTCTATTTTTAGACCTTCTCCTGAAACTACAAACTCCAAATACACCAACTCTTTCTTCACAAAACTGCACTTCTTCAAATTAATCAGCAATTTCTCTTCTCTCAACTTCTCAAATACCATACGAATATGCATCATATGCTCATCCAATGTCTTACTAAAGATCAAAATATCATCTAGGTAAACAATGACAAACTTACCTAGAAATTCTTTCAGAACCTCGTTCATGAGCCGCATGAAAGTGCTCGGTGCATTGGTTAGCCCAAAAGGCATGACTAACCACTCATATAGTCCTTCCTTTGTCTTGAAGGTAGTCTTCCATTCATCTCCTTCTCTGATTCGAATCTGATGATATCCACTCTTTAGATCTATCTTTGAGAAATACATATCTCCACTCAAATAGTCCATAATATCATCCATTCGTGGTAATGGAAACCTGTACTTGATTGTGATCTTGTTTATTGCCTTAGAATCTATACACATCCTCCATTCTCCATTCTTCTTTGGTGCTAATACCGCTGGTACAGCACAGGGACTCAGACTCTCACAGATCAATCCTTTCTATAATAGTTCATGTACTTGTCTGTTCAACTCCTCACTTTCTACAGGTGTCATTTTGTGTGCTGCCTTATTCGGCAAACTCACTCCTGGGATCAAGTCCATCTAATGACTGATCTTTTTGACTGGTGGTAATCCATCAGGCACGTTATCGAATATAATATCCTAAAACTCATTCAACAAATTTACAACTTCTACATGAACATCTTCTACTTCCTCTTTACCAGCTTTTGGAATTAAAGTGAAACATACATGCTCATGCCTCATACCATCTAAGAAATTTCTTCCATCAACAAAATTTATCCTTGCATTACCAGATACCTTTTCTGCGGTCTCCTTCAATGGCTTTAGCTTATGCCGCACTCCATCCTTTGTCAGGAAATACGTATTCGCACGGCCATCGTGTACAGCACATCTGTCAAACTACCATGGTCTACCCAACAACATATGACATGCATCCATAGATATGATATCACACAATACCTCATCTTAGTATCCGCCAATCTTGAACTTCACCAGGCATTGTTCATTGACCATGACCCTATGGTCATCTTGTACCCAGGCAATCCGATATGGATGTGGGTGTTTCTATCTCTTGAGCTTCAACTTTGTCACCATCTCTTCTGACACCAAATTGTCAGTGCTTCCACTATCAATAATCACATCACAACATTTACCTTCACACTTGTACCTTGTGTGAAACAGGCTCCTCCTTTGCTCAGGTTTATTCTCACCACTCAACAGGACTCTTCTGTTAATCAATGTTTCTCCTCTTTCAGCATCTTTAGAATTTGATGATCCGGCATCTTCATCTACATGTGCAACTCTGGCTTGGCCTTCATTTTTTCTGTCTATTCTACCTTGGCGCTTAGGACATTCAAATGCCCTATGGCCTTCTTCTCCACAGTGAAAACATGTTCCACGGAAGCCACCTCTTCCAGATCCTTGTCCTCTTCCTCTTCCTCTCTGATCTCTATTATTCTGATCCTGGAAGCGATTGGAATGATTTCCTCGTTGATTCTGACTACTATTGGCCTCATCCTTCTTTTTCGGATCTTCATTTCGGACACCATATGATCATCCACCAGATCATCCACCGCGACCTCTTCCATTTTGTCTGCTCTCAAACTTCTTGTTCATCTTTTCCTCTACTTTTAAGGAAAACTGGTATGCCTCTTCAATACTATTCATTCAAACCAGATTCAGCTCCTCTTGGATGCTTGGCCTTAACCCATTAAGGTATCGGGCAACTTTCTCCTTATCAGCTTCTACATGGCCTGTTCTGATGAGAAGTCGATAGAACTCCTCTGTATACTCCTGAACAGATCTTCCTGCTTGCTTCAAACTCTACATTTTCTTTAGTAGGTCAAGCTCATAATTAACAGGAATGAACTGTCACTTCAATTTATCCACCATCCAATCCCATCTTGTGATTTTATCTTTCCCTCTTCTATTCCGCTCCAATTGAATTTCTTGCCACCAGATCTTCGCATGACCTTTCAATTTGGCCTTCGCAAATTTGACCCTATCAAGATCTTTAACATCTTTATACTCAAAATATTCCTCACATTCATTGATCCAGTCGATCAATTCCTCTGGGTTAAGATTTCCATAAAATGTAGGAACCTCAATCTTAGGTCTTTTCCGAATCTTGGAAATCACCCGAAAAAGTCTTTCTTCCTCCTGGTTCATAATTTCAACTTCTCCTTCTTGATATTCTTCTTCGGCTTCATCCTCACTTTCATCTCTGACATTAATATTCATTCTTCTATGAATCTCTTCTTACAATGCTCGCACTTGTCTCTGCAACTCTCTAACCTTAGGTGTCACAACACCAGGTCTTCCGCCACGTTCCTTTCGTGGAGGCATTTTCGCGATGCGTGCTGAAACCCTAGCCACGGTCTTTGTGCAAACTGCCTCACAGTCGGTGATCTTTTTACACACTCAAAAACTCCTGCTCTGATACCACTTGATGGAGGGTGCCCCCCTTAATACCACAAACACATAATAGAAATAGAGAAACAACAACAATATGCAAGAACAGAAAATTGGCTTCTTATTATCTCCACAAATGTGGAATTACAAACCTTCAAAATTACAATATGCAAAGCCACATGGACATTCCCTTACAATATTCTATAGGACAAAGCCTCGAACTATTACCCAGATCTACTACCCCAGAACTATTCTGAACTGCCTAAGACAATAATACAGCCTTCCTTATATAGGCAATTTTCCACTGCCTGGGAAGGTTCCAGAATTTTAGCCAATAAGGCCGACCAAACTTAGCATTATTTTATTTTACATTTTATTACATCATAGTCGGCTCAAGATAACCTTTGAAACCCGAACAGAAATTTTGAAGAAAATTATTTTCTGCCATTTCAGGTGGTCCAACTTCCGAAGACCATAAGTCATCACCAGTTGATCCGATCGGCTATTATAACCCCATTTCAGAAATGCCACGAAGTGCTCTACAGGCTTGACTAGAGCAAGCGCCTGTCACCCAAATTTTTGACCTCATTCGGGGCCTCTAAAGCCTTCAAAACTGAGTTCAAAGTTTTTGTACCCTACTGCCAATACCGAAAATCATCAGTATCTTCTAATATACACTTGATCTGGCAATGAAACTTTACTGGCAGACTTATATGACCAAAATGAACCTCCAAGAAAGAAATCAGATCATTCTGAGCACATACGAAAATTACTAAAAATAGTAACTTTCCATAAATAGCAGCTCTGCACAAAATAGCCCTTATTGAAAAAAAATAGAAATATTTTTTGGGTGATGCAAGATTGCTCTTATACCCAGGATGCTCCTACATCATAAACATTATTAAACAAAAACTTTCAAATGAAGTTAGGTCTAACTTGGCTCATATTAAGTCAAAATAGGTCCTAATAGGTCTAGTTGGGTCCTAATAGGTCCAAATTGGTCTAATTAGGTCCTAGTTGGTCTAATTAAGTCTAATTAGGTCCTAATTGATCTAATTAAGTCTAATTAAGTCTAATTAGGTCTTAATTGATCTAATTAAGTCTAATTAATTCTAATTAGGTCCTAATTGATCTAATTAAGTCTAATTAAGTCTAATTAGGTCCTAATAGGTATAAATAGGATGTAATAGGTATAAAGAGGTCCTAATGGGTCCAATTGGGTTGTAATAGGTCTAATTAAGTCTAATTAGGTCCTAATTGGTCTAATAAAGTCTAATTAGGTCCTAATTGATCTAATTAAGTCTTTAATTAAGTCTAATTCAGTCCTAATAGGTATAAACAAGACCTAATAGGTATAAAGAGGTCCCAGTGGGTCTAATTGGGTCCTAATAAGTCATATTAAGTTGTAATAGGTTTATATTATGTCTAATTGGTCTAACTAGGTTCATATTAAGTCAAAATAGGTCCTAATAGGTCTAATTAGGTCTAATTAGGTCCTAATTGGGTCCTCATGGGTCTAATTGGATCCTAATTGGTCCTAATAGGTCTAATTAGGTCCTAATAGGTCCTAATTGGTTTAGAATTAAGTCTAAGTAGGTCCTAATTGGTGTAATTGAGTCTAATTAGGTCATAATTAGTTTAATTAAGTCTAATTAGGTCCTAATTGATCTAATTGTTAGGAATAGTCCCAAGAGATAACTGAGAGGGGGGGGGTGAATCAGTTATATACAAGATTCAATTATTTATCCAATTAAGTATAGAAAAACATTAAGCATAAACACAATGTAAGGACACTTAACACAACACCACAATTTCTGTTACGGGGAAACCCAAATAGGTAAAAACTCCGGTGGGAATTAACACCCTCTAAGAACTATACTAGAGTATTATGATCCATTTTAGAAGAAATTACAACCTTTTTAGGAGTTGATCTTTACAATGCATTAAGTACAGTGACCTGGTCAAGTGTCAGACCCTGTTAGGGTTCTTTTACAATTAACCCTGTTAGGGGTGAGGACACACTATCCGGGAGCACATTGCTCAAATGGGTGAAGGTTGCAACCTTCTATTTAACAGATACACACTATATCTGAATCTTTGGTGAACTACAAGGTAGACCTTCTATCTTGATCAATTCCAATGAGTAGCATACACTTTCTCCTTTGTCACATAGACCTTCTACTGATGGCACAATACTTCACACTCTCTACTCTGCTCTATTATTTCAACTCACTGCCATACTTAGCAATCACAAATGACTACCTATAAATATCTTTCCTCTAAATGATATAATCAAGTCGGCCTATTAGAACCATCTTGAAATCATATTAGAGAAATAATACAACTCTCCAATAACATCTCAATCGGCTCTACTAAGCATGCAACACAAATTAGGACCGCCCAACTCAATATGAGTAGATGCATCGCTTCACACTGTCGGATCCACCAAATTAACTAATACTTTCTCCTCATGCTAAATTAAATCATGTGCTCTTAAAAAAACATTCTTAACTCTTCTCCATACAATAATCCAAGCATGCATACCAATATGATAGGCACAACTACTACAATAGTATAAACACTGTGAGCTCTACCAAATAAACTCAGGAAGCTATAACAATCAACTGGAGACTTCATAACTCAACCTATACTGCACATATGACTCTCCATCCATGAACATAGCATCATACATATGTCTACAATATAAAAATCAATGCGCAAGGCTCTACTCCAATTGTACTGCAAATCACATACAGAACTCTTCTTAGGACCTGTCAGGAACACTCACTGATACAGACAATTGTATTATTATCTTTACTCAGAATCAACCTCTGCATCTATGATATCATGCTGATAACATATCTAGGAAACATGTACTCAAGGATCTCTCCATCAGGATTCCATGCATGTTTCTTACCATATGTTGTCATCAATGACAAACATACAGTCAACAATCTGGCTTGCTGGTAAATCTCCAACAATCTCCCCCTTTGGCATTAATGACAACATATGGAATGAAAAACACCACCAATCCAAATGAACAATTATTTTATAACATTCTCCATTTCCTCAACAAAACTCCCCCAAGGATGAATCCTCCATCTCTTACTATTTTGTTTCTTCTTGCTAAATACTCATTCCCTGTTTCTACAATTCTTTTATTATATTCTCCATTTCCTCAACAAAACTCCCCCAAGGATGAATCGTCCATCTTTTACTATTTTTTTATTCATGACTATATACTTACTCCCCCTTTGACATCAATGGAAAAGGTCTCAAAAACATTTAAGCACTAGTACTACTCCTAAGGTAGAGTAGTCAACCATTCATCAGTCACTGAGGATTGATGCAATCCTGCAAACTCTAATTAGATTCAGGGAAGGGAATTACTCCTAGCTTCTCCCTAAGATACTCAAATGTATCCTTAGGTAAAGGCTTTGTGAATAAGTCTGCTAGTTGATATTTTGTACTCACATAGTCCAACTTTACTTCTTTCTCTGCTACTTTCTCTTGTAGGAAGTGATATTTTATCTCAATGTGTTTTGTCTTTGCATGCATCACATGGTTCTTTGACATATTGATAGTGCTAGTGTTATCACAGTGAATAACAATAGGATAATCAATCTGAATACCAAAGTCCCTTATCATTTTCTTGATCCACACAATTGTATAATAATTCAATATTTCTACTACATACTCTACTTCTGCTATTGACTGAGAGATACAATTCTTCTTCTTTCTTGTCCAAGTGACTAGTCTATCTCCAAGGAACACTGCTCCTCTAGAGGTACTCTTTCTATCATCAATGAAACCTACCCAATTTGCATCTGTATACACATGAAGCTCTACATTTTCTAAATTAGGATACCATAGACCATAATCTATAGTTCCTCTCAAGTATCTAGATATTCTCTTTATTTCCATAAGATGAATTTGTTTAGGATCTGTTTCAAATCTTCCAACAATACCAAATGCATTGGAAATATCAGGTCTAGATTGAGTAAGATAGATTAGTTTACCAATCATAGACTTATACAAGGTCATGTCTACTACTGCTAAATCATCTTCTTTTGAAATCTTGCATCCTATTATCATAGGAGTACTTACTAGCTTGAAATCATCCATATTGAACTTGTTTAATATCTCTTTTACATACTTAGAATGATTAATGAAAATACCTTTGTCTGTCTATTGTACATTTAGTCTAAAAAGTACTTGATAGGTCCAATCATGCTCATTTAAAATTCTCTTTGCATCTCCTTAGAAAATTCTGCACTAAGCTTGTCATTACCACCAAAGATAATGTCATTAACAAATATAGAAACCAACAATAATCCATCATATGTTTCTCTTATGAATAAATTACAATATGTTGCTCCTTTCTTGAATCCAATCTTATTCAAGTAACCATCAAGTCTTGCATACCATGCTCTAGGGGCTTGCTTAAGTCCATAGAGAGATTTCTTCAATCTGCACACCATATTAGGTCTATCTAATAAGGTAAATCCTTTAGGATGCTCTATGTATACTTCTTCCTTCATCTCTCCATTCAGGAATGCTGACTTAACATCTATCTGGTATACCTTAAAGTATTTGAATGTAGCATAGGCTAGAAACAAATTTATGGCTTCTAATTTTCTTACAAGGGCAAATGTATCTGAATAATCAATTCCTTCTCTTTGTGCATATCCTTTACATACTAGTCTTTCTTTGTTTCTTACCACTTTTCCATCTTCATTCATCTTATTTTTGAATATCCACTTGGTTCCAATCACATTCTTATCACTAGGCCTAGGGACCAATTCCCATGTATCATTATTAATTATCTGATCTAGCTCTTCTTTCATTGCTTTATGCCAATCTAAATCATTACATGCATCTTTAACACTTACAAGTTCAATTTGTGATAGTAAACATACCTCTTCATTTGATGTGGAACTCTTTGCTTTTGATCTTGTCATGACTTTACTATTCTGATCTCCAATGATGTCTTCCTTTGAATGATATATAGATGTGAATTTAGGAACATTATGTGTGACTCTCTCATCTGACTTCTATGATTTTTCTTCACTAGTTTTAGGGTCATTGAATAATACATCAATGCTGTCAAACATTTCTTCAACCACTATTTCTTTATTGGTAGGTTTAGGTTCTTCTTCAATCATAGGTGCATAATCATGATATCTTTCTTGAATCATAACCTTCTCATCAATCTTAACATGAGAACTTTCAATGATCTTCTTCAATCTTAAGTTAAAACATCTATAAGCTTTTCTTTTAGTAGAGTAACCAAGAAAAATACCTTCATCACTTCTTGCATCAAACTTGCTAATAGATTCATCTCTCTTGATGTAGCACTTTCTTCCAAAGATTCTAAAGTATTTCACTATAGGTACATTCCCAAAACATAGCTCATAAGGTGTTTTGTCTGTGTCTGGCCTCAATTGAATTCTATTAATAGTATAGACTGGAGTATTGATTGCATCTTTCCAATAGGTGTGTGTGACCTTTCCTTCAATTATGATGGTGCACACTATGTCTAGTATGATCCTATTCCTTCTTTCTACAATTCCATTATGTTGAGGGGTTCTATGTACACTTAACTGTCTCTTTATCCCATGTTCTTTGTAGTACTCATAAAATCTGTTAGAGGTGAATTCTCCTCCTCTATATGATCTAAGACACTTTATCTTTAATCCAGACTCATTTTCAACCTTAGCTTTGAATATTTTGAACTTCTCAAATGCTTTTGATTTGTCCTTTAAGAATGCAACCCACATCATTCTATAATAATCATCAACAAACAAAATATAGTACCTTTCACCATAATATGATCTTGTTTGAGTTGGTCTACATAGGTCAGTATGTATCAAATCCAATTTGTTCTCTACCGAATTATGCTTTCTTTTGAATGTATTACTCACATGCTTTCCCATCACACATTCCCTACTTATTGTTTCTACTAGTTTTCACTAGTACATTTGAGCTAGTTTTTCTACCAAAAATTTCAACCAAAAAAATAGGGTTTTTCTTGGTTAGATTATAGAAGGAAAACTTTGTTTTTTTTTAAATTTATGCCCGTGTTTGTTGAAATATCAACAAATCCTGTGGTGGTCGAAAGTTTGACAAACATGGGCATAACATTTTTTAAAATGGGGAATTTTATTTCTCATTTCATTATTTCTGGCTAGCGAATTAGGACACCGCACACACGAAGGAGATTGAGCAGTTGAAACAACTCAAGGAGATTGAGCTTAGAAACCTTAACCTAGGGTTTTTGGAGGTTTTTCATTCTTTCTCTCACCTGTTTAATTTACTGGATACCCAATCAACATTATCATTTTCTTCTTTTATTCATTCATTTTGCTTTGAGATTGGTTTTACACCTCATGATTGCATACATTGGCATACATTTGTAATACATTTGGCATATACAAGCATCTAGACTATCTTCCCAAGAAGAAAGAAAGTTAGCTAGTTAGCTCGCTGGATAGGACAATGAGAAAGAAAGTTAGGTATCCAAATAATTGTTGTGGTTCAACCAGAGGGAAAGGATGTTTTATTGGCCCACTGAGACCACAAAAAGGTGATATGCAAGAACTAACTTGATTAGGACATTAGGGTAGTCTTGGCAAGGGTTTTATTGTCTTAGCTCTAGCAGTGATTGTGGGTTTTCATGGGAAAGACTTTGTTTCCCCTCCCTCCTTTGTGCCCTGCATTGCATACATTTGGCATACATTTGGTTTTATGTGTCCTATTTATGCTTCCACATTTGGCATACCCATTTTTTATATATCCTATAATTAATGCATTCCAAGAGATAGCATCTCTTTGAGACATTTCATCAAATAGTTTATGTGCCTTGTGTAATATCTGTTAGAGAATTTGTGGGCCACTTTAATATCCAACAAAAATCCCCCTTCCATTATTCTTTGATGGATGCCCATACCTTGTTCTAACACTCTTGTTTTAGCACAGGCTAGTAGGATGTTGCCAAAGTCGTGGTTGTTGGTCTGCCAATTTAGGCAATTGTGGGAAGCAATTGAGGCATTGAAGTTTTGGATTCAATTTTTCTTCCTACTAGTGAGCTTTGCAAGCTGTTCATTTCAAGATTTTTGGTGGCAACCTCACCCTAGTCTCCTTTGAAATGTGCACTAATCATTGGCAGACCAACAACCTCGGTATTCCATTAGTCAGCATTCTATAGAGATCACAACATGATTATCACTATAGGTCTAAACAAGCAATGTGGAGATTGAATTAATGCAATTGTATGGGAGTGCTCATTGTAGAGTGAGTACCAAATTGATACCAAAATGGGCATGTTCAAAAATCATTTTGCACCTCCAATAGAATCAAGTTCATCAAAAAAATCAACACATTCATTCATTCAATGTAGTTGTGTCCCCATAACTCCTCGCTAAATTGTTCATTGTTTCAAATCCCTCCAATGGTGATACACTCTAATATACCCATTGTACCCTCCTCACACAAGCCAATACTAGTCACTTCATTGTTCATTGATCCTAATTCCTCCATTCAAATGAGAACTTTTCTTCCAAACACTCATCTAATGAAGGAAACAAAGACAGTGTCTCAATTTGGCAATACATAACAATGAAAGGAGTGATTGTAGCCTTTAACATCTAGATTATCATAAAAATAGATGAACAATGGTACATGTTGAGTATAATGAATGGTGACATATTGTTTAAAGCACTGAAACCATTCTACTATTCTACTATCATGATAACCACTTAACCTTTTAAATTTGTTTCTTAAATGTAAAATTTTGAAAAACAATGTTTATCCATTTATCTTCTGCATTATTCCCTACATTTTATGTAATTATTGATAAAAAAGTAATCAATAAGCCTCATAAATCTTTGTTTCTCAGAAACATTATAGTCGGTGATGTCCAGTATTTTCCTACCAATAGTATTAGATTTAAGTGTTCAATTTGACAAATAAAAATAATATTGGTTTATATTCTTTTCTTTGTTAATAAAGCTCAATTCAAGAAAAATAACAATTATAACAACACAGTTAGAAATTATTAATACCCTAAAAAGAGATGCTATCATCCAAAAAAGTGTTCTTCATAAACTCTATCTATCCTTCAAACAAAAAATGCAATTATTTTGCTTCATTTATTTGCAGTATTGATGCAGGAGCATCCTGGGTGTAAGAGCACTCTTGCATCACCCAAAAATATTTCAAAATATTTCTGTTTTTGTATTCAATAAGGGCTATCTTGTGCAGAGTTGCTATTTATGGAAACTAGCTATTTTTAGTAAGTTGGTCTTACGATCTCGGAATGTTCTAATTTTACATGTGGAGGTTCATCTCAGTCATATCAGCCTACTAGAAAAGTTTCATGGCTAGATCAGGTCTAGTTTTGAAGATATTGAAGATTTTTAGTATTGGCAGCAGGGTATAGAAACTTCGAACTTAGTTTTGAAGGCTTTAGAGGCCCCGGATGAGGTTGAAAATTTGGGTGACGGGCACTTTGTGTAGGTCAAGCCTGTAGAGTGCTTCGTGGCTTTTCTAGAATGGGGTTATAATAGCGAATCGGGTCAACGGGTGATGACTTATGGTCTTCGAAAGTTGGGTCACCTGAAATGGCGAAAAATAATTTTTCTTCAAAATTTTTGTTTGGGTTTCAAAACTCATTTTGAGCCAACTTTGATGTAATAAATTGTAAAATAAAATAATTCTAAGTTTGGTCGGCCCTAAGGGCTAAATTTCTAGAACCTTCTCGGGCAGTGGGAATTGCCTATATAAAGAAAGCCATAGTGTTGTCTAGGGCAGTTCCGGGTAGTAGATCTGGGTATTGATTCAAGGCTTTGTCCTACAGAATATTGTAAGGGAATGCCCATGTGGCTTACATATTGTAATTCTAAAAGTTTGTAATTCCACATTTGTGGAGATAATAAGAAGCCAATTTTTTGTTCTTGCATATTATTGTTTTTGTTTCTCTATTTCTGTTATGTGTTTGTGGTATTAAGGGGAGCACCCTTCATCAAGTATTGTCTAAACTTTATATAATATCACACAATCATGCTCCATGAAAAGATAACTCTTGGACATGTTCAAATTCATGAGAACAACAACATAACCATGCAAGTATTAGATATAGATACCATATCCTTGCAAATTTTGACTCAAATTATGTGTAATATGGAGTTCTCTTGCTATCCTAAACAAGTGATATTACAAAATAGACAAACAAGCACAAAATAGCTGTGTTGAGAAGAGAATGCAAGCTTTAAATGTAGTCTCATTGGAAAAGGCTTCCAAAACTTTAAAAGAACTACAATTGATAGGTTTTAATTCAATTCTGCAGATTAAGGATTCCCATGTAGTGAATTGCTTGTCTCAAAGCCAAACTGTGACCTGCTTGCTGTTGTTGGAATAATTTAGTTTCTACCTTCTTGTTGTTGTTGGAACAAGTTGATTTCTCCCACACCATCTATTTCCATGGTCCACCACTTCCTATAGTCCACCTCTTTCTCAGTGCCTTAAATTGAATCTGAATGCTGGAAAAAAAATAAAATTTATAGGAGAACAAAATATTAAAGTTGCAAGAACAAAAGAGTCAGTTGAATCAATTGTTTATAGCATGTCAAAAGTAAGATGATTGCTTAAAATCAATGACATTTGGTAAGTGATGCTTCATTGTTTATAACATGTTAGAAGTAAGATGAATGTTTAAAATTTAAGACTTTGGGTATGTGATGCTTCACGTGATACACATGATTTGTGTAGTTCCTTTCACCAATTTGTTAGTTTGAGTGAATTAGTTGAAGCTGTATCTGATAATGAATGTAAAAATGAAAATGATAATATATTCAAATATGCAAATGTTGTTGGATGTTTTGAAAATAATGTTGATGTTAAGATCATGAAAAGCATGAGATATGAAGGTAAAAGATTGTGAAAGTGTGGACAAGGAATCACTACTATACCATGGCCTCTAAGGTTTCCTTCATTAGATGAGTGTTTGGAAGAAAATCTGAAACAACCAATTTGATAACAGATAATAGGAAAGATATATAACATTCAAAAATAAGAAAAACCAAATAACATTCTTTATTGCAATCACACAATGAATAACATGGCAGCTTAGAAAATAATACATAAGCTGCATATTTATTGAAAGAAAACATCTTTTAAAAACTCCTCGAAACTTATTCAATCTCCATCTTGCATGAAGAATCTTTGAAGCATAAACCATCTACAATTTTGTATAGAAATGCACAACTTAGTGAAGCCCTCTCAAGTTTCTATCACACGTGTCTCTATTAAGCCACTCTTTCAAGTAGCCATTAGAGCCATTTTATATGCACAGGTAATGAACATGCATATTTGCATACTCACTACTGGGAGCTTACCCTACAACACATGTACTATTGTGAAATATCATCACAAGTCCATTTGTTGCAAGGTCTAGCTCCTAGTAATGCTTGGTTGAAAAATTAGCATGTTTGTCACCTGTGCATATACCTTCTCTGATCGACTCTTATATGCACATGTACTATTGTGAACATGTAGATTTTCCTAAGCACTACTGGGAGCTTACCCAGAAACACATGTACTATTGTGAAAATCATATCACAAGTCCATTTGCTGCTAGGTCAAGCTCCTAGTAATGCTTGGTCAAATCTGCATGTTTGTCAAATTTAAATGGAATACTTTGTTCCTTACATACTTAAATGGAATACACAATACCAAATGATGAATGCTCAATTGTTGTAATGGAAAAGCATCAGAACTGTCCATTTATCAAGTATCAAGTAATTGTTAGCTAACTTAAGATAAATGATTAACATAAGTAGGAAAGTTAACCCCTTTGGTGAGGATCCTGCATAGTGACATGGATCAGCAGGTATAAGTCAATAAATAGACATAATTTTCTTATATTCTTCTTGTTTATCACTAAGCACGTATGTTATAAATAGACATATTATATAATCATATAATGTTTTGAATAATCGATGCAAAAAGTTTGACATGTTATATTCTTCTCGTTTATCCTTTTATATGATTCCTATTTTTGTGCCTTTCCTTCACTTTCAACCTACATTTTATATCTCCCACATATAGATAAAGAAGAATCATACGTATGGGTCACAACTTGATTATTCTATATATATTATTTAATTATTATTGTATCATCTTAAAATGGAAGCACTTCCATCTTGGTAGGTTTATCACCCTCTTTTATTACATTTATCATGATAGACATGCATTTAGGATGCATTTAGCTCTCATCGTCTTCATTCTAGGTGAAATTAGGGTTAGGATCCCAAGGATTCTCCTCAATTTCCCTCTTCCATGGCTCTACTCTCTAGGTAGGATTTAGAAATAGGTCCTCCTGGCCTTCATCACAATAATCATAGGATTTTATGTCTATCACTGATAGTCTGTTCTATTCTGACATCAGTTCTAGGTTTCTAAGCATCCTCGGGACCTCCTGACTTGGTTCTGAGTCAACCTGGGATCAGGGTCAGTGTCAAGTTCAAACTTGACTAGGTCAGGGTCGAGGTTGATCCTGACTAGGTTAGGTCCAACCTTGACTTTGACCCCTTTCTCCAAATTCTCAAGATCCTTAATTTTTGGGCATCAGGTTTTCAAGATATTTATTTTCCTGCCTCCGGGTTTGCCATTTCAAGTTTCAGGATGGTAAATCCTTTAATTGCATTTAATCTAGGTATATTTCCTAAAGGTTAGGACCTAATTGGGATTTAATTCTCCAAGGTGGCCCCTCTAGAGGAGTGTTCCCTAGTTCACTATAAAAGGAGGCCTTCCTCTCTCATTTTCACATCTCATCTCAAGCAATTGCAAGCTCTCAAGTGCAAGCAAGAATTCAAGCAAGGGAGGAATAGTGAAGGTGCAAGTTAGCAAGAGGAAGACATAGAAGATCAAGCCATTGTTGACATCAAGCATCTTTGTGAATTCATATTTGGAGTAAGAGAGATCATTTCTTCCTTGATCCACCATTATCAACGTTCAAGCATTCAAGGATTCAATCATGGAGTAGCAATTACAGATTGTGAGTTTGGTAGAAGTACTTTAGCCTTGGGGGCTTGGTATGCTTTTCTATCTCATTCAAATCTATGCATTTTTATTTCATACATATTCATGCTAGGGTTTTGATCTAGAGGATTAGATCTTGGCATTACACTTTCAATACATACACACACACATTCTATTTCAATTGGCTATTCGTGGAGGTGGAGACCACCAAAATGGGGGTTTGACTAAGGCAGAACCCTATATAGCCACCCCAAAACTCCTCTTTTCATATATCTATAGTTGTTGTTTTAAGGATCAGAGAACAAATTTGAGTACCCTTTTCACCAAACTTTCAGGATCTACGACCATAATTTGAATCAGACTTCAAATAAAGAATGAGGTATTTGACCTTTTATGAGGGTCAAACCTGAGCTGAGCTATTTTGAGAAATATTTCTGGGTTTTCTTCATCTCAGCATTTCTAGTCTAAGATAGGTTTTGGATTTTTCTGAAAGTGTGCATAGACTTCATAAAATAGGTATTTATGAATCAATTTCATGATGAGGTATGTATCTTGACCTAATTGATTTTCAAGTATTTCCAGATTTAATTATGCTATTCCAATTCCAATTTCCAATTTCAAATGAATATGTATTGAATGTTAGGTATATTACTATGTTTCCATTTTAACCATATTCATTTTGGTGAACCTGTTTACGACAACTCTTTCTTTTATGGTGTTAGATTTAAATCTTGTATGCTTATAAGATTAGATTTCTTTCTTGCATTTATATTTCAAAAATACAAAAAAATTGCAAAATTCCTTTAAAAATATAAAAATATTTTCATTTTCATGCTTTTAATACTTTCTTTGTACTCAACATGTATGATTCTTGTTTTGAGTACTTTGATGAGTCTTTTATTGTACAAGAAGATAGATTCCCTAATGAGGTACATGGTAGTGAGACTGAAAATGATTCAAATATGGTCTCCATGGATCCTATTCCTATTTCACTCTCCTCCACAACCTCTCCAATTGACCTTTACCATAGGGTGTGTGCATGGTTACCTTCATGTCCCACTATTTGTAACATTGATAAACCTAAATTGATATATCCTACACCTTTGATGATGGTAAAAGGATGTGCTTGTATAACAATTAAGGGTAAACCTAGAGATCCTTTGGATTTCTTTAATAACACTAATTCCATTTTGCATGCTTATCATACATAGAATAATCCTCAACCTATTGTTCCAGTTTCTTTACCTCCTTCTCAACCTATGCTTCCTCAAGCACCTAGGTATCCATCTACCTTTAAGGAGTATAACTTAGTTGACCAATTACGTGCTACTCCTACTAAGATATCTTTATGGGAATTACTTCAAACCTCCTTGACATATCATGAGGTATTGAAAAAAGCTCTATCTACTATTCCTGCTTCACCTCCTAATCAAGAAAACATTCATTCTATTTTGGATTCTATGCATACTATGCCTTCTGTACCTCCTATTATGTTTTCTGATAATGATTTACCTTCCTTAGAGGTGCAGAATCAATATGATGCTCTTATGGTGGTTGTCTCTATTAATCAGAGTATCATTCATAGAACCTTAATTGACAATGGATCTGGACTTAATGTTTGTAGCATGGATATGCTCAAGGCAATTAAGGCTGATTTATCTACTATTCAACCTGATAATGTTCCTATACGTGGATTTGATAATATTGTGAAAAGAACTTTGGGTATTATTACCTTACTTGTTAAAGTAGGTCCAGTTATTCTAAATAATCCTATTCATGTTATGCCTGGACCTCTCAACTATAACCTTATTTTAGGAAGACCATGGTTACATACTATGCATGCAGTTCCTTCCACTCTTTATCACAAGGTGAGGTTCATCTATAATAACCTAATGTATAAATTACATGCGGATGATGCCCTGAACCCTTTCTTAAATGTAGAATATGCTAAGAACTCTAAACCTATTCAACCTAATATAGAGATTGAAAAACAATTGGAGATACAACAATCTGAGATAAAAAAACCTGAGATTCAACAACAAGAAGTTTCATCTTCTTCTTCGTCCTTGACTGAGCATGATTGGGGGACACTGGATTTTAATCCTACATTTATTAGAGAATATAAGGTCTCTGATTTAGAATTCATGATGCAACAAAATGACTTTGAGAAAAAAAAATTTATTTCTTCTCCGTTGTCTGCAGAATTAAAAAGTAATTTTTTTGCTGCTTTGATTAATGAAACGCTTGACACTATAAAGTCTGATTGTTATGACATTGTGACATATGCTGCTCCTTGGACTCCTTCTGACATGATTGATAGATATGGCCCTAGTTATCATTTGCTTAAGAAATCAAGATTTAATGGGAAAGGATGTGGAAAGTATGAACAAGGTATACAAGTACCTTTGGATAATGATGTCTATGATCATACGTATGGATTAGGATTTAATCCTTATCAAAAACCATCAGCTTTTCCTCTTAATGTTAATCATATTTTCACTGGACAGTTGAAATTGGTTAACCCATTGCTTATTGACTTTAATCAACACTCTTCTTTGGATATTTTTCCTAAAGATGAAGCCTTAATGGAATTTTTAGGGGTTTATGAGGATCTATCTAAGTTTCATCACAAATGAGGAAAGCCTTATTGTTTAAAAATAGATGCTTATTTTGGAGAACCTAATGAATAGGATATTCTTCCTTTTCTGATGGATTCTCCAATAAGAAGTGATTTGTTAATCACTGAAACTATTGATATACAAGTGGATGAGAATAACTCTGAAAGGTTGATAAAAATTGGAAAATGTTTGAATCAGGATGAACGTGGTCAGTTGGTTTCCCTTTTCTCAAATTTAAGGATATTTTTGCTTGGACATATTCTAATATGCTAGGTATTGATTCTAAAATTATTACTCATAACATTGTTTTAAAACCGAATATGAAATTGGTGAAACAAAAAATTTGAAAGATGAATCCACGAATTGCTTTTTTAGTCAAAGGTTAAATTGAAAAACTATTGGATTCTGGATTTATCCATTCTATTGATTACTCAGATTGGATTTCAAACATTGTGCCTATGTCAAAAGGAGAAAATAAGATAAGGATGTGCACTGATTTTAGAGATTTAAATAAGGCATCCTTGAAAGATGATTTCCCACTACCTAATATTGATATGATTGTGGATTCAACAACAGGTCATGCTTTGTTATCTTTTATGGATGGTTTTTAAGAATATAATCAAATCTTTATCCCCCCTGAATATCAATTTAAGACTACATTTATAACACCTTGGGGAACCTTTTGTTGGGTCATGATGCCTTTTGGATTAAAAAATGTGGGAGCAACTTATCAACGGGCTATGACTCTAATTTTTCATGATTACATTCATAAGATTCTTGAAGATTATGTGGATGACATCTTGGCAAAATCTATACAAAGAGAAGATCATGTTACTATTTTATGATAGATATTTGAAAGAATTAGAAGTTATAATATGAGATTGAATCCTAAGAAGTGTGTTTTTGGAGTTAATTCTGGTAAATTATTAGGATTTATAATCTCTAAGTGAGGCATTGAAGTAGATACTAAAAAGATTGAAGCTATTGTTAATATGCCTCCTCCTAAAAATATTTCTCAGTTACGAAGTTTACAAGGAAAAATACAAGCTATTCATCGCTTTATTTCTAATTTAGCCAACTGAACTATTCCTTTTACCTCCTTGCTTAGAAAGGATACCACTTTCTCTTGGAATGAGGAGTGTAAACAAACTTTTGAGCAATTTAAGGAGTATCTTACGAATCCTCCTATTTTGCAGCCTACAAATTTTGATAAACCATTTCAATTATACACTTCAGTGACTCCATGGGCTGTGAGTGCATTGTTAGCTCAAATTGATGATAATGGTAAAGAAAAACCCGTGTATTACATTAGTCAGACTTTAACTAATTATGAAACACGCTATACAGATTTAGAAAGACAATGTCTAGCTGTAGTTTATGCATGTCAGAAACTCAAGCATTATCTTATAAATGCTGAAGTTAATGTGATTGTCAAGTTCGATCCTTTGAAACATCTTTTCTCACAAATTGATCTTTCTAGTCGATTAGCAAAATGGTTCATGTTGCTCACCGAATTTGATCTTAATTTTATTTCTTATAAATCTATTAAGGGACAAGCATTGACAGATTGTCTAGCTAAGGCTCCTAGTCCATGTCTAGATAAAAATTCTACTTCCATAGAATTTCCTGATGATAATATTCTAACTATTCAACATGATGATATTTGGGAATTATATTTTGATGGGTCTAAGTGTAAAACAGGTTCTGGTGTGGGTATCATCTTGATTCCCCCTACAAAAAAACCCATCCCTTTATCATATAAATTAACCTTTCTTTGTACTAATAACATTATGGAGTATGAAGCCCTTATAGCTGGACTACAAGCAGCTTCATCCCTCAATATCTAACATTTACAAATATATGGTGATTTGCAACTAATAGTTGAACAGATTAAAGGAGGATATCAAACTAAAAATGCTAAAATGACACAATATAGAGATTTAGCTCTTGATGTGCTTCACAATTCCCCTCTTATACAATTTAGACTTTACCTAGGAAGGATAATCGACATGCAAATGCTATGGCTAGTGAAACTTCCTTGGTTTGTCTCGAGAATAATGTGGAAAAATTTCAATTTACTATACAAACTCTTAATGCCCTGCAATTTCTGATAAGATCACTTTTGACTATTTCAATTTGCATTTAGATGAATGGTATTCACATGTTTTTCATTTTTTGAAAGATGGTACTTTTCTTGAATCAGCAACATGGAACATGCGTAATCATATTAGGAAACTTGCAGCATGGTACATCATTTTAGGAGATACGCTTTACAAATGCTCTTATGAAGGATTGTTATTAATATGTCTCAATAGAACTGAAATTCATGTAGCTTTAGCAGAGGCTCATTCTGGTTCTTGTGGGGGACATTTTGGTGGAAAATCTTTGGTTAATAAATTACTTTGAATGGGATATTATTGGCAAACAATGGAACAAGATTCTTTCATATTTGTTAAGAAATGTCCTCAATATCAACAACATAGTAATTTGATTCATGTTCCTGCTCATGAGCTTTGTAATCAAGTTTCTCCATGGCCTTTTAGTATTTGGGGTTTTGACCTTATTGGAAAAATCTCACCGACTTCTTCTCAAGGACATACTTACATTCTCATGGCTATGGATTACTTCACGAAGTGGGTTGAAGTTGTCCCTCTTCATTCAACAACAACATATGCTATTTTTGATTTCATCCTTAATAATATCATAACAAGATTTGGTATTCCTTCGACGATAATTTTGGATAATGGAACATCTTTTAAAAATAAGGAAGTTGCAAAATTTTTGGAGAAATATAGGATTCAACATAGATTTTCAACTCCTTACTATCCTCAATCTAATGGACAAGCTGAAGCATCAAATAAAATTATTGAACAAATCTTGAGAAAAATAGTTAATAAGCATGCCAAAGATTGCCATACTCAATTGACTTATGCTTTATGGGCTTATAGGACTAGTGTTCATACCGCCATGGGTACTTCTCCTTATAATCTTGACTATGGTACTAATGCTATTATGCCTTTGGAACTAGAAATACCTTCTTTACATATTTTATTTCATGGGATAATTGATAAAGATACTTTTCATGAACAATGCTTACAAGAATTAGAAATGTTAGATGAACAATGAATACATGCATTAGAACATATAAAAGCTTATCATAAATCTCTTTAGAAACAATACAATCATAAGGTAATTGAACAAACATTCGTGGTTGGTGATTTAGTTTTTTATAAGAATCAACAAAATGTGAATGCTTTACTAGGCAAAAAAGGAAAATTTAGCCCTAATTGGCTTGGACCTTTTGTTGTTATTGAAAACTTTGGTTTGGGTGCTTACAAACTTGTGATATGGATGGTGTTTCTTTTAAGGAACCCATTAATATTATGCATCTTAAATGTTATTACCCTTAATCTCATTTGTTCCATGTGCATTTATGTATTCCTTATAAAGATTTCTTTTATAAGTTATGTAAAAATTATATATTGAATATGTTTATGCACTTTCTTTCTGTCTTTCTTTCTATTAAGTTTTATATTGATGAAAGCATAGTAATCAAACATAGAACAAATCAGTAGAGAAATTTTTTCATTCATCACAAATTTATTTTTTTAAAAAATTTTTTGATACATATGAGGCCAATGACCCTATCTATCACTATGACACTCTGCTGGCTGGTGACTCCTAGATCTCTCTGCCTTGTGGTAATAAGATGAAGATTTGTGTGTCTGTGTATGGCTCTTGGATATGATCATACCCTATACACACTCATGAAGACTTTGTATCTATACCATCATCTTCTCCTCTCTTTCTCTACACATCCTCAGCTCTCACTGGATACATACAAAGATGTCAGCATGTCTGTCGGGATCCCTATGACCAATGGAAGACTCTCACTCATCAACTGGTAGTCAGTAGGATATAACATTATCCTTGAGAACCTTGGATACAAAGCTCCTCCACTCTGCTATGCTAGCTATAGACAGACAAACTTCTATCAGTCCAGTATCCTATCTATGTCAAATCAAATCATATATTCAAACAATTGTTCAATCAAATTTATACCTGGGTCTCCCTCCTAGACGTCACTAAAGTGCCTGGATGGTGGGGGCATGGAGTGACTACTCTCTCCACACTTGCTATGTCTAGGCCTCGATGGTGGTGTCCCTATATGGGGTCGTGGGGGCCGTTGCGATCTCAATGGTAATGCGCGTGTAATAGGTATATTTGTACCAGTATCACCAACTGTGGGCATATCCTCAGCTCTCTCCTCCTCCATGGGATCTCCCTCAAAGATGTTCTCCTCCTCATCCCAGATATCCACATCCTCCTCAGTTAATCCACTATCTTGGTGTGTCCCCTTTGTAAAGCTTGGATCACCTATGGGATAATCCTTGGGAAAGATAGGACTGGTCCCCTCCAAACTCTAGTACCTGATGTAATCTCATCTCACACCTACATAGGTTACATCTGATGGTACCTCTCTATCCTCTGTCTCCTCTATATTGATATCCTCAATGTCTACTATCGATGGTCGGTGTATGGCACTAGGTCTCTGATAGTATCTCATCAGATGTACATAGTGAGGTACTACCTTAGGGACTCCTTGTAAGAGGTCAAACTACCTCTTCACCTGATCATAATAATAGGGTATTACTATATGACTCTGATGACCCTCTAGTAGCTTTCACTACTGTGAATGTCTCATCTAGAATTGTGTATTAGGCCACTCTATCATCTGGTAGTAGGGTGTCCATATCACATCGATGCTAGCAATGCGGTCTAGATGTACTCTCCAATAGAGCATATCCCCAAACTACCAAACATCCCTCAAAGGATATGCAAAGGCTATCACTATCCTCACATCTACCATCATCGGCACTCCTTGTGGATGTGTACATGAAAAATGCTTAAAGATCCATATCTATAGAATTGTGCATGTCGATAGACTCTCTCGCTGATACCTCACTAACTGAATCATCTCATGGTATAGCTAAGCTAACATGTTGCAACCCCATGAGAACATGGTCCTCTCTCTCTCTCCATCTTTTGTATGAGATGTGCCAGAGGTGAACAAAATATGGTACCCTTTGAGTTGGGTAACACAACCAAGGATACTATGCACAACATCACCTTTCATATTAAAGGTGTAGGGCCTGATAGTATGGTAGATAGTGGGATCTGATCTGATTAGCTCTACATCAATGGGTGCACACCTGTATAGTACTCAGAGTCTACATGGATCTCCTCACAACCATGCTATGCTCTAGGTCTAACAGTCTCCCCTCAGACTAGAAGTAGCATAATCCTGTACACATCCTCTAAAGTCATTGTGATCTCCCCACATGAAAGATGGAAGGAGCAGGTATCCTCATCCCATCTCTCTATCAGAGCTGATATCATGGCTCAGTGTAGTCTAATCTATGGAAGGATTGATACCCATTATAGTCCTACATCCCTTAGTAACTACATCCCCTCATCATCTAGCTTAGATAGTCTCTCCTTGACATTCACTAGAAAATCCCCAAAAGGATGTTCTCAAAAGAAGACTAGGTCTTGTAAGCACAAAAAAACATCATATCAGTAATCTACATCATCAAATCTACAAATATAACTAAACTAGGTCAAAGTTGACCTTAGTTAGGTCAATGTCGACCTTACTGGGTCAATGTCGACTTTATTGGGTCAGGGTTGACCTTTTTGAGTCAAGGTCGACCTCATCTCAAAACATGACAAAAAAACCCCTAGGCAATGTCGACTTTTACAGGTCAAAGTTGACCTAGGTGGGTCAATGTCAACCTCAATGGGTTAGGGTCGACCTAAAGGGGGAAAAATCAACCTGACCTCTAGAAAATAGGAATTTAAAAAACACAAAGGTGGATAAAGGAAAAACTCACCTCAAGTAGTGGCCATCTGGTAGCCAAGCTGTGTCTCAGAGACTCCAGGCATGTCGTTCACAACTCCTCCCTTCTTGGCATCTTGCTTTCTCATTTTGAATCTACAAATGGTAAGATTGAGTAAGTTTTGCTTTTTATCTCTTTTTTATAAGGTAAAATTAGGGTTTTCTAAAAATTTCTTCTTTATGCATTTAGATAGACATCCACTCTTTTCATCATAACTTGAGTTCGGTAACTCTATTTTTAGTGCTATTAGTGGCATTGGAATCATGATTCAGATACCTAACTCCTTTAATTAGTTTAGGAAGGTTAGGAATCCTTCTAATTGGTTTAGGAAAGGACTTCTCAATACTCTGCATATCCCATATATAGAGTTTTTCTTATCACCCTGTTTCACCCTTCCGAAGTAGAAAGCCAAAATAGGGAGGGGCATAAGGGGCTCTATACACTTCTCAAATTATCATATAGTAAGATTTAGGTGATTTATAGATTTTCATTAACCTTGTGTGTTGCAGGTTCTAACAATTTTCTGCAGGATCTTTACATCAAGGACTTGGCTATATCCATTTTATTTACTATGATATTTACTTACTTTAGCTTGCATATTCACGTAGTGTCATAACTAAGCTAAAGTGGGGGCTAAATGTATCATCTTAAAATGGAAGCACTTCCATCTTGGTAGGTTTAACACCCTCTTTTATTACATTTATCATGATAGACATGCATTTAGGATGCATTTTGCTCTCATCTTCTTCATTCTAGGTGAAATTAGGGTTAGGATCCCAAGGATTCTCCTCAATTTCCATCTTCCATGGCTCTATTCTATAGGTAGGATTTAGAAATAGGTCCTCCTAGCCTTCATCATGATAATCATAGGATTTTATGTCTATCACTGATAGTCTGTTCTATTCTGACATCAATTATGGGTTTCTGAGCATCCTCGGGACCTCTTGACTTGGTTTTGAGTCAACCTGGGACCAAGGTCAAGGTTGAGTTTGAACCTAACTAGGTCAGGGTCAAGCTCAAACCTAACTAGGTTAGGGTCAAGGTCAACCCTAACTAGGTCAGGTCCAACCTCAACTTTGACCCCTTTCTCCAAATTCTCAAGATCCTTAATTTCTGGGCATCGGGTTTTCGGGATATTTATTTTCCCACCTTCGGGTTTGTCATTTTGGGTTTCGGGATGGTAAATCCTTTAATTGCATTTAATCTAGGTATATTTTCTAAAGGTTAGGACCTAATTGGGATTTAATTCTCCAAGGTGGCCCCTCTAGAGGACTGTGCCCTAGTTCACTATAAAAGGAGGCCTTCCTCTCTTATTTTCACATCTCATGTCAAGCAATTGAAAGCTCTCAAGTGTAAGAAAGAATTCAAGAAAGGGAGGAATAGTGAAGGTGCAAGTTAGTAAGAGGAAGATATAGAAGATCAAGCCATTGTTGACATCAAGCATCTTTGTGAATTCATATTTGGAGTAAGAGAGATCCTTTCTTCCTTGATCCACCATTATCAACTTTCAAGCATTCAAGGATTCAATCATGGAGTAGCAATTATGGATTGTGAGTTTGGTAGAAGTACTTTAGCCTTGGGGGCTTGGTATGCTTTTCTATCTCATTCAAATCTATGCATTTTTATTTCATACATATTCATGCTAGGGTTTTGATCTAGAGGATTAGATCTTGGCATTACACTTTCAATACATACACACACACATTCTATTTCAATTGGCTATTCATGGAGGTGGAGACCACCAAAATGGGGGTTTGACTAAGGCAAAACCCTATATAACTACCCCAAGAATCCCCTTTTCAGATATCTATAGTTGTTATTTTAAGGATCAGAGGACAGATCTGAGTACCCTTTTTGCCTAACTTCTGGGATATGCGAATAGAATTCAAATCAGACTTCAAATAAAGAATGTGGTATTTGACCTTTTATGAGGGTCAAACCTGAGCTGAGCTATTTTGGAGAAAGATTTTTGGAGTTTCTTCATCTCGGCATTTCCAGTCCAAGACAGGTTTCAAATTTTTCTAAAAGTGTGCACAGACTTCAAAAAATAGAATTTCATGATGAGGTATGTATCTTCACCTAATTGATTTTCAAGTATTTCCAGATTTACTTATGCTATTCCAATTTCAAATGAATATGTATTGAATGTTAGGTATATTACTATGTTTCCATTTTAACCATATTCAATTATCAAAATGCTATTTGAAGCGAGGACGTGACAATATCTCATTTGATGGATTGTAGGACCCACCAAATAGGTACTTGTCAGATCTATCTACATCGAATGAGGGAAATGCGGGAATGGTAGATGAAATTTCTACATGTAGTATGACTAAAATAGGGATATCAACTAGAGGTCAAAAGATTAGAAAAAACATCAATAAATGCATGCAATTTTTCCTTGCTAAAGGGGGGTCATGTTCTTATGATGATGAGACCAAAGGCAACATCAAGGTGCCCTTTCGGTACACACATCTTGAGAAAGAATGGGTACCCAATGAACTACCTCCAATTAACATTAATTTTTGTATTAATGAGAGGATATATCACATAGCTCCATCCTAATTACATGGTTTGGGCCTATTTTTCATGGATGGGATAAAGGTATGTTACAACAAAGTTGTTGAATTGATGGAGTATGTCAGTCCTTGTTACAATTACTATGATTGGATGCTGATTGTTCAATATAAAAATGTATGCGTAGGTATGTACTATCAACAAATTATATACAATAGAAGTAAAATGATCAAAGTAAAAGATTCTCTATGTACATTGATGGGAGACCAAAAGCAACAGGGAATATTGCAGGTTTTATAAATAGTATGTGACCTTCCTCAACTAATAAACAACCCAATTGTATATTTGAGGCATGTGAGGGGCATCAAGTTTTGTATGTGCAATAAAATCAATAATTTTAGGGGAAGAACTGCTAATAGATTACCATTTAAATCACATAAATACAAACAAAGTTACTATCATGAGGGTGGTAAGTACTATATACCATTTTATTAATAAGTTTGTTTTGCTAAGTCTATTGCTTTCATTTCACTAAAGTTTTTATATTTAATCTTTGTCACAAGATGATATGGATCCCCCACATGATAGAGGCCATGGGGATTCTCCTTCCACCCATTCTTCAACAACGGTAAACCTTATTGAAATTGTACAAATTAGATAGTTGAAAAATGTTATATTATTATGTTATTTTATTTAGGGTTTTGGAGTTATTATGATATTTTTACTGATATTCTTGTCATAATTTGATGTTTAGGATAGGGGAAAAGAACTTGCAACAACATAGGCAATAGTTGTAGATACAGATGACAATATCCTAGAAATCCCTAATTTAATAAATATGTTGAAGAAAAAACTAAAAAGAGTCAATGTAAAAATTATTAGCATTTTGGAAGATGCAAATCCAACCAAGGAGATGCTGAAGAGGCAAGATGAATTGATGGCACAAGCACCTTGTTTGAAGTAAGCAGTAATGAATCTTTAGTTATAACAAAAGTTCAATAAATGTTTATATTTTATACTCTTTTATATCGTGAACTAAAATATGTATGTGTTCTTGTTATAGGATTTTTTTCTTGGTCAAGTACTTGGTCATGGACATCATGGTGAGGCTGGTACTAGCAGAGCTCTGGCCGCATCAGGTAAAATAATCCTTAAGTTGACAAGTTACAAGAAATTTTTTCTTTGGAACATTCAAAAACTTCTTAAGTTAACTCTTACTTTTATTATTTCAGAATGTCTTTGCTAACAATGTATTGTTCAGGTGATCAAGTGTAGGCCACTCCTCCTAGGAGGTCGACCGATGTCCATCCAAGATTGCTAAGTGAAATGTCAGCAACAAGGGGCATGCAAAAATTGACACCTTCATAGTCTATGCCTGGTAAATCCTTATTTTTCTATATTTGGTTTTGTGTTAATTATGATTTGATAATTTATACTTTAATCTTGGGTGCATCTCATAGTGGATTAATTTTGTGGAGTAGGAGATACACCGGCACCATCTGCTATGCTAGATACATATTAGAGTACATGTATTGGTGATAATTCACCATCATTTCCTAGATCTACCCGTGTTTCTAGCACGGGAGTTATGCAGATGTCATTGTTGATTGACAATAAAGAATTGATGCCTTTAAAATGTCCTAAGCTTCCAAGTACTTTAAAATTATTATTTTTTATATTGTAATATGCATTTACCTATTCATACAAGTTTTGGATTGATGATCCCATGCCATTTTTTTGTAGGAAATGATTCTTTTTATAAGATGCTTTATGACCTCACATTGAAGATATTCGGGCCCACCATATGTACAAGGTGGAACATCATAAGTGAACTAACCCTATCCCACTATTTTTATTTCATATCATTAATTGGTATTTTTATTATTCCTTTCATTTAGGCCTTTTCTTTTACTATATTCAAGGTACACAACTTTAGTTAATTTTTCTATGTAACAATTTTGTGTTTTTTCTTAAAAGGTGGAACTTGCAAGACAAAAAATTAAAAGATCAGCTCATTAAAGATTTAGAGCATGAGTTTGGTAGTAATATTGAGGAGAAGAAAATTTTATAAAAAGCTACCAAACATCTTAAGACTGTAAGGAACTCATATAGAAGGAGTCTCATCTAGAACCCAAAGTACGAGTGTCCTCCCTTTATTCCAGTGAGGGATTGGAATGAGTTCATTTTGGATGCAAAGGAGAAAGGGATGCTCAAAGAGGAATTACAATAGAAAATGGGAGAAGAAGGTATGCAATAGTATTAAATACTAGTACAATGTAATAATGCACTAATTAGTGATCTTTATATCTATATCATCTAACATATTTCAAACTTTTCATAGGTTGCAGGACACATCAAAGGCAACAAAGGCCAGGCTGCAAAAGATTGGGCAGCACAAAGTTGGCTCTAGTGGATATAACAAAATTAAAGCACGAATTGTAAATAGCAGTAAATGAATTCCAAAGAAAAATTATTTATAAAATGCAAATAATTTTGTTTAATAAAAAAATGTAGGGCTCAGAATTTAATTTAGAGGCCACGACAGAACACAAAAAAATTGCCTTCAAGGAAGGCTATCAAGCCATAGCTGAACACCTACCCCAAGCTTCCACTGGCCCAACCCAAGAGTCTCCTGCATCATGTGAATAGGTAAATATGCCAAAAAAAAAATATTTGAAATTGAATACTTGTGCAACAATCTATTTGATAATAATGTGCATGGCATTGCAATGCAACCTCCTAATCGTAACACAAATCCTACACCACATGATGAAGCCCCTAATGTGCATCATAGTGTTGATGGAGGTGTTCATTTTCTATTTAAAATTAATTATGTAATTATTAATACAATTTAACATCTTAAATTGAAATTGGTGTAACCTTTTTTGTGTATATTTTAGAGCATACAGAATGTCATGCTGAATGAGTGGAGGATGTTCAGAGTGATCACCATGTAGATCATGTGGCACATTCAGGTAAAGAAAATCTATATTTTGTTCTTTTAAATTTATTTTTTGATTTATAGTTCTTTTACTTAATTAAATACTTGTAACACTAATATAAAATGGTGTGAATTTAACCTATGACATAGTTGTTATTGCAGCGGACCCCCCTTTGGTGCAATAGCCTCTTGTTCCTGAACAAATGAGGAGGAGACATGTGTTGGCATTAGAATCAGTAGAGGAGGGGAATGATGAGGATATTGATGCTTCGCTTAGCTGTTACCTTAGAAAAATGAGAAAGAAATCAAAAAAGAAATGATTGTAATTAAAAAAAAATTCTAATGAAAGAACGTTGTCTTAATGGATGTAATTTTGTAATAGTAAATGTTGATGAATGATGTGTTAATGAATTATTCATGAATGTTGTGTGTTAATGAATTTTACATGTTAATGAATGTTATCATGCAACATATATATATTGGAAGGTATGTTGTTTATCAATATCAATTCATAGGATGCTAGCACATACCATTATGACTGATATTTGGAACAAGCCTTTACTCCTTCATTCCCTTAGTTTGCCCACCTCTCCTATCTTTCATTGTGCCAAATTTTACATCCCAGGAGTAGGGGAGAACCAATTCTTCATTTAATAGAGAAGTACCTGGAAAATGTTGGTTAGGAGCAATGGCAAATAGTCCCGATGATTACTTTTGACTTTTTGATAATTATTGTCATGTGCGATGGTGGATGCAGATCAGTTTCCCAATGTTCAATGACCGTATTATGTGTTGTTGACTATGGATTGCATTGTTGATCTACTAATTGGATCAAGACTCTTCGAATCATAGGTAGAGAATTTGACTTCCTGGTGCCCATGAATAGTGTTAAGTATGTTCTCTGATTCGATTAGTGATCTATATATCTATTGGTGATGTGTCCTATTCTTTTCCCATCTCGATTGTGTATCATCTTAAATTGGAAGCACTTCCATGTTAAGATCATTTAGACCTCTGAGTAAGTGGTTTGGGGTCATGTTGAATGCCTTGAAGTGGTATTTTATTGGATCTATCTTTTTCCCCATTTTTCACTTCTTTTTTGCACTTGATTCCTTCATTCTAGGTGAAATTAGGGTTAGGATCCCAAGGATTCTCCTTAATTTCCCTCTTCTATGGCTCCATTTTCTAGGTAGGACTTACAAGTAAGTTCTCCTAGCCTTCATCATAGGATTTTGTTCCTCTTTTTGGCATTTTCCCCTGATACTGCCCCCTTTTCCACTTTCTTTCTGCATTTTCCTAGCATTCTGGACTGAGACCCTAAGATCTACGACTTCAAGGTCAAGGAAGACCTTGAGGGGTCAAGGATGACCTTGTCCCTAACCTAGGTCAAGGTTGACTTCATCCTTGATCCTGGGTTCCAGTTTCTAGGTCCCGTGATCTTCGAATGTCGGGTTTTAGAAATAATTGTTTTCCTGCTTTTGGGTCGGCTATTTTGGTCTTTGAAATGGTAAACTCTTAAATTATATTTAATTTAGGTCCATTCCTAAAGGGTTGAGGCCTAATTGGAATTTAATTCCCCAAGGTGGCCCCTCTAGAGGATTTTTCCCTAGATCACTATAAAAGGAGGCCTTCCTCTCTCATTTTCTCCATCAAGTTTCCATACACTTTCATGATCAAGGCATCAATTTTTCACATCTCATATCTCAAGCTCTCAAGAAAGATCAAGAAAGCATCCATTCTCAAGAATTCAAGTCCTCTTCTCTATTCAAGTTCTCCATTGAAGATCAAGGATTCAAGAATTCAAGATTCATCATTCAAAACCCTAGATCTAGCCATCATGGTGGTGTGATCTCCCTTCAAGATCCTTTGTTCATCTTCAAGATCTATTCATTCTTCCCTCAAGGTGGATTCCAAGCATACAATCATGGAGGTTTAGATTTACATTTTTTCATGTTATGTTCAAGCTTTCATATCAACATACTTGTTTACATTTGAAATACAATTGCATATCTATTGAATATCATAGTTTCATTGTTAGATTTACTTCTACTACTTGCTAGCATTATCTATTTCAATTCCATTATTAAGGTTGATTCCAAACTAGGGGTTGACTAAGTAAAGCCCCTCCCCAACAAACAAAACCATTTTTCTTGTAGGTACAAGTGTAGGAAAGTGAATTAAAGTGTAGATATGGATACCCTTTTCGCTGAACTTTCCAGATCCATGAACAAAGTCAAAGTCAACCTTCAAAATATTGAGGTAGTATTTGACCTTTTATCTGGATCAAAGACTACCTGCTTCCAGAAAGACAAAAGTTTTTTGGGTTTTCTCCATCTTGGCATTTCCAGTCCAGAACAGGTTGCAGACTTGCCCCAAACTGTACATAGGCACTAGAAAATAGGTATTTTTAGATTAATTTCATCACAAGGTATGTATATTATTCTATTTGATTTCTATCCCCTTTCAATTCAAATGTATGTGTAAAATATTGGCTTTGGGGTCTCTTTTATGTGCAAACCATTGTTCTAGGACCCCATTCACATTTTATCCTATACATTTTGGTGAACCCGACATGCTTACCCTCCTTTCTTTTGTGGATTTAGATGCTCTATTGTGTTAGATCTTCCTTTTTTTTCCCTTGTGTGTTCACCTTCATTATACATTTTGGTGAACCCAACATACTTACCCTCTTTTTCTTTTATGGAATTAGATGCCCTATTGTGTTTTACATTTCCCTTTGTATTATATTGTTCTTGCATGCTAATTAGATTACTTACATCTATATTTCAAAAATACAAAAAGAAAATTGCAAACTTTCTTTCAAAATACAAAAATATTTACATTTTTGCATGCTTGTAGTATTACTTTGTGTTCAACATGTATGATTTTTGTTTTGAATACTTTGATGATGTCTTTCTTACAAAATATGATAGATCCCTTAACGAGGTACATGGAAGTGAGGATGAAAATTGTTCGAATGAGATCTCCATTGATCCTATTCCTATTTCACTCTCCTCCACAACCTCTTCAATTGACC
Source organism: Chamaecyparis obtusa (assembly GCA_027943335.1). NCBI lineage: Eukaryota > Viridiplantae > Streptophyta > Pinopsida > Cupressales > Cupressaceae > Chamaecyparis > Chamaecyparis obtusa. Next base: position 1,433,627 of record BSBK01000213.1, on the reverse strand, counting down.
TTTACAAAGATGAGTTAGAGATTGATGTTAATTCTTCTCCTAATATATGTCTTTTCTATGAGCCTACTTTAGAATATAATTTTCCTTCTTTCCCCTTTAGGGATCAAGCTTTAGTGAGTTTTGGCGCTCCTAAAATGTGCTTTATTGATAGGGATGATAATCCTCCTATTTGGGATGAGGCTTTGGATTTGGATGTTGATTACTCTCTTCCTCATGAAACCATTGTGAATAAATCTATTTTTTGGGATGATCCCTTGGATAAATACATTGATTTATCCCCTCCTCATGAAGAAGCTTTGATATAAGAGGGTGATTTATTAATGGATGACATATTCATACATGATGATGAATATTTTTCTAAAACACATTCCCCTTATGCGGACATCTTAGTGAAAGAAGATGACATTATAGATGTTTTACCTCCATTTGGGATTCCTTCTAGTGATGAGGCATTAGTGAAGAATGATATGAATTACCTTAATGATCTCTCTATTAGTGATGATCTTATGGATAATCAAGATCCTACCTCGTCTCCTCCTAGGATATCTTCTTTGCTTCCTTCTTGTGAATCTATTTGTAGTGTTGAGACAACTAATATGGTTTTTTTGAAACCCTTGTTGACTGTTAAAGGTTGTCCTCACATTACTATCAAGGGTAAACCTATGGTGTATTTAGAGTCTTTCAATGATCAATATTTGATATCTCACACATATCATACAAGGAATAAACCTCAACCTAATCCGGTGGTTTCTACTTCTTTACCACCTTCTCAACCCATTCTTCCTCCTCCACCCCATCTTCCTAGCAAGGACTATGATTTGATAAACCAATTGCAACATACCCCTGCCAAGATTTCTTTATGGGAGCTTCTTCAAACTTCACCTACCTACTATGAAGCCTTGCAAAAAGCTCTAGAAACTCTTCCCACTCCACCTCCTAATCAAGAGAACATCAATAGCTTCTTACAATGCATGCATGCTACCCCAAGTCCTCCTGACATTATATTTACTCAAAAAGATTTACCTTCTAAAGAAGTTCAAAATCAGTATGATGCTCTTATGGTTGCTATTTCTATCAATAAAAGTATCATTCATAGGACCTTGATTGATAATGGATCTGAACTTAATGTTTGTAGCATGGACATGCTCAAAGTGATTAACGCCGACCTTTCAATTATTCAACCTAATAATGTTCCTATACGTGGCTTTGATAACATTTCTAAGAACACTTTAGGAATCATTACCTTACCTATCAAAGTAGGTCCGGTCATCCTGAATACACCTATTCATGTTATGCCTGGACCTCTCAATTATAACCTTCTTTTGGGTAGACCTTGGTTTCATGAGATGCATGCTATTCCTTCCACCCTTCATTGTAAAGTTAAGTTTATACAGAATAAAAAGATGCATACGCTTCATGCAAATGATGCACCTAATCCTTGTCTGAATATTCAAACCCACACTACTCCTACTCCTAATAGTAATCCTTCTTCCTCTAATGCTCTTCATGTTGATGATTGGGGAACCTTGGATTTTACTCCTACCTTTATTGGAGACTATAAGGTTAATGATCTTGATTTTATGATGGAAAAAAGAGAGTTTGAACAATGAGTTTTTACTTCTAAAGCCCTTAGTAATAAATTTGTCACTAATTTTACCCACAATGAACATATAAAATCTACTAAGGATGATATTGTGACTACTGAGGTTCCATTGACTCCTGATATGGCTTCTTGTTATGGTCCTGGTTATCATTTCCTAGTTAAACAAGTATTTAGTGGTCACAAATGTGGTAAACATAAACAAGGAATTAAAATGCCCTTAGATACTGGGGGGGCATGAGCATTCATATGGATTGGGATTTAATCCTCAATAACAAATTAATGTTAACATCTCAAATAACACTTCAAAACATGATGACACTATGAAGGAATTTGACCAAGAAGTTATTTTGCCTAAACTCCTTTGTGCTAAGATGATTACTAGACCTAAACGTAAAAAGAAATGTAGTCCACACTTAAAGACTCTTCCTTTTTGTTTATATCATAGATTTCATGATCACTCTACTAATGAATGTCAAGCTTTACATTATAAGATTAGGCAGCTCATTGATAGTAATGTTATTTATATATCATGTGGCAATGAGTTGTATTTCAATCCCATTTTCTCTAAATAACATTTATGTTCCTATTATGGAGCTCCACATTATGTAAAAAATGTTAGCCTAATACTTGGGGGCTCATTGTCTTGCATAGTGTTGCGAGTGATATAATAGGTCCTCTTCTATCTTTGTTCCTACACTTGGGGGGCAAGGATGTCATCTCCTTCTTTTCTATCTTTTCAGGATTTACCTCTCTCCTTGGTTAAGTAGTATCTATCTATTATGTGATATCCAATCATACATGAAAAATTTTGTTTGCATTAAGGATCTTTGTCCTTGATCACAACCTATTTCATTGTTTGACATTGGGTTCCATGGTTGATATATCTCTCACCTTGGAAACTGAATAGTGTGCTATCCCTCACAAGGGTTACTTTTTCACTTTTTTCATGATATCTCTTTGCATTCGTCCCTTCCATGGCCTCATAGGAGCTGTGACCTTCTTGGCTTGGACTGGGTTTTGTCTATGGATATTGTCTTGATGTTGAAGAATGCTTTATCCTTGTTCTTTTCTTTCATTAACATGTCAAAATAGTATGTTTTTTCCATCTTAAGGAGGGGGGCATATATACAGCCTCCCTCGCTCTATATTATGTATTTTTGTTCTAACCTTTTGTTTTGCAGCATGCTAAATCCTCTTAAGGTAATGCACATAAGTTTCTAAATCCTGAAGGGACACACATTTCCAATTTCAAATATGTTAAATCCTCTGAAGGTAACACACATAAGTTGCTAAATCCTGAAGAGACACACATTTTTCAATATGCTAAATCTTCCAATGGTAACGCACATAAGTTGCTAAATCCTGAGGAGACACGCATTTCATATTCATATGATACAAGAAGGTGGATCTATGGGTATTCCAAAAGCCTTCAAAAGATGCATTACAATTTCAAAGCACATTTTATGGGTGAACCTATAGGGCTCTCCCTCCAAGGTGATTCACAGTAAGGTGGGCATCTTACTCGGTGAGGTAATCTGTAGTACCTCACCCCTAGTCTGATTTTATAAATGTTGTAATTAATCTAGGATGATAGATCATATGTTAGGAATTGGTTGATGTTAATGATTTTACTAACCCCATACTTGCATGTGTATGGTTGATGTGTTTGTTTTATATTTTTGTTTGACGTGCTTGATGTGGTTGAGGGACAGAGTCGTAGTTACTTGCTTGCGAGATCCACACGATCAGCTGATCCCTGCCATTATCTGTTATATTTCTATATATATGCACATGCTTGTCTCTTATGCAGGTTCGCAGGTGCCGGGCATCGACTTCCCTGAATTGTCAGGATGAGCGTGTCCTATCGCTAATCTCAATGGTAAAAGAGGGGAGATAATATTCAGTTCCAAATCCTGACCTAAGCCAATTATTGTCCTAAAGTAGGGGACAAGATTCCATGTTTTCACCCTTCTAAACTCGTCCAATTGGCAAGAGTTTACACCTATGTCCTGAGCATGAATGTGGGTCCTTAGGTCTTTTTGATTCATTGGTTTGTGGTATTTGATGTGATTTCTATTTTTAGATCATTCTATTTTTAGTTGTGGCATAGTATTTAAATGGTAATTAAATAAATGTATTTATTTAGTTTAATTATTATATAGTTGATGTATAAATTAATTGGAAATTAATTTTATGCTAATTTTGAGTGTGGTTGAATTATTTAATTAATGTGAATTAATTAAATAACTTCACCTTTGAAATATTTAATCATGAAATTAACTTTTGTTTAATTAAAATATATTTATTAAATTAAAAGTTATTTTGGCATGTGTTAACTAAATGTTTTAATTATTAATTAATTGAATGCATTATGTTGCACATTCATAATTGAATGGAATTGAATTAATAATTCAAGTTGAAGTTTGGTTATGTGCTTTTCAACTAAAGTCAAAGTGAAGGGGAGACTTCAGTTCAACTAAGACTGAAATGTAAACTAAAGTTTAATTTCATGCAAAGCCATCTTGGAGTTGAGTTCGAATTCATGCATGTGAAAGGAGATTTCCTTAAGTATTGAGAGTTTTAGCCATTATTGGGGTACACAAGTTTTGGAGGAGGAATTTTTGAGATAGTTTTGTGACAGAAATTGGGAGACAGATTTGGAGAAAGAGCTCTTTGAAAAGATTGGGTTTTATTTCTTCCTTCTGGACATCGTCAATTTTGTGCAATTGAATTGAGGTAGGTTTTTTATTCTATTATGGTTATTCTTTTTCAGACTCCTGTAGGAATTTGTAAATCGTGTCTTCCTTGTCCCTGTTGGAGTTGAATGTTTTGGAAAGTTTTGTATGTTTATTGCAATTTAACTTGAATAGTCTCGCTTATCTATTTTGTAAATTAATGGTTTTTGAGGTATCTATAAAAAGAGTAATAGAAAACCCGATTAGACTAGGGTTTTGAGCTTGTGAAATTATTGGAGATTTTATACATGTTATAGTATAATCTTATTTGTGGTAAATATTTATATTCATAGGCTTGATGGTAATATATATATATATATATATATATATATATATATATATATATATATATATATATATATACTGATTTATTTTTATTTTTTTAAAATTATATACTCCTGATTAAGAAATTATGGCAAAGGTTTTAAAATATTGAAAATTTTATATTATTAATAATTATTAATGATATGTTTTAGGGCTTTGAAAAAATCCCCACTGCAATTTGGCGGGCCCTTTGGCATTGTCATGCGCAGTACCTGGGTACTGACGCACGACAGTCCCCGAGGTGTTGTCTTGCGGTAGTACCAGAGGTACTGTCCCCAGCTTAGGGACAATGCGATAGGGGTGTGGGGACCCGTGGGTACCCCCCCTGACTTTTGATATAAGTTTAAAATTTTTTGCTTTATTAAATGTTAATCATATAATTTCGGTTATCATTTTTAATGTTTAATTAAATTTTGATAAATGTTTTTAAAATAGTTTTTGTTTAATATTTTTTTTAAAATTAAATTCATTTAGTTTATTTATTTAGTAATTAGTATAATTAAAATTTATTTTATTATTTAAAATTAATTCTTTTATAAATTAGTTCATTTTAATTTTGTTTTATGGAGTTAGATTTTTTTTAAAGAAATTAGTTTAGCCTTATTTCTAAGTTGATTCTTTTCTATTGTTGAAAAATTATTGTGAGGTGAATAATTATAGACCTAGGTTCATACTTCAACTATTTTGTAATTGGTTTGTAAAACTATTGTATCAATTTTGAATATGAACTTTTATTTGATAAATTTGATATCAGTTGATTTATTTACTAGATGAATTATAAAGCTAGAATAAATTTCGTATTATTTTTTAATTAATTGGATCTGACTAATGTATATATATCCTAGTGTTTGTTAGTGATACAATCTTTGGCGTACATGTTTTATATGAAGACTTTTGATGTCCTTGGTCAATTTGACTTGTATTGATTTTTAAGGGGTTGTAGTTATCTTTTTGCCTTGTTGTTTGCCATGCATGCGTAGTTAGTTTGCATAAGTTGTTCTAACCTTAGGTAGGTTTGATCCTAGTGGTTTCTGGTCTTGCATGTTGAATCTAGTTTTAGAGATTTAGGAGTTGTGTTAACTCAAAGTTCATATTGTTCATGTGAAACCCTAGGGTAGGTCATCTAAGTGTATAATAGGAAGTGGCTTGTAATTGGTGCTAGAGCCCGGAAGTGGATACCAGGAGATCCCATTACAAGTAGTTTAATAAGTGATAATTAATAAACATTGGCAATTTAAAATGAACCTAATAAGATGATTTTTGCCTCGCTCATGCTTGAGTTCCTTATTGAGTTTGACTAGGATGGGAGTTGAGATGATGCTTGCCACCTTTATGGACTGGAGATGGCATAGGTAGTATCTTGTCTACATGAGAGGTTACTATAACCACATAGAGTCACTAGGGTGCCGGGGTCTGAAGGGACTACTAGGATAACCCTAGAGTTGGCTTGTGTGATGACACTTCTTATATGCATCTTAGGTTTCCTACGTGTTTTGTTTGCCTCTGGTAGAGTTTATCTTACCTTGTTGTACTTTTGGTATCCTTGAGTTAGAAGCTTTCATGACCTCTTCCTTGGTTGTTATTTGTTATCCAAGTGGGTTATGATGTTATCTCCTCAGCAGGGTGGGAGTGGACCGTTTAGATTCACGAGGTCAGGTGGTAGTGATTCTTATACCATTTGAGATTCTAACATTCGTACACCGAGGCTAGATGATCCATGTGGCACTTGTTCTTTCTTGTTCTTCTTCTTTCTATGATCTTGTATCATTATATCATATTTTCAAGGATGTCATATTGTATTTCTTTTATGTTATTGTATTACATACCCTGCTGCATGTGCAGTGGATGCTAATTATTATGGTTACCTTAAGGTACCAATTGTATCTATCTAATCATGCATACGATGTTGTATTTATCATTCAGATGTAATCTTGGAATTCATATCTTTATCTTATATTACTTAATTAACTCTTTTGTAATATACGTCAAGGTACCCTTGAGAGTTGTAACCTATGTTAGTTGTTTAATGTTATGCTTTGCTTCTGCATTATAAACTTTGATGTTATTGATTGATTAACTTAAAAAAAAAATATTCTACAAACTTAGTCACATGTTTAGGTTAAGTTCTTCTGGGTTCCCTAGTGGGGCATTACACTTGGTATCAGAGCACCGGGTTCTACATTGGAAACTCTGGGAAGTTGTGTACCCATTAGATGTCTAGATGGTAAACTTGAAACCAAACATAGACATATAACTCTTTTTTGTTTTGATAACCATTAAATTACATCTAAACATTTATGTTTTGCTTCTCCTAAATGCCTTTGAGATATCACTGGCCTAGTGATGGTCATAGGTGTTTGAATGTTTATTGTGTATGGTTAGCTTCTCTAATGCATCTAGGGTGAAATACCTTGGATGTCATGAAGCGATTACTCCCTTGATTGTGGCTACTACTAGTCACCTTGTTATGTGGATGTGTTATGATTGATGATTCATTTTTGGTTGATTTATGAAATCGTTCGCGATGTGTGGGGGCTAGCATTGAATTTTGAACTTTCTTATGATTGGACTAGTCACCTGAATCTCTTTTCATTATCTATTTTGTGATGCTAGTCACACTTGATTTATTGTTGAAATTGATATCTCTTTTGATTTAATGCTGAGCTTGGAATTCCCCCACTTGGGTTTTACCTATTGAGTTTTGTGGTGGCTGCTCTAAATGTTTGGTACTGTTGGCCCTATTTTGTGATAAGTGTTGTTTCTATCATGTTCATCATGGACCCCTGTTAGTATGTATAAGGGAGGACATCGCAGAGATGGTACTATATGTGCTGTGTAATATTAGAATGATTGTGTATCTTTTATGATTACATAAGTGTTGCATTAACTAGATAGTTTTTCATGAACTTCTCAACTCATTATTTTTTATAGATATGAATGTGTTCTTTATGCAATCGATCCTAGATGTTTTCTATGATGATGTATGAATAAAGGTTTAGATCTATTTTTTGAATTGTTATTAAATGATTGATCAATGTGATATTTTCAGTTGTTCCTAGACTAGATATTATATTGTTCTTAATGACTGCATATCATGTTCCTACCCTATGATTTGATTTAAGATGTTATGTTTTGTTTTTAGTAAATGCTTTATGTTTGGGGGATATGTATCCTCATCTATTGTAGGCTTCCAGAAGTAAGCCTAATCCTAGGGGGGGTGGATGTAGTACCTCGCCCCTAGTCTAATTTTATAAATGTTGTAATTAATCTAGGATGATAGATTATATGTTAGGAATTGGTTGATGCTAATGATTTTACTGACCCCATACTTGCATGTGTATGGTTGATGTGTTTGTTTTATATTTTTGTTTGATGTGCTTGATGTGGTTGAGGGACAGAGTCGTAGTTACTTGCTTGCAAGATCCACACAATCAACCGATCCCAGCCATTGTCTATTATATTTCTATATATATGTACATGCTTGTCTCTTATGTAGGTTCGTAGGTACTAGGCATCAAATTCCCTGAATTGTCAGGATGAGCATGCCCTATCCCTAAAATCTCAATGGTAAAAGAGGGGAGATAATATTCAGTTCCAAATCCTAACCTAAGCCAATTATTGTCCTAAAGTAGGGGACAAGATTTCATGTTTTCACCCTTCTAAACTCATCCAATTGGCAAGAGTTTACACCTATGTCCTGAGCATGAATGTGGGTCCTTAGGTCTTTTTGATTTGTTGGTTTGTGGCATTTGATGTGATTTCTATTTTTAGATCATTCTATTTTTAGTTGTGGCATAGTATTTAAATGGTAATTAAATAAATGTATTTATTTAGTTTAATTATTATATAGTTGATGCATAAATTAATTGAAAATTAATTTTATGCTAATTTTGAGTGTGGTTGAATTATTTAATTAATGTGAATTAATTAAATAACTTCACCTTTGAAATATTTAATCATGAAATTAACTTTTGTTTAATTAAAATATATTTATTAAATTAAAAGTTATTTTGGCATGTGTTAACTAAATGTTTTAATTATTAATTAATTGAATGCATTATGTTGCACATTCATAATTGAATGGAATTGAATTAATAATTCAAGTTGAAGTTTGGTTATGTGCTTTTCAACTAAAGTCAAAGTGAAGGGGAGACTTCAGTTCAACTAAGACTGAACTGTAAACTAAAGTTTGTTTTCATGCAAAGCCATCTTGGAGTTGAGTTCAAATTCATGCATGTGAAAGGAGATTTCCTTAAGTATTGAGAGTTTTAGCCATTATTGGGGTAAACAAGTTTTGGAGGAGGAATTTTTGAGATAGTTTTATGACAGAAATTGGGAGATAGATTTGGAGAAAGAGCTCTTTGAAAAGATTGGGTTTTATTTCTTCGTCCTGGACATCGTCAATTCTGTGCAATTGAATTGAGGTAGGTTTTTTATTCTATTATGGTTATTCTTTTTTAGACTTCTGTACGAATTTGTAAAGCATGTCTTCCTTGTGCCTGTTGGGGTTGAATGTTTTGGAAAGTTTTGTATGTTTATTGCAATTTAATTTGAATAGTCTCGCTTATCTATTTTGTAAATTAATGGTTTTTGAGGTATCTGTAAAAAGAGTAATAGAAAACCCAATTAGACTAGGGTTTTGAGCTTGTTGTGAAATTATTGGAGATTTTATACATGTTATGGTATAATCTTATTTGTGGTAAATATTTATATTCATAGGCTTGATGGTAATTTATATATATATACTGATTTATTTAAAAAATAAATAAATTATATACTGCTGATTAAGAAATTATGGCAATGGTTTTAAAATATTGAAAAGCTTATATTATTAATAATTATTAATGATATGTTTTCGGGCTTTGAAAATGTCCCCACTACGATTTGGCGGGCACTTTGGCACTGCCGTGCGCAATACCTGGGTACTGATGCACGATAGTCCCCCAGGGGCTGCTGTGCGGGAGTACCCGAGGTACTGTTGCTGGCTTAGGGACAATGTGACAAGGGTGTGGGGACCCGCAGGTACACCCGCCCCCTAACTTTTGATATAAGTTTTAAATTTTTTGCTTTATTAAATGTTAATCATATAATTTTGGTTATCATTTTTAATGTTTAATTAAATTTTGATAAATGTTTTTAAAATAGTTTTTGTTTAATATTTAAAAAAAAATTAAATTCATTTAGTTTATTTATTTAGTAATTAGTATAATTAAAATTTATTTTATTATTTAAAATTAATTCTTGTATATATATATATATATATACTGATTTATTTTAAAAATATATAAATTATATACTGCTGATTAAAAAATTATGGCAATGGTTTTAAAGTATTGAAAAGTTTATATTATTTTGGGGCTTTGAAAAAGTCCCCACTACGATTTGGCCGGCCCTCTGGCACTGCCGTGTGCAATACCTGGGTACTGATGCATGACAGTCTCTGAGGGGGCTGCTGTGCAGGAGTACCAGAGGTACTGTTGTTGGCTTAGGGACAATGTGACAGGGGTGTGGGGACCTGCGGGTATGCCTACCCCTTGACTTTTGATATAAGTTTTAAAATTTTTGCTTTATTAAATGTTAATCATATAATTTCGGTTATCATTTTTAATGTTTAATTAAATTTTGATAAATGTTTTTAAAATAGTTTTTGTTTAATATTTTTAAAAAAATTAAATTCATTTAGTTTATTTATTTAGTAATTAGTATAATTAAAATTTATTTTATTATTTAAAATTAATTCTTTTATAAATTAGTTAATTTTAATTTTGTTTTATGGAGTTAGATTTTTTTTTAAACAAATTAGTTTAGCCTTATTTCTAAGTTGATTCTTTTGTATTGTTGAAAAATTATTGTGAGGCAAATAATTATAGACCTAGGTTCATACTTCAACTATTTTGTAATTGGTTTGTAAAACTATTGTCTCAATTTTGAATATGAACTTTTATTTGATAAATTTGATATCAATTGATTTATTTACTAGATGAATTTGAAAGCTAGAATAAATTTCATATTGGTTTTTAATTAATTGTATCTAACTAAAGTATATATCCTAGTGTTTGTTAGTGATACAATCTTTGGCGTACATGTTTTATATGAAGACTTTTGATGCCCTTGGTCAATTTGACTTGTATTGATTTTTAAGGGGTTGTAGTGATCTTTTTGCCTTGTTGTTTGCCATGCATGCATAGTTAGTTTGCATGAGTTGTTCTAACCCTAGGTGGGTTTGATCCCAATGGTTTCTGGTCTTGCATGTTGAATCTGTAAGGAAACTCAGGTGCAGAAATAGCTTCCTACACTAATCTCTAGAGGAAAGTATTGTGTAAATTCTTTTTAAATCCTTACAATTTCAGATTCGTTAACTACTTTAACAAAGATATTTCAGCCATATACCATGCATATAGAAAATAGATAGAGAATATTGAAACACATAAACACAAAGACATGTCGGTGGGGAAAAACCTTTTGGTGAAACAACCCCACCCCTCCAAAACCTGGACAATGTATTATCTTCAACACAAAGGTTACAACACACTTACAATGCAAGTTCTTTTAGGAGATGAGAGACAAGTAAAACTTATTGCTCTCCTATAGAAGCAACATCATATATATAGACTCCTCAGGACCCAACAAATATGCACAAAAGGAGTTTGGTGTCCAACCACCAAGACCCATGCACAAAGCCACATGTACATAGTTGTTACATGCAATCCAAAGAATAGGTGTCCATCCCTAGAATAGACTATGACAACTTGTCATAGAATCCACCAAAAATAATGGTCACAAGAGAAGTGTAAGAGAATCTGTCATACCAACCTATTTTTGGCATATTCTCTTACACACACCAACCACTCCTTCTTGGGTGCCCAAATAGGCCCAATTCATAAGATGCTCTTACACCTGTCATAGCACATTCCTTAAATAGCTCTTATGCATCATAGGAATCTATCATAACCATTTCAGCCATGATCTCCTTACACATAATTCAAGATGTCGACACATCAAGTGGAGTGACACATCAACATGCCAAATAGACATGTACACTCACACTTAATTACATTTTTTGCAAGAAATACATTTTACAAAACAAATAATAAGAATAGGAATTATTCAGGGTTGAGACACCTTATTCCTAACATTCTCCCACTTGTCGAACACCTTGTAACAGCAATAGGAACATAACAAGAACTAACCACTATAGGCCAAAAGGCCCATAGACTCTGAACACCATCTGAACTTCTCAGTGCCCACTAGTTTCATTAATGCATCTACAACATTCTTCACAGTATCTACCTTCTCCAAATTTACCTTTCCATCTTCCACCATATCTCTCACAAAGTGAAACTGCACATCAATGTGCTTCGTTCTGGCATGAAAAGTTGGATTCTTCACAAGGAAAATAGCACTCTGACTGTCACACCAAATAGTAATCTATTCTGCATCAACACCAACATCAGAACACAATCTCCTAAGCCAAATGGCTTCCTTACTAGCATGAGTAGAAACCATGTACTCAACTTCTATAGTGGACAAAGAAACCACAGGTTATTGCTTACTCATCCAACTGATGGCACCACCAAACATAGTGAACACATAAGAACTGGTGGATCTCCTACTATCAATATCACTTGCCCAATCTGAATCCACAAACCCATGAATACAAACTAAATTCGGAGATCTAGAAGAGTTACCATGGTAACATATGGAGTAATCTAATGTACCCCTCAAATATCTGAATACTCGCTTAACTACATCCCAATGTCCCCATCCAGGGTTAGCCATAAATTGACTCAGGACTCCCACTGCTTGGGCAATGTCTGGTCTAGTACAAACCATAGCATACATAAGATTGCCAACTACACTAGCATAAGGTACTCTACTCATGTCCTCCACCTCACTAGTAGATTTTGGACAATCATCTACAGATAACTTTGTTCCCACAGAAACAGGAACACATAGTGGTCTACAATCTGCCATGCTGAACCTATCCAACACAGACTTCACATACTTACTTTGACTCAACCAAAGTTTTTTGTTAGACCTGTCTCTACTAATTTTCATACCCAAGATGTACCTTTCTACCCCAAGATCTTTCATCTCAAACTATGTTGAAAACTGAGATTTAAAATTAGAAATCATACCTTTACCCTTCCCAAACAGCAACATATCATCAACATATAATGCAACAATAAGAAGGTGATCATTTTCAACTCTGAAATAAACACAATGATCTAATTTCAATCTTACAAATCTAATTGACAACACAAAGGCATCAAACTTAAGGTACCACATCCTAGGAGATTGCTTCAAACCATATAGAGATTTCTTTAATCTGCAAACTAAGGATTCTTTACCTTTAACAATGTAGTGCTCGGGCTGTGACATATAAATCTCTTCCTCCAAATCACCATGAAGGAAAGTTGCCTTCACATCCATCTATTCTATCTCTAAATCATATGATGCAGCAAGAGATAACAAAAATCTAATGGATGTCAACTTTGCAACAGGACAGAATATTTCACCATAATCTATTCCCTCTACCTGTGAATACCCCTTTTCAACCAATCTAGCTTTGTACCTTTCAACACTGCCATCTACACATAATTTCTTCTTGAACACCCATTTACAGCCAACAAATTTTCTCCCTTTAGGCAAAGGTACAAGGTCCCAAGTTTTTTTTTTCTCCAATGAAGCCATCTCATCATCCATAGCCTCAATCTAGGAACCTGCATCTTCCATGCCCAAAGCCTCTTTCACAAATCTAGGCTCATCAGTGTTAGTAATCAAAGCAAAGGCATAGCTAGAATCTAACATAGAATAACCAAACCTTTCTAGTTGCTTTCTTTCTCTTTTGGATCTCCTCAAGGGCTAAGGTTGAGGTTGTTCTTCCTCTTCTTCCAAACTATCAGAGCTTCTAGAGCTCTCCTCATCATTAGGCCCAACATGGTCTCTCTGTTCAGTCTTCTCAGGGGTAGGAGACAACTAAACAACATATTTTTCTTTTTCTTTTTCATCTGGTTGTAGCACAATAGGACAAGATGTTAGCTCTCTAAAAATAACATTTCTACTATACAACACCTTACTAGTCACAGGATCCCAAAGCTTGTATCCTTTCACACCAACATTGTATCCGATGAAAATACATTTGACAGCTTTGTTTTCCAACTTAGATATTTTCTCCTTTGGAACATGTGCAAAAGCTTCACAACCAAAAACATGAAGATGTCTAATTAAAGGCTTCTTACCAGACCACACCTCCATGAGTGTCTTACCAACAAGAGCTGATGTAGGAGATCCATTAACCAGATAGCAAGTAGTGGCCACAGCTTCAGCCCAAAACCTTTGTTCTAAACTAGCTCCACTAAGCATACTCCTAGCCTTCTCCATCAGTGTCCTATTCATTCTTTCTACAACTCCATTTTGTTGTGGGGTATAAGGAGTTGTCTTATGCCTCTCGATACCTTGTTCTTTATAGAACTGTTCAAACTCTGCTGAGCAAAACTCACCACCATTGTCAATTCTCACACACTTAATCTTCTTACTAGTCTGATTCTCTACAAGAGCTTTAAATTCCTTGAACTAACTAAAGACTTGTGTCTTACTTTTAAGAAAATAAATCCATGTCCTTCTACTATAATCATCTATGAAAAATACAAAAAAAAAAGACTTGGAGATTGAAGGAACTTTTACAGGACCAAATATATCAGAATGAATGAGATCCAAAACATCAGAAGATTTGTGAGAAGTAGAGTAAAACTGAACATGATTTTGTTTACCATAGACACAGTGTTTGTAGAAGTTAAACTTGAGATTGAAATCATTTAACCCCTCAACGAGGTTTTTATTCTTTAGGGTTCTAAGACCCTTTTCACCAATGTGGCCAAATCTCATATGCTACAACATCATCTTTTCTGCAGGAAGCTTGCCTTCCAAAGTGTTTGCACCCTTAGGTACACTTACTGCACTGCCATTGGAACCCATTGCCACAGTCTTCTTTACTACTTGTTTAGATGGTGAGGATGAAGAACTATTACATAGAGGAATACATGCATCTAGCTGAAATAAGGTACCTCTCCTAGTACCCCTCACAAGCATTATCAATCCTCTCATCATCTTGCATCTTTCTTTCGAAAAAATAACCTACACACCTACATCATTCAGCATACTTATAGATAATAGGTTTCATGCCAAACCCAGAATGTGTATAAATCCATTGATTCCCTTTACTCATCCATCAAGAAATCTGATAGTGACCCTTCCACATCCAACTATCTTCAAGTGAGAATCATCACCCAAGTACACCTTTCCACCATCGAACTCTTCATATTTTGAGAACCAGTTTTGATGAGAGGTCATGTGAAAAGAAGCACCCAAGTCTACCAACCACACATCATCAGATGCATGGGCTACCAAAGCTGCAATAAAAGCATCTCCATCTTCTTGAGATTTTTCAGAAGCTGAATTTGAGCCTTTCTTCTTCTTCTTTGGTTCTTTGCAGTCCTTCCAGAAGTGCTCAATTTTATCACAGTTCCAACATTTTGCCTTGGAATTTCCAAGAGTCTTGGAACTCCCATGGGATTTGGATCTACCCTTCTTTGACTTGTTGTCATTGTTCTTTCCTCTATCATTGGATCTCCCATGCACAACAAGGGCTTCCTTAGATGAATCTGAAGTCTTTCTTCACATCTCCTCAGATAGCAATGAAGACACCACATCATCCATACAGAATGTGACTATAGTACTTTCAAGAGCCATCACAAGATGGTCCCATGAATCTGGCAAGGAACAAAGCAGGGTCATACAATGATCCTCCTCCTTGATCTTGGCACCGAATGATGCCAACTATGTAACACCATAATAAACTAAAAGATAAATATCTAAAACTTGTTCAAATAACACGACATAAAAATAGAATAATTTTTTTTACTTCCAATTCATTATAATCAGATACATAAAAATTGACTTAATAAGTTTTACAAATAGAATCAAATTCTGTAATTCAACAGAGTATTCAAACATAGTCTTCTTTTAAACACATTTTTTTTAAAAGTACATAGTAATTATCATCTACTCCTAATTAGCTTTAGTGTTGTTCTGATAACTAAGAATCAGACTACAATCATTTTCCAAGAGTTTAACAGTAGTACTCAATCTTCCAAGTTCATTGTCTTATCCATCTAAAAACTTGAAAACAAAGATAAACACAACACAAATGCAAACAGGGCTTAGTCACAATGACTAAGCTAACGAAAACCTCTAGAGATCTGCATTACAAGATTAGAAACAAGAACAATAACCATGCAATTTAATAATAGACATAACTGAAAGTAAACAACATAATTCCATTCTTTTATACAGAAATCAACAAGTATAGTATTTCTTTTCTAACAGAAATAAACTCACAAAGAAATTGACAAAGTGATGATCCAATAGCTCATGGGTGTCTACATAAGAATCTATGCCATGTA
>BSBK01000213.1:1357500-1412500 GCA_027943335.1 Chamaecyparis obtusa | reverse complement strand
AACTCTTCCCATTTACTCTATCTATCCATGATGTACATCCTAAGCATGTCTTCCAAAATCTGGTTAACATGCTTAGTTTGTCCATCAGTCTCAGGATGATATGCTGAACTGAAGTTTAGTTGAGTACCTAGTTCAAGACTAGATTCCTATCAGATATGATCTTCTTAGGAATCCCATGTAGTCGGACAACCTGTTCCATGTAAATCCATGCTACAGATGCAGCATTGTATGTGGATC
Source organism: Chamaecyparis obtusa (assembly GCA_027943335.1). Classification (NCBI taxonomy): domain Eukaryota; kingdom Viridiplantae; phylum Streptophyta; class Pinopsida; order Cupressales; family Cupressaceae; genus Chamaecyparis; species Chamaecyparis obtusa. The sequence continues at coordinate 1,412,263 of BSBK01000213.1, read as the reverse complement.
TTACTAGAATAAAGTGGGCAACCTTGGTTAACCAGTCTACTACCACCATGATGGCATCATGTCGCCTAGCTGAAAGTGGTAGTCCCACTATGAAATCAATGGATATGGTATCCCATTTCCATTCTGGCACACTGTGAGACTGAAGTAAACTAGCTGGATGCTGATGTTCAGCTTTTACTCTCTGACATTCCAAGCATCTAGCCACAAAATCTACAATGTCCCTCTTCATACCTGTCTAGTAATAATGCTGCTTGAGGTCAGCATGCATTTTCTTTACACTAGGATGTGCTGAATAGGGAGCCTTGTGTGCTTCAGTCATTACTAGATTCCATAGATCCCCAACTTTAGGCACATATACACTACCTCGGTAGATCATCAAACCTTCAGTGTTGATAGAGTATCCCTCAAATCTACCCTCTAACATACTGCCACTATCAATCACTGCTTTAACATCCAAGTACCAAGGATCAATAGCCAAATTCTGAAGTATCCTATCTTTCAATTCAACTATGTGGGTCAAAGAAGAGAGTTCATGACGTCTTTTTCTAAGTGCATTAGCCACTTTGTTCTCTTTACCCTGCACATACTTCACTTCAAAGTTGTATTCACACAAAAACTCCATCCATCTGCACTGACATGCATTACGATTGGGTTGTGTGAACAAATATTGAAGACTTCTATGATTGGTATGTAGCTCAAAATGTTGACCAAGAAGGAAGTGCCACCATTTGGTCAAAGCATGCATCACTGCTGCAAGTTCCAAATCATGAGTAGGATAGTTAACTTCATGATCCTTTAGTTTCCTAGATTCATAAGCAATGAACCTACCATCTTGCATCAAAACAGCTCCTAATCCATCCAAAGAGGCATCAGTGCACACAAAAAATTCTTTGGAAGGATTAGGTATAGCTAATACTGGTGCACTAGTCAAGAATTCCTTGAGATGCTGGAATGCTTCTTCACACTTATTTGACCAGATGAATTTCTTACCCTTTCTCTGAAGAGAAGTGATGGGGTGAGCTATCTTTGAGAAATTAGCCATAAATCTTTTGTAGTAGCTAGCTAATCCCATAAAAATTCATACTTCAAATACATTGGTAGGTGCTGGCCACTCTACAATTGCCCTAATCTTAGCAGGATCAATAGCTATTCTGTCTCCTGTAATGATGTGACCTAGATAACATATCTCAATTTTGAAAAATTCACATTTATCAGGATTGGCATATAGCTTGTTTCTGTGGAGACATTCAAATACTTGTCTCAAATGTTGCTCATGCTCTTCCAAGGAGTTGGAATATACCAAAATGTCATCAAGAAACACTACCACAAACTTGTCTAAGAATGTCCTAAAAAACTCCCTACATCAGACTCATAAAGACTGATGGTGCATTTGTCAATCCAAATGGCACTACCGTGAATCCGTAATGCCCATATCTAGTGTGAAAAGCTATTTTGTGGATGTCAGCTTCTTGAATCCTTAATTGATGATATCCAGATTTGAGATCCATCTTGGAAAACACTTTTGCACCCTTCACTTGATCAAATAAGTCATCAATGCATGGCAATGGATATTTATTTTTGATGGTGACTTTGTTTAGTTGCCTATAGTCGATGCATAACCTCAAAGAACCATCCTTCTTCTTGATGAAGATTAAAGGTGCTCCCCAAGGTGAGACACTTGGTCTGATAAGCCCTTTCTCAAGAAGTTCCTCAAGTTGAACCTTAAGTTCCACTAATTCTTGAGCGGTCATGCGGTAAGGATTTTTGGAAATTAGTTCAGTTCCAGGCATAAGATCAATCCTAAAATCAATTTCTCTTTTAGGTGGGATAACCAAAATCTCTATAACAAAGATATCTGAGAATTCCTTCAAAATTGGATGATTTAAGTTGGTATTCAATGCGACTGGTTCTTCAAAATCATTGATAGAAATAGCAAATAGTTTGCATCCCTTCTGCAAGAACCTCTGAAGTTTCTTAGCAAAAAAAGTTCTTATTAAAATAGGCCTCTTAACACCTAATATAAACTTGTTTGCCCCACTAACATTGATACATCTGATGATCTTTTCTCTACAATCGATGATAGCTTGGTGTTGTTCCAACCAATCCATTCCAAAGATGATGTCATAAGATCCTAAAGGAATAACTCTAAGGCTAACTATAGAAGTAAACACCTTAAATTGAACCTTGCAATTGGCAGCTATCAAACCTGATTCTACCTTAGTCCCTGATGCTAACTCAACTTGCCATGCCAATTCAGCTTTACTCACATGAATTCCACATTGCTTAACCAAATTGGAAGAAATGAAAGAGTCAGTGGCACTGAAGTCAAACAAAATGGAGATCTTCTTACCTTGGCAATTACCTTTAGCCTCTATTACAGTGTTCTGATGGTCTCCTTGTTTTTGATCTATGGTAGAAAAGATGCGGTGGTTTCTTCTAGAATCACCTACAGTAACATTAGAACTTGTTGCTTTAGATCTACCTTAGTTATTGCCTCAAAGGGGAAAATTCCATTGTAAATGACCCAAGTGTCCATAGTGCCAACACTCTACTCCTCTCTTAGCACTTTTATCTTGTGTTGAGTTTGCTAGAGGCGGTGCATAACTTTGCTGCACACTTTGAGTCAACTTAAAGGACTTCGGTTGCTCAGGAACTTTGAAACTCTTATTTGACTTGGAATACTTTTCAAACTTCCTTTTCTAAAATTTACCACTTGGTTTACTAGATGCTGCCTTGGAATTATCTTGATAAGGTTTCTGATTCTTCCCACTACTTTGAGCAGGTGGATTCATTGTTCTAATGGCTGAAAATCCAAATTTCATCTCTGTCAATTTAGCTTGATTCAAGGCTTCTTGCATGGTTTTAGGCTTGAAAGTATGCACTTCTTCTCTGATTTTGGGATTTAATCCCCTGATAAAGTGTTGTACTAAAGGCTTCTCATGTTCAACCCAACCGGAGTACTTCTTCAACTCAAAGAATCTCCTCTCATACATATCCACTACAGAATTACCTTGAGAGATATTGAAGAATTCCTCAGATCTGGCCTACTGCCAGTATTCTGACATGAACCTCTCACGGAACCTTTCGATGAACAATTCCCAAGTGACTTGAGAGATATTGACTCCAAGACACTCAAGTTCCATGTTCCACCATATGGAAGCAAAGGATCTAAGCTGCATGATAGTCTAGCGAACCTTTACATTACTCTGATAATCATGGAGTATGAAACATCTTTTGATGTTTAGAAGCCATGCTTCAGCAGCGGTACCTTCCTTAGTTCCATAAAAAATAGGTCCTTTGAACTTAGAAAGGTCCTTCAACTGAGCCCTTGAAACAAGATTCTCAGCTACAGCCGGGTTTGCATTAGGAACTTGAACAACATGAGCATTTGCTCCCCCAATAGGAACATTGTTCCTTGCTTCAATATCATCAATTCTATCAAGTATCCATTGGAGAACTTTAGCTTGAGGGTCTCCTTGATCACCTTGATCAACTCCAAGCACTCCTTGATGACCTTGCCCTCTTCCACAGCCACATCCTCGATGTCTGCCCCTATCTCTGCCAACAATGGCATCAACTGGGTCACCATGCCCATAGGCACCTCTTGTGATAGGAGGATTGCTTAAGACCTTAAATAAATAAAAGAGGATTAAAATCAATAACAGAAGCAAAGAGATATAACCCTTTTAAACCCCGAGCCCCTAGTGTTCAAACCATGGCTCTGATACCAAATGTAACACCATACTAAACTAAAAGATAAATATATAAAACCCATTCAAATAACATGACATAAAAATAGAATAATTTTTTTTACTTCCAATTCATTATAATCAAATACATAAAAATTGACTTAATAAGTTTTACAAATAGAATCAAATTATGTAATTCAACAGAGTATTCAAACATACTCTTCTTTTAAACACATTTTTTTAAAAAGTACATAGTAATTATCATCTGCTCCTAATCATCTTTAGTGCTATTCTGATAACTAAGAATCAGACTACAATCATTTTCCAAGAGTTTAACAGCAGTACTCAATCTTCCAAGTTCATTGTCTTATCCATCTAAAAACTTGAAAACAAAGATAAACACAACACAAATGCAAATAGGGCTTAGTCACAATGACTAAGCTGATGAAAACCTCCAGAGATCTGCATTACAAGATTAGAAACAAGAACAATAACCATGCAATTTAATAATAGACATAACTGAAAGTAAACAGCATAATTCCATTCTTTTATACAGAAATCAGCAAGTACAGTATTTCTTTTCTAACAGAAATAAACTCGCAAAGAAAATGACAAAGTGATGATCCAATAGCTCATGGGTGTCTACATAAGAATCTACGCCATGTAACCATAAGGAAACCTCATAGTAATTCATTATGCCAGGTGAAACCATAATATTTTATCTTTTAAAATGAAACCCATAGCCCATGAATTTTAATATTAATACTTAGTTAAATAACTGACATAAATTCTTTCCCAAAAGGATCTAGACTAGTATCAGCCACAATTGATAGAAGTTCTATCACCACAAGGTACTAGACTAGTGTCAGCCACCCAATCTAAGGATCACACTTGCATTATCTCAAAACACATGATCTAGAAATATTAACTAAAATGAAATAATCTACATTATCCAATTTCAACTAATAATGCTATTTATATTGCATCAATAATTTAATTGAATCAACAATCAAAAATTTCCAAATAGATCAATATTTCCAAATTACCACATCATCCATAATAGAGCATTTTATCCATCAACAAAAGAATAAATTTACAATGTTTTCCCACTACTGTACTATTCAAATAATAACATTTCTTATATTGAAAGAGTAATGCATAGTAAATAATTTCGCATTGAAATCTTATCTACAATGTATTAGAGCAAGATAATCAAATTAGATGTCCACTAAATCATTATAGTAACCTACATGAACTTAATATAATTAAATATAAATAAATTTGCTTCACAACAGATATAAATAAATTTTCTTTACATCCTGTACTATCATTTATAAGTTCTTATCGATATATATACATATCAGTGTCCGCATATGTATATACCATAGCTTGTGCATACATATACATACTCCTGTATGTATGGACTCGTAAATGGTATTAAAGAACAGAAAACAAATTAACTATGTTTCATTTCTATTTACAAAAATAGTAATTCTAAATAAAATTCTAATTTCTACATTGTAAATCACCATTTACAAAACTCAAGCTCATGTGTACATCATTGGACACCATAATATTTATCATAGTTTTAATAGGATACAAACTATTTTATAGATGATGCCAAAGATCAACCTCATAAAATTAAATAGAAATATGTTCCAGATCACGCAATACTAACAATCCAAAAAACCAAACCAAAACATAGAATTCAAATGTGAAGCCTGAGACTGTCTAGGGCATGACAAACTATGTAACCAATAAATTGAATGCATTGAGATGATCAGTTATAGATCCTCCTTCCTCCATTCTTAAAGAATACAACTTCTTTCTCAGGAACAACTTATTCACCAGAGATTTGGCTTGATACATAGACCCAAGCCATTTCCACAAAGAATTTGTAGTAGTCTCATCAAGAACATTCAAAAGAACGACATCTGCTAGACAGAGTCTGATGAGACCCTTAGCCTTCTGATCCATGACCTCCCAATCTGCTTGAGATATCACTACAAGTTTCACATCAAGTGAAGTAGCCTCCCATAGATCACAGTCTTCAAGCATGTCTTCCATCTTGAGTTTCCACAACTCAAAATTAGTGCCATTAAATTTCTCCACCTCCATCCTACTGTATGAGGAACTTGCCATCTCAATCTGCAAATAAGATTCAGAATGCTCTGCACAAAAACTCCCACTCAACTTGAGATTAGCTCAAAAAACCCTACCCAACAACTAGGATCAAAAGTTGATCAGGCTCTGATACCACTTGTAAGGAAACTCAGGTGTGAAAATAGCTTCCTACACTAATCTCTAAAGGAAAATATTGTGCAAATTCTTTTTAAATCCTTACAATTTCAAATTCATTAACTACTTTAACAAAGATATTGCAGCCATATACCATGCATACAGAAAATAGATAGAGAATATTGAAACACATAAACACAAAGATATGCCGGTGGGGAAAAACCTTTCGGTAAAACAACCCCACTCCTCCAAAACCTACACAATGTATTATCTTCAACACAAAGGTTACAACACACTTGCAATGCAAGTTCTTTCAGGAGATGAGAGACAAGTAAAACTTATTGCTCTCCCATAGAAGCAACATCATATATATAGACTCCTCAGGACCCAACAAATACCCACAAAAGGAGTTTGGCATCCAACCACCAAGACCCATGCACAAAGCCACATGTGCACAGCTGTTACATGCAATCTCAAGAATAGGTGTCCATCCCTAGAATAGACTATGAGAGCTTGTCATAGAATCCACCAAAAATAATGGTCACAAGAGAAGTGTAAGAGAATCTATCATACCAACCTATTATTGGCATATTCTCTTACACACACCAACCACTCCTTCTTGGGTGCCCAAATAGGCCCAAGTCATAAGATGCTCTTACACCTGTCATAGCACATTCCTTATATAGCTCTTATGCATCATAGGAATCCATAATAACCATTTCAGCCATGATCTCCTTACACACAATTCAAGATGCCAACACATCAAGTGGAGTGACACATCAACATGCCAAATAGACATGTACACTCACACTTAATTACATTTTTTGCAAGAAATACATTTTACAAAACAAATAATAAGAATAGGAATTATTCAACGTTGAGACACCTTATTCCTAACAGAATCTAGTTGTAGAGATTCAGGAGTTGTGTTATCTCAGAGTTCATATTGTTCATGTGAAACCCTAGGGTAGGTCATCTAAGTGTATAATAGGAAGTGGCTTGTAATTGGTGTTAGAGCCCAGAAGTGGCTACCAGGAGATCCCATTACAAGTAGTTTAATAAGTGATAATTAATAAACATTGAGAATTTAAAATGAACATAATAAGATGATTTGTGCCTCGCCCATGCCTGAGTTCCTTATTGAGTTTGACTAGGATGGGAGTTGAGATGATGCTTGCCACCTTTATGGACTGGAGATGGCATAGGTAGTATCTTGTCTACACAAGAGGTTACTATAACCACATAGAGTCACTAGGTTGATGGGGTCAGAAGGGACTACTAGGATAACCCTAGAGTTGGCTTGTGTGATGACACTTCTTGTATGCATCTTAGGTTTCCTACATCTTTTGTTTTCCTCTGGTAGATTTTATCTTACCCTGTACTTTTGGTATCCTTGAGTTAGAAGCTTTCAGGACCTCTTCCTTGGTTGTTGTTTGTTATCTGAGTGGGTTCTGATGTTATCTCCTCAGTATGGTGGGAGTGGACCATTTAGGTTCACGAGGTGAGGTGGTAGTGATTCTTTTACCATTTGAGATTCTGACAGTTGTGCACTAAGGCTAGATGATCCATGTGGTAGTTGTTCTTTCTTGTTCTTCTTTTTTCTGTGATCTTGTATCATTATATGATATTTTTAGGGATGTCATATTGTATTTCTTTTATGTTATTGTATTACATACCCTACGACATGTGTAGTGGATGCTGATTATTATGGTTACCTTAAGGTACCAATTGTATTTATGTAATCATGCATATGATGTTGTATTTATCATTCAGATGTAATCTTGGAATTCATATCTTTATCTTATATTAATTAATTAACTCTTTCGTAATCTACGTCAAGGAACCCTTGAGAGTTGTAACCTATGTTAGTTGTTTAATGTTATGCTTTGATTCCGCATTGTAAACTTTGATGTTATTGATTGATTAACTTAAAAAAAGAAATATTCTACAAACTTAGTTGCATGTTTAGGTTAAGTTCTTCTGGGTTTCCTGGTGGGGCATTACATAATCACTTTCTCCTTTCTCTCTTTTCGCTTTCATGCTAGTAGGACTGGATCATGAAGCTATGTTATTTATAGTGTTACTCTTGTCTTTCTTATGTAATTGTTTATGATTTTATGATAGCTTTCCAAATATGATATTAGTATAGGAAATACTTCTTAGCAAGGTTTCCTCTACTAGTTGATTTGGATTTGTACTAACCCCTGCTCTTTTGGTTTTCTCTTTTAGCACCCGTGTGCATGTATGTTGAGTTAGAATCCTTAGCCTAGGGGCTTTTGTCCTTAGCTAAGTGTTATTTTATCTCATTGTGAATCTACTTGGATCTCCCCTTTCTTCTCCTTTACCAAGAGTTTGCATTGAGTCCATACTCTTGCTAAAGTGGGGTTTTAATGTATCATCTTAAAATGGAAGTACTTATATGTTAAGAGAATTTAGCCCTCTAAGTAAGTGGTTTGGGGTCATGTTGAATGCCTTGAATTGGTCTTTTCATGGATCTGGCTTTTTCCCATTTTCCACTTCTTTTCTGCACTTGATTCCTTCATTCTAGGTGTAATTAGGGTTAGGATCCTGAGGATTCTCCTTAATTTCCCTCTTCTTGTTAGGAATGGGAACATTGAGAGGGGGGGTGAATTAGTGTTCACTATATTTTATCTTTTTACTTAATCTTTAAACTAACATCCACATAAACATGAAACATGAAATCAACACATAACACCAATGTGGTTACAAGGAAACCTAAATAGGTAAAAACCCCAGTGGGAATTGACACCCACTAATATTTTGTACTAGTGTTTTATGATCCTTTTTAGAAGATCCTTAACCTTGTTAGGAGTCTTTTATAATAGTCCCTATTAGTGGAGTGGACACACTATCCTAGAGCTCACTGCTCAAGTGGTGAAGGCTACAACCTTCTGATCTTAGATACACACTACATCTGCTAGATGAACTGTCACTGTGACACTACTTGTCTGATCAGTTCCTTTGATGTGTTGATGCTTTGACCTCTTGCAAAGATCTAATACATCTTATAGACTCTTTTCACACTTATGTTCTACTTATTACAACTCTATATCAACTTCCATACTAATTACAATGGGCGCATAAGTGCATACAAAACAAATAACTTGGTCATCCCTTAAACCTATTACATGGAATGCTTCCAATTGAATTGGATAAAGAATGTTTATGAAAAAACATATTTACATGTTATAAACCTAATTACAATATGACCACAACTCAAAATGAAAATAGTCGGCTGCTTACTCTGTTCTTCACTGGCATATATTGGCTGTGTAACTTCAACTGTCTGTATCTTTCTCATACTTGCATATCTGATCATGCACTCATAGACTAAGCATGAATATAGTCTAACCAACTTATCTTCTAGGGCACATACTATAACTTAGTCATATGCACATGCGCTAATGCTTTGAGCTTCAGGAACTCTGTACACTGTCCAGTCTTCAACACTTAGCTAATTTTTATCATCCCATCAAGTGCGCTAATTCCAAACTGCTATATGACTTTTTTGCCATAATGAAAAAATGATAATGAGTCACATACATCAATATATCCAACTTTCCAACAATCTCCCCCTTTATCATTGATGGAAACAAAGGATTATAGCCAAGTTGCTAACTATCCTTAATACAAAAAACTTTTGTCTTATATTTCCCTCTACATATCTTTCTTTCTTATATCTCCTTATACATATCTATAAACCATATTCTACACATACTCCCCTTTTACATTAATGAAAAAGGTGCATCAAAACTAAATCTATAAAAACTTACTATGATAGAACATCTGGATATGCAATTTGCAAATTTTGGATCTCCTTCTTCCAAAATGTGATCAGCGAATTTACAAGCTATAGGTGGGTGCATAAAGCATATTGTAGCTTCTCCATCTTCTCTAGATCAGTGCTAGGACCTTGATCATATGTCACCATGGTGGCATCAATCTCTTTTATATTTTGATTTAGTATGTCTAATGAGGGCACAAGAGCATTCCTTAGCTGAGTCTTCCTAGCCCTTATCTTGATCATCTCTTTTCCTGCCTTCTCATTCTTGTCTAACTATCTTTGGTAGACATTTTTGCACATGTTCACATCAAAAGATGGATCTTCTACTAATTTTCTTATGCTTTCTATCATGACTTCTACTTCTTGTACCTTTTTGTATAGATCACCAGTTAACTTGTCTTGGTTAATACATTCGGCAATGATCTTTCTTCCCTTTGTCGCAAATTCCTTCAGGGATACTTAACCAACCTTTATTGAGCTCAGGTCAAGTGTATAGTTGCTAACCAATTCACTTAATCTATTCTTCAAGTACTTATCCTCTACTACTAAGAATGCAGATTCTTCTAGGCTAGAGAAATTGCTTTTGAATTGTGAAATGACTACACTTACATCATCAACAGAGTGTACCTTAGACACTTTCTTGTCTACAGGTAACAAATTTTTTAGTATGTCCAGTGATTCTACAAGGAGAGGATTCCTCATCACTTGTTTCTCCTTGGCCTTCTCCATAGCTAAGACACTAAACTTAATTAGGTCTTCTTCTCCCCATGAGTCCAAACTGGTTGTGTTAGGTGTCAAACTTGACAACAATGCTGCTGAGGGAGTGATGGGAGTGCTATCCATCACTTCTTGTTTTACCTTGATTGGTTCAACTGATGTTTTATCTTTTTTGTTCAATTCCTTTTACCCCTTCTTCTTCTTTTTGTTTTCCAGCTTCTTTTTCTTTTTCTCCTTTCTTTTCTTCCATATTTTCTTCTTCTTTCTCATTTGTTATATCCTCAATCAAAATTTCTTCTTGATGAGTAGGAGTGTTACTGCATAAGATTTTAGCTTCTTGTGTTCTCACAAATGCTTCTTCAAACTTATTCAACTCATTTTCAGTGGCCACCATGGCTATCTCTACATTATCAATGATAATGGTGCTATCCTTTAGTGACTCTATCTTGGGCATAGACTTATCTATCTCTATTTGTGTTCTAACAATAGGCACTGAGTTTGAAGGACCTGTCACTAATGCATTAGTGGGCTCTGCCACATTGACTACCTTTAAGGGTTCTTATGCTATGGGCATAGTATAGGGATACATGTGCCTGTTCATAAAGACCTTCTCAAAGGCTTTCTCTATTTCCCTGGAAACTAACTCAAAGTTTTAATCCATTATATTCAATGGTCTTGTCTTGGTCCTTAGCTAAGGCTTCACCAATTCTCTTTTGGAATTCTATGATGCTCCACACATTATCAGGAATCATGGTCTTTAGTTCCAAGAATTTCTTCTTGAACTTCAACATATTTTTGACTATCATTCCATGTATCTATGATTTGTCTATCTCATTGTATTTCTCATAAAACTTTCCCACTTGATCAATTATGTCTTAATCAATGATTCTTGTGTTTAACACACTTAGACTAGGTTTGAAACTTACTTCAGGAGGTGCTTGAGTGTTCTTTTTGTTCCTTGTTACTCTTGAGGATGGATGACCAATGCTGATCTCTTTCTTCCTCTTCGGCATTACCTTATACTCAGGAGGAGCAGCAAGGTCAATGGTTTCCTTGGGTGCAGAAGGAGTAACATCAGTTTTACCCTTTTGTTCATCATATTTTTCTATATTTACCTTCTTCAACTTAGGATCATTTGATTATGCCTTGGTTGTTGTTGCGCTCTCTAATTCCAAAGCAATATTTTGTTCCCTTTCTTTTTCTAGGTCTACTTGAGACACTCCATGTATTCTCAAGATTTCTGAGGTAACCTTAGCAACCTTTCTTTTTGCTACTGCGTTGTTCAAGACAACATCAATTTCTCTTGTTTTCTCCTCAAAGGTTCCCCATCTTGGCTCATTAGGGTCTTTAGGGGCTGAAAGAAATACTTGTGCATATGCTTCCAAGACTTGTTCATCTAATTCATAACCAAGTGGATGAATCCACTTTGTTCTAGGTTCAACTACCTCCATGCATGTTGTGTCTGTCTCAACCATGATACAAATAGTATCCTTATATTTCTCAACAATGTTATCTGGTATCCTATACCTCATCTTCATTTTGACCCTGAATGTCTTCAACTCTAGTGTCATGTAGTCTCTTAGAGTGCTCTTAATAGATGCCTTGAAAGATATCTGAGGCATAGTAGGAATAGTCTTGTCTAGGTATGAATCTGACACCTTTCCAACAATATGAAAGTACATATAGATAATTAGGGACCCAAACCTGAATATCTTAGTTTTATCATGCTTGATTGCCTTGATATTGTCAATTAGCTCTACGCACAAGATCTCACATTAGTTGAACTCTCCATTTTCATTAACAATTCTTATGGCTACAAGAATTGTGGCTATAGACACACTATTTACCCTACTTGTGTGTTGAAACCTATATCCAAGTATCATAGACATCATTTTGATGTCATCTTGCTCAATAGGCTCTATGGTCATTTTGCGCCTATCACTCCTTGACTTGCAAGTCTGTTAAAAAATCTTCCTCACATCTTTACCTAATGGAAGGATGATGCCTATCCTTGAGAACCCTTTCATCTCATGAATTAGGTCACTGGTAATTCTGACCAACACTTCACCTATCCAAAATAGGTCATCATGAATCCTGCTCAAAAGAATCTTGATCCATTATGATTCATAGAACTCATATTCTATAGCATACTCCACTATAGGATGATTATCCCACCCCACATACTCATCCATGAAGGTTTTGTCTAGTTTTAACATAGTTTTCATGTGCACCCTTAATCTATCCAATTCTACTGGTTCTTTCTTATAGTATATGTATGCCCTAATGTCCTCAACATGCATAACACCCATAGGCGTGCGGGGAATGCCCCTTCTAGGTCATCTAGTGTAGATTTAAATAGATGACTCTTAAGAACATATCTTTTCTTCTCTACAACATCGAATACTATAGGGGTAGCCATTACTTACTTGTATATCACTTTCACAAAGGTTTCCAAGAGATTCTGAGGCACGATGAACTAGGGTTTCCACAACTGATCAAATGCACAACAAATCACTTGAAGAATCAGACTGCAATCCTTCTCAATCAAATGCTAAGGCTCTTCTTCTCTTCAATCTCTCTTAATTCAAATGCAATGAGGGATCTTCTAACTTCTATGTACTTTAAAGTAGAAATTTTGCCATTAATGCTTGTCACGTAAACTAGGTTGTCACTTAGAAATTTCTAACATTCATTCTGCAAACAATTAGCTAGTGCACTCTTGCAAGAAGGTTCCCTTAGCCTCTAAAAGATTAACTCCAAAGGTGCATACTCTAAGAGTGAGTATACCATCCATGCAAGGGTCTAGAGCTAAATTAGCGCCCCCTATGACCCTGAGGGCCATTCATCTAGATGTAGAGGGTGTGTCCACTGTGGATGCATCCAATACATACTCATCAACCTTAATCTACTTTTCTTCTAACCAAATCATGCTCACATCCTCTAAGGCTTTCACAAACTTGACTTCTCCTTTGGGATCCAATACTGGTGCTTTGGTCTTTTTAGGGCTTTCCTAACCTTGTGTCCTTGATCTACAAAACTTTGAGATGTGTCCAGCCTTGTTACAAGAGTGACAAATGATTGGAGGCCTTATATTCCTCGGTGCATTGACATGAGTCACCATCTTACATTATTTAGCTGAGTGACCATTATAGTTACATATTTGACATGTAACATTCTGAGAACTTACATTTGACGGATTCTAGTTTCTTTGATTATGAGTCTTGTTCATTTGACTTGTCTTGCAATTCATAGCTCTATGACCAAATTTATTGCATGAATAACAGTAACCATTGAAAGGTCTTACCTTTGTACAATTCCTTGCTATGTGTCCATGCTTGTTACATGCATAACAAGTGTGGTCTATTGGTTTGCATTCATTCTTAGGTGGTTCAATATGATCCTTAGTTTGACTTCCAGTCTCCTTAGTATCTAAGGTGCCTTCTGGTGCTTTTATTCTTGCTCGCATATTGTCAATCTAATTTTGTGCTTCATTGTATCCAATGTAGGTAGTATCTCCTTTAGCTCTTCTTGCATACAACTAAGATTCTATCAAATCAGAACTGGTGTATAATTTGTGAATGTGATTCTTTGCATCTTTTAATTCAGATTCCAAGATTTCTTTGTTGTTTATTAGCTCTAAGATTTCCATGTTTTCTTGCCTCAATTCTTCATTTAGTTGAAGGTTCTCTTTGACCTGTTCATCATAGACTTCCTGATTGTTAGTCAGCTTATCATCAAATTCTTCAAGTTGTTCTTTTAAGGATGTATTTTCTTCATTCAGCTTCTTGACCATTTTACCTGGATCACTAGTAGAGAATTCTTTCAAATCTTTCCTTAGCATTTTGATAAATAATTGAGCATCACTGAGTTTTTCCCTTAGTTATTTAGTTTCTCTTTCAGATTTGTCTAGGTCTTCAAGAGTAGCTTCCAGATTTCTTTTCAAATGTTTCATTTCTTCTTTGTCCATGATCTCCTCAAGCGGTTAAACTTCTTTGCTGAGGACCAGAGCTCTGATACCAATTGTTAGGAATGGGAACACTAAGAGTGGGGGTGAATCAGTGTTCACTATATTTTATCTTTTTACTTAATCTTTAAACTGAACTTAAATGCTTAAGTACTAAAATGAACATCCACATAAACATGAAACATGAAATCAACACATAACACCAATGTGGTTATGGGGAAACCTAAATAGGTAAAAACCCTAGTGGGAATCGACACCCACTAATATTTTGTACTAGTGTTTTATGATCCTTGTTAGAAGATCCTTAACCCTGTTAGGAGTTTCTTTACAATGTATTAAGTACAGTAGACCTTTTCAAGGGTTAGACCCTATTAGGAGTCTTTTACAATAGTCCCTATTAGGGGAGTGGATGCACTGTCCTAGAGCTCACTGTTCAAGTGGTGAAGGCTACAACCTTCTGATCTCAGATACACACTATATCTTCTAGATGAACTATCATTGTGACACTGCTTGTCTGATCAGTTCCTTTGATGCGTTGATGCTTTGACCTCTTTCAAAGCTCTAATACATCTTATAGACTCTTTTCACACTTTTGTTCTACTTATTACAACTCTATATCAACTTCCATACTAATTACAATGGGCGCATCTCATATTTATATGTGCATACAAAACAAACAACTAGGTCGGCCCTTAAACCTATTACATACAATGCTTCCAATTGAATTGGCTCAAGCATGTTTACAAACAAACATTTTACATGTCGACAACCTAATTACAATAGGCGCATAGCCTTTACAACATTATAGTATAACCACAACTCAAAATGAAAATAGTTGGCTACTTACTTTGTTCTTCATTGGCACATATTGGCTATGTAACTTCAACTATCTGTATCTTTCTCATACTTGCATATCTAATCATGCACTCATAGATTAAGCATGAATATAGTCTAACCAACTTAACTTCCAGGGCACATACCATAACTTGGTCATACACATGTGTGCTAATTCTTTGAGCTTTAAGAACTCTGTACACTATCCAATCTTCAACACTTAGCTAATTTTTGATCTTCCCATCAAGTGCCCTAACTCCAAACTGCTATATGACTTTGTTGCCATAATGATAACACTATATTAAGTCATATACATCAGTATAGCCAACTTTCCAACACTTCTATGGCTCTATTTTCTAGGTAGGACTTACAAGTAATTCCTCCTAGCCTTCATCATGTTCATCATAGGATTTTGTGCCCCTTTCTAGCATTTTCCCCTGATTCTGCCTCCTTTTCCACTTTCTTTCTGCATTTTCCTAGCATTCTGGACTGAGACCCTGAGATCTATGACCTCAAGGTCAAGGATGACCTTGAGGGGTCAAGGATGACCTTGAGGGGTCAAGGATGACCTTGAGGGTCAAGGATGACCTCATCCCTAACCTAGGTTAGGGTCAACCTCATCCTTGACCCCAGGTTCAAGTTTCAAGGTCCCGCGATCTCCGGATGTCGGGTTTCAAAAAGAATTATTTTCTCCCTTCTAGGTCAGCTATTTTGGTCTCCAAAATGGTAAAATATTAAATTATATTTAATTTAGGTCCATTCCTAAAGGGTTGAGGCCTAATTGGAATTTAATTCCCCAAGGTGGCCCCTCTAGAGGATTGTGCCCTAAATCACTATAAAAGGAGGCCTTCGTCTCTCATTTTCTCCATTAAGTTTCCATACACTTTCATGATCAAAGCATCATTTTTTCACATCTCATCTCTCAAGCTCTCAAGCAATATCAAACAAGCATCCATTCTCAAGCATTCAAGTCCTCTTCTCTATTCAAGTTCTCCATTGAAGATCAAGGATTCAAGCATTCAAGATTCATCATTCAAAACCCTAGATCTAGCCATCATGGTGGTGTGATCTTCCTTCAAGATCCTTTGTTCATCTTCAAGATCTATTCGTTCTTCCCTCAAGGTGGATTCCAAGCATACAATCATGGAGGTTTAGATTTACATTTGTTCATGTTATGTTCAAGCTTTCATATCGACATACTTGTTTACATTTAAAATACAATTGCATATCTACTGAATATCATAGCTTCGTTGTTAGATTTACTTCTACTACTTGCTAGCATTCTCTATTTCAATTCCATTATTAAGGTTGATTCCAAACCGGGTTTTGTTTAAGGAAAACCCCTCCCCCAACAAACAAAACCATTTTTCTTGTAGGTACAGGTGTGGGATGGTGAATTAAAGTGCAAATCCAGATACCCTTTTTTCCAAACTTTCGAGATCCGTGAACAAAGTCATAGTGGACCTTCAAAATCTCGAGGTAGTCTTTGACCTTTTATCTAGGTCAAAGACTACCTACTTCTAGAAAGACAAAATTTTTATGGGTTTTATCCATCTCAACATTTCCAATCTAGAATAGGTTGCAGAATTGCTCGAAACTGTACACAAGCACCAGAAAATAGGTATTTTTAGATTAATTTCATCTTGAGGTATGTATATTATTCTATTTGATTTCCATCCCCTTTCAATTCAAATGTATGTGTAAAATATTGGCTTTGGGGTCTCTTTTATGTGAAAAGCATTGTTCTAGGACCCCATCCACATTTTATCCTATACAGGTTGCCTTCTCAAATCTCTTGTTTGTAAATGACTTGTACTCTAAAGTTGGACAAGAATGTGGGTGCTTCCCTCATGTAGTCATTTGCATTGAATAGAGAGTTTAATAATATAAATACCATACTATGTCTTCATGAGCAAAAAAGTGACTGTTTGTAAACTTTTGTGTGTTTGTATTATAGAGTTTTTAAAACTTAGTCATGACAAATTTTAATTTTTATCATTCTTGTATTTTCATGTTTTTGTTTTAGCTATTATGCACACTGAAGGATTTGATTAATTAAAAGAGAGTTTCCCATCTATCCTATTTGAACTTTTGGAAAGCCTTGCAAGAATTGAGAAAGATTCTAGCATGGTTACTAAGAATCGATATGAAGGATTAGATGGCAGTGATGCCAATGGAAGGAGAGTGAAGCAGAGAACATAGATCCTTTCTCTCATGAATAGTTTGTCCTTGCAAGTGAGATTTTTTGTCTCATCGACTATGACAGTATGAGAATCCCATTGGCACTCTACATTATTTACCAGTTTGACATTCAACTTTCATGTCTGATAAAATACTATCAAGTCTGGTTTCAGAAATTCCATTTTCTCTTGCTTCATTATGTTGTATAATCTTAATTCATTCATTTGGTTTCATTACAGTTGATGGAAGTGGCTATATATCTGAAAATTTTTAGTGTCATTGGTGTTTTCCTTATGGATTAACTATTTTCTCATATGTAACTTACATGAAATTAAGGTAGTTAAGTATTTGAGTATGGTATGACTGCGATGCATTTGTAGGAATGCATTATTTAGCCCTTGTATGCAAATTCAAAATATTTTTTCAGTTTCAATTTGTAATTCTCTTTCTTTCATTATTGTAGCACCACTTTGTTCTAATTAGTTTAGACCATGGTTGCATACTCTCTATTTTACAAACTAAATGTTTTAGAGCTTGCATTAAACTTGGAGTGTTTGGATACATAACATTCTATTCCTTATCATACTTAGTTGCAAATAGTGTTTTCTCATATGATTTGTCTAAAAGAATTTCTTTCATTGTATGCATGGGGGATGATTTTTGTAGGTTGAGCATTGTTTTGCACTCTGCCAATTAAAACTTTTGAAGTAATTCTCTCAAGTTGGCCAATGAAAATAGGTTTTACATTCTTAAATACAGTAGATTCTCAAACCTTCTACAAAAATGCATAGTAGTAGACAATGTAAGTACATTTATGGTTTAAAATTTAGGATTACTGAGAGAGTAATTTAACTTGTATCTCAATGTTTGGTGATCAAGAATGGCCATTCAAATAGTTACAATGTTTCTATGATGGAACTATTCATTGCATCTTCAAATTGAAAATATAAGTTACATGGAAATCAAAACTCAAGGATTTATGAAACCATGTTTGTCCTTGGCTGACGAGTGTGAAAGATGGGTTAATATTGGTGCCTACTTGTTGTACTTGGTTTTGAAGATGTCTCATTGATATCTTGTATCTACAAGTTGGATAGATGGTGTCTTATTTCTAACCTACTCCTACATGGTTAATGTTGAACATTTGTAAATTTCATGTTGGATGGAGGCTTTAAAAAGTGTAAGACTCAACCATGTTAAGACACTAATCACATGCTCCTTACCATTTTTAATTTCTCTATTTTAGACCATAGGTTAGACATAAGCTCATTGCAACTCATACAATTTAGTTTCTTCTATAATGTGATCGATCACTACTACATCCCATGAGTGATTACTAATTGGGTAATACTTGTGTTTTGATTTCCATATAACTTAATATCGAGTTATGCATTAGATCTTGCATGTGTATTTTTGATGTAGGGGCATCCAAGGTTGAGGTAGGGGCATTCTTTGTCCTCAATAAAACTACATGGGTGTTGGCATTTTGGCTGGTGTGTTCAGTTGTAGCCTTGACCGATGGTCTCGGTCATTGAAGGAAGCTTGATCATTAAGGGAACTCGGTAATCTCTAGCGCTCAGTGAAAGTGTTACTCGGTGATGTCTGTGGTGCTTGGTCGAAACTAGTGCTTGGCGATACCTGGCATGCTTGATTATTTCACTATTTATCAGTGGTTCTGGTTTACTAATAGGAGTTCTATGTGATTTTTTGGTCCGACTTGGTGCATATATTGCTGGTAGCTATTGTTACAAGCCAACATGCTGAATTAAATGTTTGTAAGGCTATTTTGATGCCAACTTGTATTGCATTTAATAATTGTTGGGGGGAGTTAATGGTTTCATCCAGCTGACTTGTGGCTGATGATTAGTATTTAAGGGATGTTTGGGGTAGATGTTTAGGCATGACTTAGAGGTCATAGATCTAGATGACTTGGAAGACTTAGTGAATCATATCTGAGGTTCTAAAAGCTGGAGTTGGTGAAGTTGTGGAAAAGATCTTGCATGATCTTGTAGATCATATTGTTATCTGATAGTTTGTAGTTGTAGAGCTAGTGGCTCACACACTTGGAGACAAGGAGATTTCTTGGAGGCTTGCGAGATCAAGTTTAGATCTACCTTAGGGTTTCCATCAGTTGCTGATTGTTTCAGAGCTGAACTAGCTGAGATTGTATTGGATATTTGTGGATCTTGCAGAATTATTTTTGATTGTAATTGGCCCTAACCCGGAAGGCCTTATAGCCAGGCATGTTAATGAAAATCAAAAGTTAAACCATTATTTGTTGTTGTGTTGTTCAGTATTCCACTGTGTTGTTCTGAAGTTGCAAGGTTTGGACTGTCCTTAATTGGATCCACCATCCTTGACTTCATCAATTTCATTGTTATGATTTTATTTTGCTAAGTTTGATTGCAAATCTAAGTTAATGAGTACATTTGAGTGTGTATTTATTTAGAGTTAGTTGCATGTTACCCCACAAAAGGGTTTATCTAGAGAATTTAATTAAATCTTCTACTGATAGATAAAGATGTTTTTGAAATCTCATGATTTGGGTTTTGGCCATGATACACCATAGAAAACAAAAATGAAATTGGAATCCATTCATATCTTTCATTTATACTGCTTCAACTTCTTGATGCCCATGAACAGTGTTAAGTATGTTCTCTAATTCGATTAGTGATCTATATATCTATTGGTGATGTGTCCTATTCTTTTCCCATCTCAATTTCCTTCTCAAATCTCTTGATCATAAATGACTTGTACTCTAAAGTTGGACAGGAATGTGGGTGCTTCCCTCATGTAGTCATCCACATTGAATAAAGAGTTTAATAATATAAACACCATATTGTGTCTTCACGAGCAGAAAAGTGATTGTTTGTAAAAAATTAAAGCATAGTATTTCTATTCTTAATTTAATAATATATTTTTATTTTAAAAAAATAAATTAATTTTATGTCAGTTTTTTGATAGTAAAAGAATAGACTGATCGATGAGAATCCTATATATTTGACGACTATTCAAACCAGCTCTTGTCGAGAGAGTGAAGAACATTCTTTGTCATTTCAATGAGAATTCTATACACTCGATGACAATTTTGACCATAAGTCCTCACAATTTCAACCAACATTGGTTGTAGAGATGAAAGGTATGATCGATAATTCTTCTAGGTTGAAGTGATTATTGTGTGTGTGAAAATTGTACCTGATCTGTAGACACAACACTTCAGTAAAACATTATAGGTTAGCTATAATCAAATCATGCAAAATTGAAATCTAATTTAACCAAGTGATTTACTGCCTTCTAGTAGGTGCGAGATTGATGTTCTCAGATTGTTATCAAGATCAGCGACCTAGACGACACCTAAACGAAGGATTTGAATGCAAAATATGGATATGGAATATGAATGCAAAGTAATCTATATTTTTGATATTTTCTATGCAATAAGAATGATAAACTGATATGAATCTATACTAATATGGAAATTGATCTAACAATGATATGAATCTATGCTAAATGATATGCAATGCTCAAAACTAGAAAGATCTCACAATAGCTTGGATTCGCAAAGATGATTCTTCAGACTCCAATTCAACAGTGTGAGAATGCAAATTCGTGGATCCTCTGGATGCAAATTTGAGAGATGAATTATGAAGAGCTGAGCCTTGTTTTTATAGAAATCCAGGGCTTTGGAGGTGCATGGAAAAAAGCCATAAATCACTCAGATTAACTCAGCTTGATTTTTGAGTTATCTGATAATAAAGAATAATTAACTCACAAAAACATGCAAAAGAAAAGTTTAACTCAAAATAGAGTTTAGCTTTAATTGATAATTGATAGTTGTCTACTTTTATGATTGTGCATGTTTTATTTATGAATTAATTTAATAAATAAAGTGATTTATTCTCAACTTAACTGATTTTTGAAAATAAATAATTGATTTATGGGTTAATCAATCATTTAATCAAACTTTTATTAAAAACTATATTATTAAATAATGACAACTTGCTTTAATTAATTAAATAAAAATTTAATCAATTATTCATAGGATATTGGATTTATTGTCAAAATTAAATAATACAATTAATAATAGATAGAATTAAATTTAATTAAAGAATTAAGTGGCAAATATTAAATCTAATTAATTAAATATGAAAATATTCAATTAATCAAACTTAGGATAAATGTGATTTATTGCCAAATAATTATTAAATTAAAGCTAATTAAGATAATTAAGAATATTGCTAGGAATATTTCCCGATGTAGAATTTAAGATAATCAATTAGGATTCGATGATGTTTAGATGTGCCTTAGGTTAGGACTTTGATGTCAATTTCGTTTGATTTGTAGATGTAGGAGGTTAATGAACTTATAGCCCATTTTTGGGGTATTACAATTATTTCAAAGGTGAGTCCGTCGATCATTCAACCACTATATAAGTCAAAATTTTGACGATGGTTTTTTGTGTCGTATAATCGATGAAAAAACTTTGATAATAGTTATGGTCGTTTGGTCAACCAATTGGCATCTAAAATTTGACTAATCCTCATCGAAAAACAAGCTAAAAATTACTAGTGTTTGCAATGCTAGGAAGATCTCTTACTACCTTTACATTACTTATCTTTACTATATTGTCAAAATTGATATGACAAAATCTTTTGTGCCATAACCAACTGTCATCTACCTTAGCAAAAAAACAACTTTCTTTAGGATTAAGCTGAAAAACATTACCTTTAGTCTTTGAACCTAATGCAATCATTTCTCCTTCCTTGTTATTAATGATGCACTTGTTGTCTTTGAATTCCAATTGATATCCTTTGTCAAGAAACTGTCCAACACTCAATAGGTTATGCTGCAAACCATCAACATAAAGAACATCATCAGTGTTGTTCTTTCCATCCAAGCTAGTGGCTCCTCTACCTATGATAGGTTTAGGAGTGTTGTCACCAAATCTCACCATGTCACCCTTGTACCTATCCAGATGTACAAATCTATCTTTGTCTCCTATCATGTGATGTGAGAAACCATTGTCAATGATCCAATCTATCTTGATGTCTGCTTGTGAAATTAGTGCTAACTCTTGTGCATTATTTTCATCTTCAATAGAAATGAATCCAATTTCATCTTCTGTTGGCTCTTCATCTGATACTCCATCACCAGCATAGTAACATTCTTTTGTATACTTAGGCTTGTAGTTAATTTTGAACTTCTTGACTCTTGTAGGACAATTAGATGCAAAGTGACTAATCTTATTACATGAAAAACACTTGAATGGTAATTGACCTTCATATTTTCCTTTTCCTTTCTT
This sequence comes from Chamaecyparis obtusa, assembly GCA_027943335.1. Classification (NCBI taxonomy): domain Eukaryota; kingdom Viridiplantae; phylum Streptophyta; class Pinopsida; order Cupressales; family Cupressaceae; genus Chamaecyparis; species Chamaecyparis obtusa. The sequence continues at coordinate 1,389,536 of BSBK01000213.1, read as the reverse complement.
TTCTCTCTTAGCAATCATAGAAATGAAATCATCTAATGCTTTGCCTTCATCATCATCATCAAAATTACTAGAAGTGTTTAAGGATTTCTCACCATGGACTGAGGCTTTGAAGGTTGTTTCACTTTTAGGTTCTGTCTTCAAACTTGATATGTCAAATGCTGCAATCTTGTTGATTAAGGTCTCTCTTTTGAAGTTCTATGAAAATTCCATAGTCTCCTCAAGGATGTTAATCTTTCTCTCATATTCTGGTGTCAAGGTAGTCATCAACTTATCCATTATGTCTTCTTCTAAAATTTCTCCACCATTGTTTACGATTCCAGCAAGTGCTTCATTAATCCTTTGATTGTAGGCTCTAATGTTCTCTTTAGGTAGCATTTCCAATGTATTGTACTTTTTCTTCCATGTCTTTCTGCACACATTCTTGTCTTGAATGTCTCCTTCAAACATGTCTTCTAGATACTTCCAGATTTTGTAGGCTTTATCTAGTTTCTTGAACTCTAAAAACTCACTGTCAGACAAGGCACTGATGAGGGCTTCTTTGGAAATAGCATTTGAAGTGAAAATCTCCTTTTTCTTAAGAGTTGCATCTTCCTTTTCAAGATCTAATAAAGAGGGAATCTCAACTTCTTTGGTAGCTACTTCAAAAATCTCAAAAGAAATGCACTTAAAATGTGTCATCATTTTTTTCTTCTAGTCAAGATAGTTCTCTCCATTAAACTTAGGACTTTATTTTCTAAATAATTTCATCTGATCAACCTCAAGTTGTTAAAATTTCTCTCCGAGGAACTTGGCTCTGATACCAATTGTTAGGAATAGTCCAAAGAGATAACTGAGAGGAGATGTGTATCAGTTATCTACAAGATTCAATTCTTTATCCAATTAAGTATAGAAGAAAATTAAGCATAAAAATAATGTAAGAACACTTAACACAACACCAAAATTTTGGTTATGGGAAAACCCAAATAGGTAAAAACCCCAATGGGAATTAATACCCACTAAGAACTACACTAGAGTATTATGATCCCTGTTAGAAGATCTTACAACCCTGTTAGGAGTTGATCTTTACAATGCATTAAGTACAGTGACCTGGTCAAGGGTCAGACCTTTTTAGGTGTCTTTTATAATTAACCATGTTAGGGGTGAGGACACACTATCCAGGAGCACACTTCTCAAAGGAGTGAAGGTTGCAACCTTTTGTTTAACAGATACACACTATATCTAGATCTTTGGTGAACTATGAGGTAGACTTGGTATCTTGATCAATTCCAATGAGTAGCATACACTTTCTCCTTTTTCACACAGACCTTCTACTAATGGCACAATACTTTACACTCTCTGCTCTGCTCTATTCTTTGAACTAACTGCCATACTTAGCAATCACAAATGACTGCTTATAAATATCTTTCCTCTAAATGATATAATCAAGTTAGCCTATTAGAACCATATTGAAATCATATTAGAGAAATAATACAGCTCTCCAATAACATCTCAGTCAACTTTACTGAGCACACAACACAAATTAGGACCGCCCAACTCAATATGAGTAGACGCGTCGCTTCACACTGTCAGCTCCACCAAATTAATTGATACTTTCTTCTCATGCTAAATTATGTCATGCACTCTTAACCAAAAATTATTAACTCTTTTCCATACAATAATCCAAGCACATATATCGAGATGATAGGCACAACTACTACAACAATATAAACACTGTCGGCTCTACCAGATAAACTCATGAAACTATAACAGTCAACTGGAAACTTCATAACTCGACTTGTATTGCACATCTGACTCTACATCCATAAACATAGCATCATACATATGTATACAACATAAATATAAATGTCCAAGGCTCTACTCCAACCATACTTCAAATCACATACAAAACTCTTCCTGGGACCTATCAGGAACACTCACTAATACAGACAACTATATTACTATCTTTACTTAGAATCAACCTTTGTATCTATGATATCATGATGATAACATATCTAGGAAACATGTACTCAAGGCTCTCTCCATTGGTCTTCCATGCATGTTGCTTACCATATGTTGTCATCGATAACAAACATACAGTCAACATACAGTCAACAATTGGGTGTAATTGGGTCTTAGTGGGTCTAATTAGGTCTAATTAGGTCCTAATTAGGCCTAATTGGTCCTAAATTGTCCTAATAGGTCCTAGTCAAGTCTAGTTAGGTCCTAATAGGTCATAGTTAGGTCTAGTTAGGTCTAATAGGTCCTAATAGGTCCTAATAGCTATCTAGTTAGGTCTAATTGGTCTAGTTAGACCTTTAATTGGTCCTAATAGGTCTAATTGGTCTTGTTAGTGATTTTTCTTGTATCCTTCAATTCTAAAAGAGATAATGTAAACCAGACATGGGATATTCATCTAATTCACACAAATCTACTTCTTCCTACAAACTGAGGGGAAAGAATAGATAACATTGAAAAGGCCTACAAACCTTCTTCACTTTGAGCTCCACACACTCAGGTGGGTGTACCTAATTCAAAAAATAATATGCATTGTATAATGACTTCTTTTTTACATAACCTCACTTATGCAGACAAAGATGGTGGATAGTTCTTAGAACCATAAGAAATGGGAGTCAACACTCAACCTATCTTATGCAAGATCCCACTGTCATAAGTGTTATAAGGACTAGGAAAATGGCACAGGTGACAAGGATAAATCCTTCTTCTCTTTGAGTTCTAGTTTCAGGAAGGCTAACCCAGGATTCATTTCTTTAAAGAATCAATAAACTGCATTTGTATTCTACAAATACAAATGATAAACATGATGCTCTTCAACATAAAGTAAATATCGTTTGATTTTAAATTTGATGATGAAAGGTGCATAACTAGTAGAGACTAGTTCCTTATCAATTGGGTAGCAGAGTCAAACAAAAGTATATCCCCAAAAACCTTCTAAATCAAAACACACAAAAGCCAAATGAAGTTCCTTACAAATCATTATTTCCCTCCTATACCCAAACATCAGATCCATATGCAAGATTAACCTCTCATAATTTGTTCCAGAGATTTACTCTCTCCTTGAAAGAAACTAAGACAAAAAATTCATAACCACATTTAGCCAGTATATTAAAGTGCCTTACAAATCAATATATAATAATTTAACACAAGACATATGAAGACATCACTAGTAAAGGATTGGAATTCCATTGTTCTTCATTATAAACCTCTGGTTCAATACAATTTCAAAACCATGAAACTCAAAAAATAGGACCCAAAAGCCCTCCTTGGTCAACATAGAAGAAAAGATGGAAGGGAACAAGATCATCTGGATAGTTCAAAATACCAGTGATCTTGAAGTGTCAAAAGTAGTGACACATTTTTCCCACCTAAACGAGGCTAAAACTACTCAACTTTCCAATTGATATGGAAAATTATTTGATGAGGCCATTGTTCTAGCAAAGGATAGAGAAAAGGGATTGATGAAAATTAAAGTACTAGAGGATGAGCTTGAAGAAATGAAGGCTAAGTTCAAAGAATTATCTAAAGTAGCTCCTCCTTCAATCCTACAAATTGAGGATGTAGTATAGTCAATTGCTAAGGTAACTGATGATGGGGCAAATAAATCATAGAAAGATAAGCTAGATGTAGCCCTTAAGGCCCTCTCTGACATCATGCAACACAAGTTTGAGGTAATAAAGGGGAAGATGGACTCAGTCCATAATTCATACCTAGTGTTGCAAAAGGTAAATGAAAATATCAAAGATACTATGGCTACTTTAGAGCCACTGTTCAACTTATGGTCTAGTAGAGGGCCCCTTTTTGAGAATCTTGAATTATTGTAGCCACATAGGAAAGATATTCCATAATTAGTTTCAGAAGTGGGAGAGAAGATAGAACTTATTGGTGCAACTTAGGGATTCTTTTCCAATTAGGTAAGGGCCAAGATGGACATGTTTTTCCCAGACTTCAACAAATATTTGCCTCCAATTACAAAAGTGATGGTAACATCAATAGTATTAAGGAGTGGAAATTAGGTGTAGACCAATTGCTGACTAGGCAGGAGACCTTCCTCAATAATGATGGCACCTTAAACATGGGCAACTTCGACAACATTCTGGATGACCTTTTTAAAGTTCAAAATGATTGAGATAGATTTTTTGTTGATACGAAGGCCATAACTAACTCTAGATGGGATAAATAGGTAAAGTTGTTGTAGAGCCTGAAGGAGTACACCTGGCCCATAGAGGAAGAGGTGGTAGCCTAGGACAAAAGTACCAAGCCTAAGAAGAAAAATCCAACTGCCATTGAGTTAGAAGTAGTGGAAGAAGATTGAACTACACATGGCACCTGATCCTTGAGCACAAGGAGGGTAACTATTGTAATCACCTAAAATCGGGCTAATAGAACCTAAGGTCCTATTTTCCCTTAATTTAGCATATAACCTTGATGATGTTAATTCGATTCCTGATTATTAGCATAAATCCCAAAAAATTCAATAAAATCAATAAAATCCTAAATCAAGTATTTATCACTAAGGTTTCAAGCAAAATCAAGTCAAATAACTCTAGGCCTATTTAATTAATTCAATCCCACCAAATGCATGGCTAGAGTTATTAATTAAAAGAAAATCATAAATACCTCTTAAATCAAACAAACACAACAAAAAAACCTTAATGATTAAGAGGCTCTCACATGGAAAAAGGATCAAGCCAAGATGCATCTCAACCACTCCTCATAGATGCATCTCAACTGCTCAATTCCTTCAATCATCTATAAAAGAGAATTTTCAAATGCTCATTCCTTCTTCTACATACTTCTTGAAAATTGGATTTTAACTTCTCAATGTTTGGAATTATAGCTTATGGATATTGTGAGTTTGAGGCTTCATAATCTTTGATTATTGAACTCTCATACTTGGGAATTTACTTACTAATGCTTTGAATTTGATAGTTGTTCTTAGATTTCATGCTTAATTTCATGCCTTAGCTAATTAAGAAATCTTTCAATTGGGTTATCTAGTAAAGAATTCATGTTTTCATGCTCAATTATGGAAAATTTGTTATATCTAGCTTGATTCCATGCATTTACTCTTGAATCTCTCATTTTAGTATAGATTGTCACTATTTAAGGGTCAAATCTGAGAGATAACACCCTTATTTCATACTTGCACTAACTAGAGAGCAATAGGATGCTTTTACTTGTTAGTTTCTTCAATTAAATGCTTATTTTATCTAACAAGTGATGTTATTATCCTATTGAAGTGCTTTTTTTCAGGTGACAAACTCATACACACATTTTTGGTGCCCACCATGGGCTTAGCCTTGGATTTCCTAATTTTATTACATTTTAAACTAACTTTCACTGTGCCTTTTTCTATCAGAGGATCGCATCCGGGAAGAACATCCAAATACAAAATTTCCTAGATCGCATCCCAGATTCATGGATCATTTCTGGTAATAAGGTCACATTTGGAAAAATCCAGGATCACATTTGGTGATTTGGATCGCATATGGGAAATTGGGTCATTTCTGGGAAATAGGATCACATATGGTAGAATTTAGGATCGCATATGGAGATTTAAATTGCATTCTTTGGTTTCTTGACTCCTAACAAGTTTTTTTGTTGATTTCTCTAGTTTTTGGTAGGTTAACTATGGTTTGCAGGTCAAAAGATAGAAACCCAAATGCTAACAATTGTTTATAGTTTGCTTTCAAATGATAAAATGAACTTAATGCATTTGTTTTTAAGCACTTAAGTACAATTTAATTTCACCTTGTAAACCAATAAGAGGAATATGCTCTTTTCCCCTTGAGGGAAAATAAAAAACTCAAAAGTTGGTTTACACCTTGGAGTTAAATTGAGGAATGAATGCTAACAATTGTATATTCAATTTTCCTTAAAGCATTATCTTTGGATTTTGGATTTCTAACAAGATAACAAGCTAATGGGTGAACTTTATGTTGTTGTTTGATTTTGAAAATCCTAACATTTTCTTGCAGGTCGTTTGCCCAAGACAAAATTGAAAGTCTACTAATGCTTGTCATGCAGGTTGCCTCTAAAGAAAATTTAAAACAAAAATGCATGCTTGGTTTTTCTAGGAACATTAAAACAATTTGAGATCAAGTTACAAATTAATTAGAGGATTATGCTCTTTTCCCCTTGAGGGAAAATTAGAAACTCAAACATTGGCTTGTTATTTGGCATCAAATTGGAGTAATTGAATCTTAAATATGCATGATGTGTTTGGGATTTGTGGTATAAGTTAGGAGATTATGCTCTTCTCCTTCATGGAGAATCAAAAATCTAGAGCTTACTATCATTTATCCATTTTCTTTATTGTATACCTTTAGAGGGCCTGTCGGTTGAGGAAAAAATCTCCTGGGAACGACCCAAGTGGGGACAAGTCTTACGCTGACTCTTCCACCCCACTATAAAATTTGACGCTTCCTTGAGGCTAAAGCCTCAGAAGAAATTATCTATATTGTCTTGGGAGATTGATGATCAATCCCAATGATAGACTTGGCTTTTTGTAGAGCGGAGTTGCTTCAATCTTGCTTGCAAGACTCCTATAGGGTTAACAACCTTAATCCTGCTTGTGGGACTATGGGAGATGGTTGTGAATGGATACCTTTATTAAAAGCTTTATGTTAGATGCTACCTGGATCACACCCAAAAGGTTGTTATCACTTGTGTGAGGCAAATAGTAATTGCCCAAAGAAATTCACCATATCGAGCCCCCATTGACGTTAACACTTGGAAAATATGGCCTCCAATATCATTGCATGTTATTGGACTGTGATATTCTGAGGAGTCTTTGGGTGTGTTTCCAAGTCAGTGAATAAGTGGTTTCAATCTCTACCTAGTATAAGGTAGGTTAGGTGTGTTTGATTTAAAATGATTTCTTGGTGTGTCCTAAATACAAATTTAGATAATCCTCTCCAAATGAACAAGCATAGAGCATTTACAAGCATTTACAAACACCTGACAGTCACAGGAATCTGACAGACATGACCCATTTTATGAGAAACACTAAAATTGCAAATTTCCTATCATCATAAGATTGCATCCCATATTCCTGAGTCACATCCCACATCCTGGATCACATCTATTCAAACCTGGGTTGCATCTGGTAGTCACACCATTTCCTGAGTCACATCTGGTGCACATTGCATTTCTTGAGTCACATTTGGGGTTCTAAATTATTTACTAGTCAATGTATAGGATTGCATCTAGGACAGAGAGTACTTTTTGTACCTTCCAGAAATAAATTTCTTACATTTTTAGATACCAATTTGGCCCATTAGTAAGTTCTTATTGCTAAAATACAATCATCTAATAACCAGAGAGAGTCATCTTTGAAAACATCTTGCCACCTTGCATGGTCCAAATCTGCATTGTCCAATTGTGAAGTCAGTTTATCTAATCAGCTACAACCAAGTTCTTAGCTCATAAACATGGCACTTTGACACCCTTTGACATTAAAACTTTCACACTATCAGACCCACTTGCACTTTGGTTCCCAACTCACAAATAGGGCACTTTGACACCCTTTGATTTTGGATCCATAAAACAACATTTTAAACCCACTCTTGCATCCTTGGATCTGTAATAAAACATTGCAAACAATCAGACCCACTTTTAAACACAAGACATTCATTGGCTCCTCAATCCAATTTTCATGGTTGTTATAAGGCACAAAGCTTACCATTTTGGAAGGAACCCGTCTGTAGATGAAGTACAATTACACACCTTTGAAATAGGAGAGACCTCAAGAATCAAGCCCCTATTTGGTACTACACCAAGCACTACTCATACAACGACACCCGAACAAATAAACATGAACAACCAGGATGATTATTGATGGGATGAAATATACCATGACCAAGATAACCAAGAAGAACATGATAAAAAAAAAAAGAGATACAATACCATGAAACATATCAAGATGATGATGATGATGATGATGATGATGAAGATCCCACTAAAAAAGAATACCAAAAGGATATAAATAGAAAAGGATTCAACAAAATCCTTGAGAGAACTTTGTATGCAAACAAGGAAAATACTTCCTAGAACTCGCTTCTCAAGGTGTGAAATTACCAAAGGATTATGATGTGAGTCAACTCAAGAAAAAGGAAGACCTTAGTCCTTTATCAATTCTAACAAGGAAACTAACTACTTTATGAACATAAATCCAAGAACTCAAAAAAGAAAAGGACAAACCAAAACAATCATATTCCTTGGAACACATATGTCCTTTCCCTTTTGACAAGGGATGCAAGATGATTCCATTTCCTAGGAATTTCACAATACCAAATTATGACAAATACATGGGAGATTTCAAACCTCAAGATCATGTGAGGGAGTTTTGCACAACTAGTATGGAGTTCATGCATGAAAAAACATATCTCATGAGGCTATTTCCACGAAGCCTAGGTGGACAAGCTATGGATTTGTTTTCCAAATTACCCATAGGAATCAAAACATTTGATGAACTAGTGCAAAAATTCATACAATAGTACTCCTACAATATCCAACACACAGTCACAATGTTGGATCTATGCAACACCAAACAGAAAATGAGAGAATCATTCTTGAGTTTCCTACAAAGATGGAGAAAAATATTTGCACGATATGCTAGGAAGACACCTAAAAACAAAAAAGATGGATATCTTCATTAACAACTTGGTTCCTAAAATGAACTTTCCTATACAATTGCAAGGACCACCAAGTTTTGATAAAATGATAGAAAGTGCAATCAAGATTGAGGAGGTCTTGATTAAGAAAGGTGAAATCTCCATCTACAAAGATAATAAAGACAAATATTATTCCTCCAAGGATAAATAAAAGTATGGAAACAAGAACATCAAGAATGTGGTTAATGATGGATTTGTTGACACTCCTACTGTCAAACCTAAACTAGATGTTTTCAATCTTACAACAAATCTTCAAACAAACAAGAATCTGAATCCTACTGTGATGCTAATGACAAACAATACTTTCAATAAACTTCTTGCTCGAAGGGAACCTTGGGCACCAAGGCCTAAGAGAACATTTACATCATTGGGAGAGACCTTGGAAGTGGTTCTAAAGTCACTTATGGATAACAAAATCATTACAATTCTTGATTCCAAACCTTGGGATCCAGAAGACAAACCCAAGTGGTGGAACGATAATGATTACTGTGATTTTCATCGTAACAAGGGACACAAGACCAACAATTTTATGAAATTGAGACACATCATCCAAGATCTGATTGAAGAATAAAAAGTCAAGGTAGATGAACATCACACAAACAATGGCCATAAATAATTTCAAAAACCATTACCTAACTATGAGAAAGGAGAATCTTCAAAGAGTAATAAAATCAACTACACATATTCTAATAATGAAAATGTAATTCATATGGTGGAACCATGCGAATATTCCATCAATATGATCACTCTAAAAGAAGTTAAAAACAAAACTAAATCTTCCAATGTTGTAACATGAAGTCAAGCTAAGCTCACTCTCAAAGGGGCTTCAACATCTAAATAACTAGCTACAACAACAACAACATCTAAGAAAGTGATATTACCACCAAAGTTTAATCTTGTGGATCAATTAAAAAAGACCCGCTCAAATATCCATGCTAGAGTTGTTGAAAATCTCCCCTAGTCATAAGGAGATTCTTGATCAAGTCCTACTTAGCACTAATGTACCGAAAGATTTAGATGTGGATAGATTCCAAGATATGGTTGGTCACTTGAATTCCCCACATTACCTATCTTTTTCTAAAGAGGATGACAAATCATTGAGTCAACCACATAACGAACCTCTACATTTAGAAGTCTGTATTCATAAACACCAAGTCAAACATGTCTTGATAGATGGAGGTGCTAGTTTGAACATTTGCACATAAAATTTGATAAAATAGTTGGGCTTCTCAGAACATGCAATTGATCCTAGGAGAAAGATAACCATCAAGGCTTATGATGAAGAAGAGAGATCATCCAAAGAATTAGTTTTTTTACCTATCAAAGTGAGACCAGTGGAGCAATATGTCCTATGTCAAGTTCTTGATCTACCCCTAGCTTACAATATTATTCTTGGAAGACCATGGATACACTTAATGCAAGGTGTGCCTTCAACTTACCATCAATGCCTAAAATTTCCTCATAATGGAGTGGAGGTTTCTATTCCAACAGATACTACATATTCTTACAACAATCTCAAGAAAATAGAAAGCATGGTTCCTCATAACAAGGAAATCTCTCACAAAGTGGAAACATCCAAAGAAATGGTTTTGAAAAGCTTTGCTAAAAAGATCAACATCCAAGAAAAAAGCATGGGAGAATACAAGATCGACCCCGCAATGTATTTAACAGATCTTCCCATATCTTCTAGAACACAAGGAAGACCTTCATCAACATTTACACCATCTAATGGCAACGCTCTAACTATACATGAATGAACCAGAATGGTGAAAGAAAAAAAATGCCTTGAAGAAGAAAAGGAAGAAAAGGTTCCCATAACTCCTAGAACACAAGGAAGGCCTTCATCAACATTTACACCATCCAATGGAAATGCTCTAACTATACATGAACAAACTGGAATGGTGAAAGAAAAAATATCCCTTGAAGAAGAAAATGAAGAAAAAGCTATTTTGCAATGGCTTTACAAAGAAAATGAAGAGGATGGAAATGTAAAACATGTGGAAATAGCTCCTAAAAAATATGGAAAGTGATACGAGATCATGAAATAGATGGGTTACAAAGGAAAAGGACCATTGGGACAACACAACAAAGGACTAGTGGAACCCCTACAGATGGATTTTAGAAATCTGAAAGACAAGACTAGATTGGGTTTCAGAGAAGCAAGATTTCATCATATAGAAAAAAGTGGTCCTATATTTGATAGATCAAGAGACTCGGATGATGAAGAAGAAGTAGAAGGACAACTAATTTCCTATGAAATGTTGCTTCTATTACAAGGAGATCCTCTATCTAAAATTGGTACCAATGTGGAACAAGAACCAGAAGAAGAAAAAACAAGAGAACCTAGCACAGAACAAGAACAACATAGTCTTATTGATGACACACCTCATTTTGATGAAGAACTATTAATGACAACTCCACAAGAACCATTGCAAGAAGAAGAAAATCATGCTAATGAAGAAGATGAAGTACCCATGACTATTGACCACTTCTTGGGGGTTTCATATTATAGTTAGGTAGACTCACATGAATATGAGTGGGATGTCCTTTTTGATGCTACCATGGACATAGAGATAGATGTGATACACAAATTTGCACCTAGAGTCTTAATTGAAGAAGGAGAAAGTTCTATTGTTAGATCACTAGACTTAGATTTACATAATGCTAATGTGAACTCTAATAATAATGAACATGACTCTAATAATTGTAACATCTATTTAGAGGCAAACTTAATAGATGACATCTTGCAAGTTAATAATGTTGATAATAACGTGGTGTTGTCTCTTGAACCTATTGAATCTTTATCCTTGAAATACCCTGACTTAATAGACTAAGATGAACCTACCAACAGAAGCTTGCTATCCTTTGACAATGACTATTCCATTGCTTATTATCTTAATGCTTGTGAACCCTTCCTTTCTTCCACTAGTGCAAAGAGAAAAACTATGACTGAAGAGGATATCAAGTTTCTCAGTCTCAAAATGAAAAACAAAAAGAACAAGAGATCTGATGGTGAAAATCACCTAGTGGCAATATCAGATCCTAAAAGAGAAAAAGAAAAAGATGTATTTGATGGTGAAAACCTCCTTGAGGTGCCAAAGGATGGGATTGTTGATATCCTCCCAAATCACTTTCAAGAAAGGTCATCAGTTTTGATTGAACCTACACAACCCATTAACTTGGGAATAATAGAAGCTCCTCAACTAGTTCACATTGCTCAGTCGTTGACAGAAGATGAAAAGATCCAATTCACTAATTTCTTCAAAGAAAAGAAGATCAAATTTTATTGGTCTTATTTGGATATGCTTGAATTGGACACAGATTTGATTATGCACCACTTGTCTATTTCACTTGATGTAAAACCAGTGAAGCAAAAACTCAGAAAGATGAACCCACATGTGGCATTGCTAGTAAAAGAAGAATTGGAAAAACTGTTGAAAGTTGGATTCATTAGAGCCATTGATTATGTAGAGTGGATCTCAAACATAGTTCCTATTTCTAAGGTAGATAAGTCCATCAGAGTTTGCACGGACTTTAGAGATCTAAACAAGGCTTGTCCCAAAGATGATTTTCCACATCCAAACATAGACATGATTGTGGATTTAACAGTTGGTTATGAGATGTACTCCCTAAAGGATGGATTTTTGAGATATAATCAGATCAAAATTTCTCTTGAAGACCAAGAGAAAAAAACATTCACATGTGCATGGGGAACATACTGCTAGAATGTGATGTCATTCGGTCTTAAGAATGCATGTACAACTTATCAAAGAGAAATGACCACTATATTCCATGACATGATGCATAAGAACATGGAAGACTATGTTGATGACACCTTGGCTAAGTCAAAGATAAGAGCTACACACATAGAAGACCTAAGGAAGATCTTTGATAGAATGGAACAGTTTCAATTAAGACTTAATCCTAAGAAGTGTGCATTTGGTGTGTCATCTGGAAAACTATTAAGATTCATAGTTTTAGTGAAGGGAATTGAAGTGGATCTAGAAAAAATAAAAGCTATCCTAGAGATACAACCACCAAGGAACATTAGCCAAATGAGAACACTACAAGGCAAGCTATAGTCCATAAGAAGGTTCATATCTCAGTTGGCGGACAAAGCACAACCTTTCACAAAGTTGATGCAGAAAGGAACCACATTCACTTGGGATGAGCAATGTGAAGAGAATTTTACCCAAGTTAAGAAATATCTGATGAATCCTCCTATTCTAATCGCACCAATTTATGGAAAACCTCTATTTCTCTACATATCAGCTATAGATACATCATTGGGAGTACTACTTGCACAAGAAGATGAAACTAAGAAAGAAAGAGCCATATATTACATTAGTAGGACTTTGGTGACATTTGAGCTGAACTATTCAATGGTTGAGAAGGCATGCTTAGTAGTGGTGTTTTCATCCCAAAAGCTAAGACACTATATATTTTTGTCACACAAGGTGAAGCTGATAGCTAAAATTGATCCACTTAAATACTTGTTGAATAAAGAAACGCTGATAGGAAGACTGGCTAAGTGGATCTTGATCTTAAATGAATTTGATATTGAATATATGGATAGAAAAGCCATAAAGGACAAGTGATTACTAATCAACTTGCAGAAACACCATTAACAAATGACAATCTATTGCTTGTGGAGTTTCCAAATGAATATATCATGCACTTAACAAAACATCCTTGGAAAATGTATTTTGATGGCTCCTTCACAAAACAAGGATCATGGGCTGGTTTATTATTCATCACACTACAAGGATACAAGATCCACAAGGCATACAAAATGATTTTTCCATGCACCAACAACGTAGCAGAATATGAATCTCTTGTGAATGGACTCAAGCTTGCAATAGAGTGGAAAATCATTGAATTGCACATCTATGGAGACTCACAACTCATTATCAATCAAGTGAATGGTGACTATCAGACTAAGGATGAAAAGCTAGTGCCCTACAAAACAATGGCGGATGACTTGAAAAAGTACTTCATCTTCATTACATTTCAACAAATTCCAAAATTAGAGAATAGAGCAACTGATGTGATGGCTACTTTATCTTCCATGTTACAATTGGAGGAGGACCAATTTCTCTATGACTTCCTGGTGGAAGAACTCCCTTTCCCATCTTATGAATCACTTGAATCCCAAATTGTTTGTGCCCTAGAAACCTAATTTTTATCCAGATACGCCCATATCTAATCCTATATTAAAGACCAAACAATTCATGAAGGCTATTCTAGAAATGAAAATATATTTGTCATAAGAGTAGCATCGCGTTACGTAATCATCACTAATGACTTGTTTAGATGTAGTCTAGATGGAACGCTTCTTAGGTGTTTAGAACATGAAGATTCTAATCATGTATAAAAATAAGTTCATGAAGGTGTGTGTGGATCACACTCAAATGTTTTTTCATTAGCTAAGAAACTTCTAAGGGTGGGGTACTATTAGCCCACTATGGAGAAAGATGTTATCCACTTTGCAAAAACTTGTAAGAAATGCTCGATCCATGGCAACCTGATACATGCACCAGCTAGAGAGCTTATTCCCTTCATAACACATTGGCCATTTCAATAGTGGGCCTTTGATTTGGTTGGTCAGATTTACCCAAATTTATCTAATAGACATAAATGCATCAACACTCCAACTGAGTATTTTATGAAATGGGTGGAAGCTATCCCACTATCCAATGCAAAAGGAAAAAAAATCTCAATGTTCATCTTGAATTACATCATTTTCCATTATGGCATACCTTCATTGATTATGACTGACAATGGGGGTCAATTAAAAAAAAAAGACATAGATGAGTTATGTCTTCAATTCAAAATCACTCATTACTATTCCTCGATCTATTACCCTTAAGGTAACAAACAGTTTGAAGCATCAAACAAGAACATTCTAAAAATCTTGCATAGGACAGTAAACAAATCAGGAAGGGATTGGCATTTGCAAATCAATCTAGCATTGTGGGCTTACAGAACAAGCATTAGAATACCAACTAGTGCAACTCCTTTTACACTAGTCTATGGATTAAAAGCAGTCTTACCAGTTGAAGTAGAGATTCCATCACTGAGGGTATCATTAAAACATCTAGTCACTGATGAGGACTATAGAATCTCTAGACTGCAAGAACTTGAATTGCTAGATAAGCACAGAAAATAGGCATTTGATCATCTCAAAGCTTACCAAAAGATAATGTCAAGAGGATACAACAAGAAAGTAAAACCAAGAAGTTTTCAGATAGGAGATCTAGTCCTACGAGAAAATCCTAAGAATCAATAGAATCAAGAACAAAAAGGGAAGTTTAAACCCAATTGGCTGGGTCCCTTTGTCATTATAGCAACATTTGGATTAGGAGCCTATCAATTGGCTATGCCCGAAGGAGATGTTTTACTAGATCCAATCAACACTCTACATCTAAAAAGGTTTTATGCCTGACATTCTTGAGGAAAGCTCCTGTACAGTGAAAAGAGTCCTAAAAAAAGTTCAAAAATAGCAAATATGGATCCTGAAAAAAAATAAAAAACAATAGAAAAAGTCCTAAAAAAATGGCCATCTTGGTGAAAACCTAGCAAATAGGCACCTTGGTGAGTCCAAAAAAATCAAAAAAGAGAAAAATACAAAAAAAAATAGAAAATAAAAAAGAACAAAAAAATTGGAAAAGATAAAAAGTGTCTTGGTGAAAACCTGGTAAATAGGCACCATGATAGAAAAAAATAGAAAACTGTGGCCAAGTGGTGAAAACCTAGTAAATAGATGCTACTTGTAATCGATGCTCTATCTATCAATACAACACTTATGCAGTTGGCCTCTGTAAATATCAGTTTGTATATATCCTTCAGTCACTTTCGTGACGTGCCAAATCCTGAGATGAACTATTCAAAGAAGTGTCTTCCTAAGTTTTGAATCTGTCCACATTAGGGTCCTAGGTAAACTATTTTCCCTAGGGGCAATTTGATCAAGATCACATTTTTTGAAAGGATATCAAGTCTGCAATTGACAATTGTAATCACCCAAAAATGGTCATCTAGACTATTAGCCCCTTTCTAGCATTATTTTCTAAACTTATCAATTGCTTATTCTTGATCAAATCCTAATTTTATTCAATTATATTCTATGGATTAACCATTTTATCCTAAATCTTTATTTAATTAAAATGAATTCCCTCCCCTTTTATTAAATAAAAATCCCCACTTACCTTTTATCCTAAGTTGCACAAATAAAACATTATTCGTATTTAATAAATAAGAAGAAAAGGCTTTTTATCTCACATGGGGCACATAAGTCAACACTTCTTTCTCATTGGAGGAGACTTGTGCACAAGGATTGCTCCCACTTTCAAACCCCACCCTTGATTAAATATTTTGCCTCTTAATCTCCATGGTCCATTTATCTTTAAAAGGAGAGCTCTCTTCTCATTCTAGGATCCAACTCTTGATGCTAATATTATGTTGTAGGTTTTCTTAGTGCCATTGGAGATTTTAAAGAATTTGTTGCATTTTAGTCCTGATATTTTCATTGTAGCTTAGTTCTCATGGTACTCTTAGCTTAGTTTCCTTTCATGCTTTAGCTTAATTCACATAGTTTAACTAGTAATGGCTTTGTAACACTCTCATTTCCATAGTTTAGTTGCATTCTTGCATTCGCATTCTATCATAGCTTGCATTGCATTTTTCATTTTGATTCTTGAAGATATTGGCATTCTTTCCCTTGTCTCTTTGAATCTCCCATTACATGGTTTACTAGCAAGGTTACATGCTTAATAGCTCTAGCTGAGAGCCCTCTAAACACCCTTGCACTCCATGCCTAGGGAGCTCTAGGTCACTTTTCAAGGTTTCCAATCCATGGATGCCCTTGGAATCAATGGCTTAGAGAAGTGCACATTTTGAGTGTACATTTTTGGTACCCACCATGGGGCAGAACAACTTTGTTTTGCCTTTCTTTTCTTGCATTTTCGCTACATTTTCATCACTTTTATCTTGTTGCTTCAGGTATTGTTTTGTATTTTCTGACAGAGTGTCGTACGACATTTTCACAATGTCATACGACATTTTCTTACATATCCACATGACACTTTTCCAGTCAAAAGTGTCGTACACACATACAGAACTCTATCGCCCAGCTATATAACATTTTGTCACCTGGGGTAGTGCGAAGTGTCACTCAGAATAGAAGTATCACACCCCTATACTGAAAAGTATCATGCGAACCTCTGTCGATAGAAACTATCACTCGGGCCTAAAAGTGACTATTTTTTTTGTTCTTTTTGCAAGATTCAGGTTTTCTACTTTCTGGTTTTTGTTTTGCTATGTTAGGACAGAGATTTATTTGCAAATTATACTTGGTTTTGCTGTACTAACCCTTGTGGGCCTAACAAGTGGTGCTTGTAGGTGTGCCCTAATTGCTTACATAGTTTACTAAAAGAATGCATTTCAAAGCTTCAAATGCACAAGGGATACTAATCTTTCTTGCAGGGCTTCCCAAAGCATAAAAACCAAAAGTTCTTGTTCTTTCTTTTCTTTTTTTAAGTGTGGAATTATACTAGTTCATTTTCTTAGGCACTTAATTCTTGTCATTAGAGTCTTTTGGTGGTAGGAGAGTATGCTCTCCATCCTTTTGGTGAACCAAAAATCTTGACCCACCTCTAGATTTTAAAAACAAGAGGGTTAATTGAACATTGCTTGGCATGTTTGGGAAAGTATTTTGAGATAGGAGAGTATGCTATTCACCCTTTTGGTGAAACAGAAATCTTGACTTTCAAAGGTTGATCCACTTCTTGTTTAGTCTAGAATCCTTTAGAGGGCCTGCTCTTGAGAAATCAAGAGGAATGACCCAAGTGGGGACAAGCTAATACCTGGCTATTCTAACCCACTATAAACTCAAGGCTATCAAGGACACAAAACCTTGGTAGATGTAATACTTGTCTTTGCTTAGTATGAGTACTTGTGGGATTGTGACCATGAGAAAAATGCTAAGAAAGAATGCTTAAGGTACTCTTGTGGCTGTGACGTATGTTACTTGCCGCAAGGTAAGGAGTCCCTTCAAGGAGCAAGAGGGGTATTGTGAACGGAAGCCCTTATTATGAACCTTAGATAGAAGCTAGCCAATTTTTTCCACTCAACATCTTGGTGCAAGGATCGATCCTAGTGGACTACCCAGATCACCCCAAGATTTTACACTCACCATCTGTGTTCCTTTGGTTGTGTCATTGGCATTTCCACAACAAAGCCAATATCTATTATGGGAAACCACTTTGTGTGAGGCAATGGGACATCAAGTGTGGGCTAAGTTGTTGAGTATTGAGCCTTTGTCTTTCTAGGTTAGCAAGTGCTTGATTTGTCTTTGCTGTGATCTACCCGTGTAAATGTTCTTAAACATCAAACATCATGGTAGTGTTCATAGGATTTTTTGTTTTGATATTGCAAGTGCATGTCTTGACAAGGTTGCTTTTTCCCTTGTTCAAGTGTTTTCTGACATGTTTGATCACTCACTGTTTGCAAACCTATCTATTTTCTACTGTTACTGCATTCCAAACTAAGAAATTGAACTTATCAAATTGCAACTTTGATCAAATTACCTTCAAAATTGGGTTTTACATATTCACTAGTCAAACATCATGCGATACTGAAGAATTATCACACCACTTGCCTGAGTATTATCATGTGATACTTTGTTGCTGACTTTGTGTTGTCTAAACATCATACATGCTATCGCATCAACTACCTGGTTACTATCACACTACTATGTGTGAAATATCATTTGGCCAAATTGTATCATCCTGGTATCCTGAGAACTATCGCATAGAATCATTTTGTTGTCTTATTGCTATCTACAATCCAAAGCTATCAAATTTGAATCTTAGTTTATCACAGAGTGTCCTTTCCTATTCTTACCTAAATTTGGCCTATTATTTGCATGTTTAAGTTTGTTCTAGACTGAGAAAGATGAGTTAATACTATTGGGTTTGAGCCTATCAAATGCTACTTTCGATCACTTGTCACACTACAGTTACCTCTCTAGCTATTTTCTAATCGAGCTTCTTGCTCATATCTTGGCTTAAGTCAATTGACTATTGTAAATTCTTGAGCACCTTTGACAAGCCATCTCTATTGTGCTATCTTGACAAGTTATCTTTATTGGCTTTTCTTATCTCAAAATCTAAGAAACTTTGCCTCATTCTATTTAGTCAAACAACATTTCTTTTCGTGTCGATTACAACTCGGTTTCAATTTGAGTAGGGGAGTCACCCTCTATTCAACTATACGTAGTTACCCTCTCCTACAAGATGCTCATGAGCACCAATTAGTGACAATAGTTATAGCCCAAAAAAATCTGAGGATCCCAAGGTCACCTCGTGGTATAAAGGAGGCTTCCTTTTTTCTACATTCAAGACCCCCAAAAGCACGTATAGTGTCTCACTTACCATGACTGAACAAGAGAAATATCACTATTTACAAGAACACTTTGAGCATAGAGACAACCAAGCATGCTAGATAAAGAGGATAATAAAAACATAATGGATGATGCTAGGTGCATGGCTTCATGAGCAATGTCTCACGATCAATCCGAGATCGGTGGTTATGAAAATAGACCTTTTTTTGGTACTAGTGGCAATAATGGTAACAGTACACCACCAAGGACCCCTCCAAGATGAAATTTTGCTGCACCTTCTTCACCTCCTAGACCTCCTCCCTCTCATCATGAGGAAGAGGCCAATGATGGTGTTTCTAGTGAAGAACTTATGAGGTTTGAGCAAGATGAGGCTTCCCAATGTTTGATGCATAAAATTATAGAGTGTAATGGAGATTGATACTTTCAATACATGACTTCTAGAGGATATAAGCTCCCTCCTAGTTATGATGTCTGCCAAATCATTCAAGAAAGAGTGCCAATCGAGTATGAAATCCTTAGAGATGATGTAATGCCCCACCAGGGAACCCAGAAGAACTTAACCTAAACATGTGATTGAGTTTGTAGAATATTTTTTTTAAAGTTAACAATCAATAACATCAAAGTTTACAATACGGAAGCAAAGAAAAGCAATAAACAACTAACATAGGTTACAACTCTCAAGGGTTCCTTGACGTAGATTATGAAAAATTTAATTAATTAATATAAGATAAAGGTATGAATCCCAAGATTACATCTGAAAGATAAATACAACATCATATGCATGATTACATAAATACAATTGGTAACTTAAGGTAACCATAATAATAAGCATCCACTGCACATGTTGCGGGGTATGTGAATAAAATAATTGAAAAGAAATACAATATGATAACTTTGAATATCTGATACAAGTTCACAAGAAGAATGAAGGAAAAGAACACATCTTCAACAATGAAGATCAAGAAAGAACAACTGCCACAAGGATCATCCAGCCTCAGTGCACAAATGTCAAAATCTCAAATGGTAAAAGAATCACTACCACCCGACCTCATGAACCTAAATGGTCCACTCCCACCATGCTGAAGAGATAACATTAGAACCCACTCAGATAACAAACAACAACCAAGGAAGAGGTCCTGAAAGCTTCTAACTCAAAAGCTACCAAAAAGTACAACAAGGTAAGATAAACTCTACCAGAGGCAAACAAAACACATAGGAAACCTAAGATGCATACAAGAAGTGTCATCACACAAGCCAAATCTAGGGTTATCCTAGTAGTCTCTTCAGACCTGGTGCCCTAGTGACTCTATGTGGTTATAGTAACGTCTCATGTAGAAAAGATACTACCTATGCCATCTCTAGTCCATAAAGGTGGCAAGCATCATCACAACTCCCATCCTAGTCAAACTCAATAAGGAACTCAGGCAAGGGTGAGGCACAAAATACCTTATTAGGTTCATTTTAGATTCCCAATGTTTATTAATTATCACTTTATTAAACTACTTGTAATGGGATCTCCTGGTAGCCACATCCGGGCTCCGACACTAGTTCACAAGCCACTTCCTGATATACACTTAGATGACCTACCCTAGGGTTTCACATGAACAATATGAACTCTGAGTTAACACAAATCTTGAATCTCTACAACTAGATTCAACATGCAAGACCAGAAACCACTAGGTTCAAACCCACCTAGGGTTAGAACAACTCATACAATCTAACAGAGTATGCAAAGAAAACAAAAGAGAGATAATCATAACACCTGATATACCCGCCTCTAGATTATACCCCAAAAAGACAACTACAACCCCTGAAAAGCAATACAAGAAAATTGTCCAAGGCATCTAAATTCTTCTCAATAGAACATGTTTGCTAAAGATTGCATCACTTAAATATACAAGAATAAATATTCCAAAATTAACAAAATATTTACCTCAACCTAAAACCTTAATTAGATTTATACAATTAAAAGAAACAATACAATATTTATCTAACCTTTCAAATACATCTAGCAATTTAAATATTCCAATTAATACATAATTTACCCAATTCAATTTAAATCAAACTAAGTAAAAACATTCATAGTCCAATCTAAATTACTTAATGTTCAAACTAAAAATTCACAAATATTATCCTTATAAAAAATCATTTCATAATATAAGAATTAAATTATAGATTAAACTAACTTAATAAAAGAATTAATATTCAATATTAATTAAAATTAACTAATAACCAAATGAAATTATTTTAATAATAAATAAATTAAAAATAAAAAAATAAAATAACAAACTTTTAAAAAGAAAACACTAAAAAAAGCATTGATAATATAACCTGTGCTCGGCTCTGAACTCCGTGTGATAGTACCAGAGTACTATCACACGACAGCCCTCCCAAGAGGACTATCATGCGACAGTACCCTCGGGTACTGCCGTATGGCAGTTGGGATGCCGTGAGGGCCTGCGGGTTGGGGGGAGTTAAAAGCCCCTCTGCCAAATCCAATTTAAATTTTGATTTAATTTTTTTTTAAACAACATCACTTAATACCGAAAAGCTATCATACTCACTACTTTGATATTTATTTATTTTTTAAATCATAAACCAAAAATCATAAATAATTCTACAATATTATGATTTTAATTTTCACAAACAACCAAGATATATATATATATATATATATATATATATATATATATATATATATATATATATATATATATATATATATATATATATATATATATATATATATATATATATATATATATATATATATATATACACACACACACACACACACTAAATGCAGCACAAAAATATGAATATATATATAAATATTTCACATTAACAAAGTCTCCTTAACATAAATATTAACTCTATTAATATTCAACAAAGACCAAAACCTTAGTCTAATTGGGCTTTCTAATACTCTTTTTTTACAGATTCCTTAGAACCATCAAATCACAAAACAGATAGGTGAAATTATAAAAATCACATTGCAATAACATACGAAACTTTCCAAAACATTCAACTCCAACATGCACAAGGAAGACACACTTTACAAATTCCTACAGGAGTCTAAAAAAGAATAACCATAATAGAATAAAAAACCTACCTCAATTCAATTGCACAGAATTGATGATGTCCAAAATGAAGAAATAAAACCCAAGCTTTTCAAAGAGCTCTTTCTCCAAATCTGTCTCCCAATTTCTGTCACAAAACTGTCTCAAAAATTCCTCCTCCAAAACCTGTGTACCTAAATAATGGCCAAAACCCCTAATACTTAAAGAAATCTCCTTTCACATGCAAAAATATAAACTCAACTCCAAGAGGGTTTTGCATGAAGATGAACTTTAGTTCACAGTTCAGTCTCAGTTGAACTAAAGTCTCCTCTTCACTTTAACTTTAGTTGAAAGCACATAACCAAACTTCAACTTGAATTATTAATTCAATTCCATTCAATTATGAATGTGCAGCATAATGCATTCAATTAAATAATAATTAGAACATTTAGTTAACATAAATACCACATGCCAAAATAACCCTTAATTTAATAAATATACTTTAATTAAACAAAGGTTAATTACATGATTAAAATATTTCAAAAGTGAAGATATTTAATTAATTCACATTAATTAAATATTTCAACCACACTCAATATTAGCATAAAATTAATTTCCAATTAATTTATGCATCAACTATATAATAAAAATAATAATTAAACTAAATAAATACATTTATTTAATTTCCATTTAAATGATATTCCATAGCTAAAAATAGAATTATCTAAAACTAGAAAACACCCAAATGCCACAGATCAAAGAATCAGAAAGACCTAAGAAGCCACATTCATAGTCAGGACATAGGTGTAAACTCTTGCCAATTGGACGAGTTTAGAAAGGTGGAAACACAGAATCTTGTCCCCTACTTTAGGATAATATTTGGCTTAGGTTAGGGTTTGGAACTGAATATTATCTCCCCTCTTTTACTATTGAGATTAGCCATAGGGCATGCTCATCCTGACAATTCAGGGAAGTCGATGCCTAGTACTTGTGAACTTGCATAAGAGACAAGCATGTGCATATATATAGAGATATAACAGACAATGGCAGGGATCGGCCGATCATGTGGATCTTGCAAGAAAGTAACTACAACTCTGTCCCTCAACCACATCAAGCACATAAAAAAAAAAGTAAAACAAACACATTAACCATACATATGAAAGTATGGGGTCAGTAAAAATCACAAGCATCAACAAATTCCTAACATATAATCTATCATCCTAGATTAATTACAACATTTATAAAATTAGACTAGGGGTGAGGTACTACATCCACCCCCCCTATGATTAGGCTTACTCATGGAAGCCTACAACAGTTGAGGATATATTTTCCCCCCAAACACGAAGCATTTACTAAAGATAAAACATGACATTTGAAAGCAAGTCATAACATAGAATATAATATACAATCATTAAGAACATTATAATATCTAGTTTAGGAACAATCAAAAATATCATATTGATCAATAATTCATTAACAATTCGAAATACAAATCTAAACCTTTATTCATACATCATCATTGAAAACATCTAGGATTGATTACATAGAGAACACATTCATATCTATAACAAATAATGAGTTGAGAAGTTCATGAAAAACTATCTAGTTAATGCAACACTTATGCAATCATAAAGAATACACGATAATTCTAATATCACACAGCACATATATCACCATCTCTATGATGTCCTCCCTTATACATACTATTAGGGGTTCATGATGAACATGATAGAAACAATATTTATCACAAAACAAGGCCAACATTACCAAACATTCAGAGTAGCCACCACAAAACTCAAAAGGAAAAACCCAAGTGGGGGAATCATATGTCCAACATTAAATCATGAGGCCTCTCAATTTCAACAATAAATTAAGTGTGACTAGTGTCACCAAATAGATAATGAAAAGAGAGTTAGGTGACTAATCCAATCATAAGAAAGTCCAAAATTTCAATGCTATCCCATAAACATCATGAACAATTCATAAATCAACCAAAAATGAATCATCAATCATAACACATCCACATAAAAAGGTGACTAGTAGTAGCCACACTCTAGGGAGTAATCGCTTCATGACATCCAAGGTATTTCACCCTAGATGGATTAGAGAAGGTAACCATACACAATAAATAGTCAAACACCTCTGAAAATCACTAGGCCAGTGATATTTGAAAGATAATTAAGAGAAGCAAGATCATAAATGTTTAGATGTAGTTTAATGGTTATCAAAACACAAAAGAGTTATATGTCTATGTTTGGTTTCAAGTTTAACAGTTTAGACATCTAATGGGCACACAACTTCCTAGAGTTCCCAGTGTAGAACCCGGTGCTCTGATACCAAGTGTAATGCCCCGCCAGGGAACCCAGAAGAACTTAACCTAAACATGTGACTAAGTTTGCAGAATATTTTTTTTAAAGTTAACAATCAATAACATCAAAGTTTAGAATGCAGAAGGAAAGCAAAGAAATAAACAACTAACATAGGTTACAACTCTCAAGGGTTCCTTGATGTAGATTACAAAAAAATTAATTAATTAATATAAGATAAAGGTATGAATCCCAAGATTACATCTGAAAGATAAATACAACATCATATGCATGATTACATAAATACAATTCGTACCTTAAGGTAACCATAATAATAAGCATCCACTGCACATGTTGCAGGGTATGTGAATACAATAATTGAAAAGAAATACAATATGATAACTCTAAATATCTGATACAATGATACAAGTTCACAAGAAGAATGAAGGACAAGATCACATCTTCAATAATGAAGATCAAGATAGAACAACTGCCACAAGGATCATCTAGCCTCGGTGCACGAACGTCAGAATCTCAAATGGTAAAAGAATCACTACCACCTGACCTTGTGAACCTAAACGGTCCACTCCCACCGTGCTAATGAGATAACATCAGAACCCACTCGGATAACAAACAACAACCAAGGAAGAGGTCCTGAAAGCTTCTAACTCAAAAGCTACCAAAAAGTACAAGACAAGATAAACTCTACCAGAGGCAAATAGAACACGTAGGAAACCTAAGATGCATACAAGAAGTGTCATCAAACAAGCCAACTCTAGGGTTATCTTTGTAGTCTCTTCAGACCCCAGCACTCTAGTGACTCTATGTGGTTATAGTAACCTCTCGTGTAGACAAGATACTACCTATGCCATCTCCAGTCTATAAAGATTGCAAGCATCATCTCAACTCCCATCCTAGTTAAACTCAATAAGGAACTCAGGCATGGGCGAGGCACAAAATACCTTATTAGGTTCATTTTAGATTCCCAATGTTTATTAATTATCACTTTATTAAACTACTTGTAATGGGATCTCCTAGTAGCCACTTCAAGGCTCTGGCACCAATTCACAAGCCACTTCCTGATATACACTTAGATGACCTACCCTAGGGTTTCCCATGAACAATATGAACTCTAAGTTAACACAACTCTTGAATCTCTACAACTAGATTCAACATGCAAGACCAAAAACCACTAGGTTCAAACCCACCTAGGGTTAGAACAACTCATACAATCTAACAGAGTATGCAAAGCAAACAAAAGAGAGATAATCATAACACCCGATATACCCGCCTTTGGATTATACCCCAAAAAGACAACTACAACCCCTGAAAAGCAATACAAGAAAATTGTCCAAGGCATCTAAATTCTTCTCAATAGAACATGCTTGCTAAAGATTGCATCACTTAAATACACAAGAATAAATATTCCAAAATTAACAAAAGATTTACCTCAACCTAAAACCTTAATTAGATTTATACAATTAAAAGAAACAATACAATATTTATCTAACCTTTCAAATACATCTAGCAATTTAAATATTCCAATTAATACATAATTTACCCAATTCAATTTAAAATCAAACTAAGTAAAAACATTAATAGTCTAATCTAAATTACTTAATGTTCAAACTAAAAATTCACAAATATTATCCTTATAAAAAATCATTTAATAATATAAGAATTAAATTATAGATTAAACTAACTTAATAAAAGAATTAATATTCAATATTAACTAAAATTAACTAATAACCAAATGAAATTATTTTAATAATAAATAAATTAAAAATAAAAAAAATAAAATAACAAACTTTTAAAAAGAAAACACTTAAAAAAGCATTGATAATATAACCTGTGCTTGGTTTTGAACTTCGTGCGACAGTACCAGAGTACTGCCGCACAACAGCCCTCCCTAGAGGACTATCATGCGACAATACCCTCGGGTACTGCCGCATGGCAGTTGGGATGCCGTGAGGGCCTGCAAGTTGGGGGGAGTTAAAAGCCCCTCTGCCCAATCCAATTTAAATTTTGATTTAAATTTATTTTAAACAACACCACTTAATACCGAAAAGCTATCATACTCACTACTTTGATATTTATTTATTTTTTAAATCAGAAACCAAAAATCATAATTAATTCTACTATATTATGATTTTAATTTTCACAAACAACCAAGATATATATATATATATATATATATATATATATATATATATATATATATATATATATATATATATATATATATATATATATATATATATTTCACATTAACAAAGTTTCCTTAACATAAATATTAACTCCATTAATATTCAACAAAGACCAAAACCTTAGTCTAATTGGGCTTTCTAATACTCTTTTTTAACAAATTCCTTAGAACCATCAAATGACAAAACAGACAGGTGAAACTATAAAAATCACATTGTAATAACATACGAAACTTTCCAAAACATTCAACTCCAACAAGCACAAGGAAGACACGCTTTACAAATTCCTACAAGAGTCTGAAAAAATTTAACCATAATAGAATAAAAAACCTACCTCAATTCAATTGCACAGAATTGACGATGTCCAAAATGAAGAAATAAAACCCAAGCTTTTCAAAGAGTTCTTTCTCCAAATCTGTCTCCCAATTTCTATCACAAAACTGTCTCAAAAATTCCTCCTCCAAAACCTGTGTACCCGAATAATGGCCAAACCCCTAATACTTAAAGAAATCTCCTTTCACATGCAAAAATATAAACTCAACTCCAAGAGGGCTTTGCATGAAGATGAACTTTAGTTCATAGTTTAGTCTCAGTTGAACTGAAGTCTCCTCTTCACTTTGACTTTAGTTGAAAGCACATAACCAAACTTCAACTTGAGTTATTAATTCAATTCCATTCAATTATGAATGTGCAACATAATGCATTCAATTAAATAATAATTAGAACATTTAGTTAACATAAATACCACATGCCAAAATAACCATTAATTTAATAAATATACTTTAATTAAACAAAGGCTAATTTCATGATTAAAATATTTCAAAAGTGAAGATATTTAATTAATTCACATTAATTAAATATTTCAACCACACTCAATATTAGCATAAAATTAATTTCCAATTAATTTATGCATCAACTATATAATAAAAATAATAATTAAACTAAATAAATACATTTATTTAATTTCCATTTAAATGATATTCCATAGCTAAAAATAGAATGATCTAAAAATAGAAAACACCCAAATGCCAGAAATCAAAGAATCAAAAAGACCTAAGAAGCCACATTCATACTCAGGACATAGGTGTAAACTCTTGCCAATTGGATGAGTTTAGAAAGGTGGAAACACAGAATCTTGTCCCCTACTTTAGGACAATATTTGGCTTAGGTTAGGGTTTGGAACTGAATATTATCTCCCCTCTTTTACCATTGAGATCAGCGATAGGGCATGCTCATCTTGACAATTCAGGGAAGTCGATACCTGGTACCTAGGAACCTGCATAAGAGACAAGCATGTGCATATATATAGAGATATAACAGACAATGGCAGGGATCAGCTGATCATGTGGATCTCACAAGAAAATAACTATGACTCCGTCCCTCAACCACATCAAGCACATCAAACAGAAAAGTAAAACAAACACATCAACCATACACATGCAAGTATGGGGTCAATAAAAATCACAAGCATCAACAAATTCCTAACATATAATCTATCATCCTAGATTAATTACAACATTTATAAAATCAAACTAGGGGTGAGGTACTACAGATGAACTACAATGAATGAACTAGTTTCTTTCTCAACTTGCAATAGAAAAGGAACCTCCGAAGGTCTCTTTTATAGAATCTATTTGTGCTCTTCCCTTTGATAGGAGTCTATACATGGTCCCATTTCCTAAGGATATTCAGGTTACCAAATATGATAAGTATGATGGAAATGGTGATCCCCATGACCATGTGCATCATTTTTATGCTCTTAGCATGGACTTCCTTCAAGAGGACACATTTCTAATATGGTTGTTCCCTAGGAGTTTAAGAGGACAAGCTTTGGAATGGTTCTCAAAATTGACACCCCCTCTCAAGACCTTTGATGAGTTGGCTAGGTGTTTCACTCAACATTATTCATACAACATTTAGTAGCTTATTACCATGATAGATCTAGGTGCTCTCAAGAAAAATCAAGGTGAACCATTCACTACCTACTTGCAACGTTGGAGGTTGTTATATTCTAGATATCCTCATCAACTACCCAAGAGGGAAAAGATCGACATCTTTGTCAACACTCTTGTACCTAAATTGTATTACGATCTAAGCAAAAAACTATTTTCCTCTTTCAATGACATGGTTGAAAGTGCATACCATATTGAGGATGTTGCCATAAGGAAAGGGGATATTTTCATCAACAATGATACCAGAGGTAATGGAAAGGACAAAAACAAACCCTGGAACAAAAACAAATATGTTGTCAATGATGGGGTTGTGGATGTTCCTAAAGCTAAAGAGCCTGCTTTCCACCTCTCCAATGCTATCTACATAGCTAAACAACAAGAGGTTACCCACACTCAAAGTGCATCTAAACCTCAATATGTAGAAAAACCCAAGAAGTCATATCAACAACGAGTCTACACCAAGTTGGCTAAACCTGATGATGTGATTCTTAAGACCTTGGTTGCCAACAAGTATCTTATGATTCCTGACAATTATCATCCCTTCAATCCACCAGTTAAGCCAACAAGTATCTTACACTATTAATACACTCATTGCTATTGAAATGTTTGTCCCACACAATAAACCTTCTCATGATCCTAGTGCATCCCTTATTGTTGTTGAGCAGAAATTAAAAATGATGAGTATTGGTATGGGCAAATACACATTGGATTCTATTGCTGCTATGCCTACCTCTCCTAAGTCATATGGTAGACCTTCAGACAAGATGAAGCATTCTACTTTCGCCATGATGGTTTTTGATACCTTTGTTCAAGCATCCATACCTTTAGAGGAAGAAAAAGAAGAACAAGCTGTTAGAGATTGGATCTATAAAGTGGAAGAAGACACTATGATAGTTGCTACTCCCATCTCCCCTAGATGCTATGGTAAAGGCTACACATTTTTGCAGCAAATGGGCTATCAAGGTCAAGGACCTTTAAGTAATAAAGGACATGCTCTAGTTGAACCTTTGATTCATATCGATGGTCAACACTCTAAGGATACCACGAGCCTAGGATACGATGTCGAAGATGACCCCCCTGAATGTTCTGAAAATGCTCCCATGATTATTGACTCAGATACAGATATGGATGAATCACCACTATACACTATGGCTTCAATGGGAGATGGTCTCCCTTCTAATTCACTCCTTTCAGGAGAAGAATGCATACCTAATGATGACATAGCTGAAGCCTCTACATCTATAAATGATGTACCTGATGAATCTAACTTCAGAGGTACACAACATAGAAATATTGTGTGATTACTAGAAAGAGAAGGTCTCACACATAATGGAATGGGTGCTTCTACTTCTAGGCATCCTAAAACTTCTTGGTGCAAACATCCCAGTAGAAGTTCAAGGACAGATTCAAATGAGTACAAATGGGACACTCTCTCAGAAGGATCTTCCATGGTGGATATGGAAATTGATGTGATTCATACTTATAGTGCCCAACCCGACATAGTTGATGAGTCTCGCATAGGGTCTGATGATTTCGATCTGCATATTGCTTTAGTGAACCACTCTGGTCCTTCTATGCCAAATCTAGATCTTGATACAGCCTACTCTATAGACTTGACTTCTCTCATCACCAAAGATGATACATATTGCATCAATAACCTTGAACCTATCACTTTGCTTCCTCTCATACACCCAAATCTCATAGATTGGTCTACCTAGGATTAAAGACCTACATTGCCTTCCTTCCAAAATGACTATGAGATCACTTGTTACCTCAATGTCATTGAACCTGTCAGCTCTTCCTCCAGTGAACTAGCAACAAATATGAAAGAATCAGATATCAAGTACCTCAGTCATAAAATCAAAAGAAAAAAGAAATGGTTAGATGGTGAAATCCACATTGTGGCAGTGTCCGAACCTCAAAATAGTAAAAATAAAGACATATCTAAGGGTGAAAACCTCTCTGAGGCACTCGAGGATGAGGTACTTGGTAGTCTTCCCAGCTACTTCTAGGAAAGATCTTTAGTTTTGATGGAACCTACACAACCAATAAACTTAGGGACAGAGGAGTCTCCTAAGATATGTCATGTAGCTTAGTCCCTCTCGGTAGAGGAGAAAGAACAATTCACCATATTTTTTAAGGGGAAAAAGATCAACTTTGCATGGACATATTCAGATATGCCTGGTTTGGACACTGAACTTATTATGCACCACCTCTCTATTGCTCTAGGGGTAAAACCTATCAAACAGAAACTCAGAAAGATGCATCCTCATGTGGCATTATTGGTTAAGGCTAAACTTGAGAAGATTCTAAAAGCTAACTTCATAAGATCTATTGACTACACTGAATGGATTTCCAATATTGTTCTAGTTTCCAAACATGATAAGTCCATTCATGTATGCACTGACTTTAGAGATCTAAACAAAGCATGCCCTAAGGATGATTTTCCACTTCCAAACATTGATATGATATGGACATGACGATGGGCTATGAAATGTATTCCCTTATGGATGGCTTCTCTAGATATAACCAGATCAAAATTGCACCTGAAGACCAAGAGAAGATAGGTTTCACATGTGCATGAGGTACCTTTTATTGGAATGTCATGCCATTTGGTCTTAAGAATGCCAGTGCAACCTATCAAAGAGCTATGACTACCATATTCCATGATATGATGCATAAAAACATGGAAGACTATGTTGATGACACACTTGCTAAATCACAATGAAGAAGCACTCATTTATCTGATTTGATTTTGATATTGGACCACATGGAATGATTTCAACTTAGATTGAATCCTAAGAAATGTGCTTTTGGTGTCACTTCTGGGAAACTACTAGGCTATATCATATCAGCAAAAGGAATAGAGGTAGACCTAGAAAAGGTGAAAGCTATCATGGAGATGCCACCTCCTTGCAACATAAAATAATTAAGGGGTCTCCAAGGCTATCTCCAATCTATTAGGAAGTTTATTTCTCAATTGGCTAAAAGAGGTCAACCTTTCAACATGAATTTTCATAAAGGGGCTACTTGCATATGGAATAAGGAGTGTCAAAAGAACTTGGACCAAATCAAGGATTACCTAGAAAAACCTCCTATTCTTATGCCTCCTATCCAAGGGAAACCTTTTATACTCTACATATCTACTACAACAAATTATTTAGGAGCTCTCCTTGCACAACAAGATGATATGGACAAAGAACGAGCTATCTATTACATCAGTCGCACCTTGGTTTCTTATGAGCTCAATTATACCAGCATCAAAAAAAATTGTCTAGCAGTAGTGTTTGTATCCCAAAAACTTAGACATTACATGCTCGCACATACTACATAGCTGATCACCAAAATTGATCCTTTAAAGTACCTCTTAAGTAAAGTTGTGCTTATCGGATGACTTGCTAAATGGATGCTGATTCTTTCAGAATTTGACATTCAGTACGTCGA